>NW_020869552.1:12500-30000 GCF_003789085.1 Penaeus vannamei | reverse complement strand
CTCTCTCTCTCTCTCTCTCTTCTCTCTCTCTCTCTCTCTCCTCTCTCTCTCTCTCTCTCTCTCTCTCTCTCTCTCTCTCTCTCTCTCTCTGACTCTCATTCTCCCTCTCCTTTCTTTCTCTCTCCTTCTCTTCCTCCCTTCCTCTTCTGCCTCTCTCTTTTATCCGTTACATAAACTAAAATTCCTCCTTGACGTTGAAAATCTCCAATGTGTACATGGAAGTCAGCAAACTGTAAATCATAACACCATCAGCCGACGCCAAGCTACAAAGGCAAAATCCAAATCACATCCGACACTGTTTGCTCAGATCTCCCGCCAGATGTTCTGCTACACTGAGATTCAAAAAGAATAACAAAAAAAAAAAAAAAAGATGAGAGAAAAGGGAAAACACAAGAGTCAAAACAAGAATTTGCGAGTCACGTCAGTCTCTTGAACAGCGGGAATGCACAAATGAGTGAGCTAAGCTGGGAGGAAAAATATGAATGGAAGTGTAAAACGCGAAAACAAAACACTTGGGGCGTGCATTTTGTCTCTTTTTCTTGTGAATTCATTTACTTATTTTTGTTTCTTTTCCTACGACTGATATCTCCTCGACATCTATTTTCTTAATGAACAAAACAACTCACTGAAAATATAATTTAAAAATAACAATAATCATACAAATAACAAATCGAAAGATGTGACAAAAAAACAACGTAATATCCGTCTAATTATACCTATTATCTTGCCTTCACAAATCAATCTTGATACATCATTATTTCTATTTTTAACAAAGAATAAGAAAATAAAGAATTAGGCTATCTGATAACCTATTATCTGTACTTTTTTTATCGTGGGGTTACAAGGTTAGTTAAGCGATGGTTGGTCACCGAGCCTCAAGTTTATAAATACATTTCTCGTAAGCTTCAAAATGTATCGGTAATGGCAGGTATAAAAAAAATGGACAAATAAAAGAATAGAGAAGAATAAAGGAGTAAGGAGAGGGAAAGAAGAACAAAGAGAAGAATACGGAAGAATAAATAAGTAAGAAGAAGGGGAGGAGGACAAAGAGAAGAAGAATAGAGAAGGACATAGGAGTAAGAATAGGGAGAAAAGGGCAAAGATAAGAAGAAGGAAGGAAGAAGACAGGAGTAAGAAGGGGAGGCAAAGAAGGAAAAGAAAAATAAACAAGAGAGAAAGAAAATGACAAAATATCAATATCAAAGACACATACCACAAAATACATTAAAAAATAACTACATCTTGTAAGTGGAATCAGAAGAACATAAACGGTGCATAAAACATCACACAAAATACAACTTGGCAAACCAGGCCAGTATATAAGAGTTTTTTTTGGAAATTATTTCATTTCCACATTCATCATTCATTGGGCAACTATAGTCCGTCTAATCACTGGAAAAGAAAAGGAAAAACTGGCAACTCAACTCGAACCGTCAAGAACTCCGATTCGTCGTAACAATTTTTCTTTTTTCTTTTGATTAATTGAGTGTTACAAATTGAATATACATATATTTTTTTAATACTTATTTACAATATCTTTACTGTTTTTCTGTTATAAAAATGTGCTGACTTCAACACCATAGTATTATTATCTCTCAAAATATAAATTAGCGAATCGGACGAGTCCCTGAACCCGCAATGAGTTACCAGTTACTCTTTTCTTGAAATTAGACGGACTAATTAAATGAAAAGTACTGAGGATTTTCGTCTTTTCCTCAAGAATACTAGTACACACTTTTAAAAACAGAAATATCAACACACTTGTTTACTGAAAGCTGAAAGAATAGGGTGTTAACAGGTAGCTTATTCAGTCCAAAATAATAAAAAAGAGATTGGTTAGCCTACAAAGTTCAAAAATACGAATGTAGGCCTAAGTTTAAATGGGAGATGTAGGCCTATATTTAAGTCCATGTGCACATATGTTGGCCTACAGTTTAAGTCCAGATATAGATTTTCTTGGTCTAGTGTAAATTAAAAAGTTCTGTTGTTGGCCTTCAGTTTAAAAATTATTTGAAAACGTCACCATACTGAGATACTGAAGGAAATAGATACACTATAACACCCAGTGGGCCCAAATTTCTCCAGTAAAGAAAGATAAATACCCATGAAAATACTATTGAAATGAAAAAGATATAATAAAAGAATGAAAATATATAAATCCACAGCGCAAGAAATAAAAAAAAAAAAAATCCAGAGTTTTTTCTTTTAATTCCAGAATCAACTCTCTCCTCCCCCTAAAATTTTAAAAAAAAATAATAGAAAATAAAAAATTATATAAAAACTAAAACCAAAAACAAAAAAAAATCAATAAACCAACCTACAACTCCACTCACCTCCCCTCCTCCTCCTCCTCCTCCTCCTCTCCTCCTCCTTCTCTCCCCTCCTTCCCTCCTCCTCCTCCCCTCCTTCTCCTACCCCCTCCCTCAAAAAAAAATCACAAAAATCACAGCACAGCACTGAACGAAAGCATATTAATGGTAAATATGGCCACGTAGACAATGAGACAGACACGATCCACCACAGCAGAGAGCAGGAGCCAGTCTAGCCCGGGACTTGTAGTCACTTCCGGTCCTCCGTACAGGTGGGTAGTCCCGTTCTCGCCCAATTCGAGTTCGTCTGACTTGAAGGTCCTCGCGTAGGGTTGGTGGGCGCGGAGACCTGGGGGGGGGGGGGAGAAGGATGAATAAGGGGGTAGGGTAGAGGTGAGGGTTTGGGTGGGTGAGGTACGGGAGGAAGGAAGTGTGGGTGTAGGGAGGGGGGGGGGTGTGTGTGTTAGAATGTGTGAGAGAGTGGGTAGGTGGGTGGTTTTGTGTGTGTGTGAGAGAGAGAGAGTAGGTGGGTGTTTGTGTGTGTGTGTGAGAGAGAGAGATTAGGTGGGTGGTTGTGTGTGTGTGTGTGAGAGAGAGGGAGAAAGAGTGGTGGTGTGTGAGTCTGTGCGTCTGTGTACACTTCTACAATTTCTTCTATTCCTACAGTATATTTTTCCTTAGATTAAATTTTATCAATCAGCCTATTAACTCTGTTATTCTTCATATAATCAGAAATATGCTTTATTATTCACAGTATTTCAGTATACCAGTATATCATTCTTTAAGTCTATGGATATTATTACATTACCAATTACCATTAGTATACTACAATTATTACAACTATATAACCATCTTTGTTAACATTATTATCATCATTAGCATTATTATTGTTTTCATTGTCGTCATTATTACTTTATTATTATAGGTTTTATGATCACTATAATAAAAATTATTATTATTATTATTATGATTATATTATATTATTATTATTGTCATTATTATTATTATTATTATTATATATTATTATGTCATTATTATTATTATTATTATTATCATCATCATTATTATATTATATATCAACATTACTTTTATTAGCATTGTTATTTTTCTTTGATATCACTATTATTATCATTGTCATTATCATTATCATTATCATCATTATTATCATGTTATAATAATCATAATCATTATCATTATTATTATGATCATTGTTAGCATTATTATTATTACTATCATTATGATTATTATAGTCATTATTATTATCATTACCATCATCATCATTATTATCATTGTTATTGACATTATTATTATTATTATTATCACTGTTATTATTATCATTATTTGAATTATTATGGTTGTTATTATTATCATCATTCTCTTTACAATTATCATTATAATTATTATCATAACTGTTATCTTTGTTATTTCTGTCATATACTGTCATTTTCATTTTTATCCTTATTATCAATATCACAGCTATTACTACAGCTATAGTAATTTTATCATTATTTTTATTATCATTATTATCATTATTGTTACTACTATTAATAGTATTATCATAACTGTCATAATATTTATTATTACTATCATTATCATTATCATCATTATTGTCATTATTGTCATTATCATCATGACTATAATTGTCATTATTATTATCATTATCATCATTATCATCATAATTGCCATTATCATCATAATTATAATTGTCATCATTATTATCATTATCATCATCATCATCATTAGTATTAGGCTACTCATAATACTATAACAATTAGTAACACCTCCATTGTTAGTATTATTTCTACAAATATGATCGTCATTGACATTATTATTTCTATTATTAGCATCAACATTATCACTTCCATTACCATGAGGCCAAGTAAAAAAAAAAAAAAAAAAAAAAAAAAAAAAAAAAAAAAAAAAAAAAAAAAAAACGAGACAGGTTGGAATGTTTTTTTAAGATCTTTTTCAGATTTTTTTTTTTTTTGTTTTGTTTTGTTTTAAGATTTTTCTTTGATCTTTTTTAGATTTTTTTTAGATTCTTTTTAGATATTTTATTTTAGATTTTTTTTAAATATATTTTTTGGATTATATATATATGTATATATATATATTCATTTATTATTTATTCAGTTATTTATTTATTTATTATTTATTTATTAGTTTTTTTTTTTTTTTTTTTTTTTTGAGAAGGGATGTCCTGAACCTCTCCGTGGACACCACCTCACTAAACCCTGCCTCCCAGACCTATATATCACACTGGAAAAAAAAATAAAACAAATTTCAATTTACAAAATACAAATCTTATTTATCTTTTAAAAGCCTCAGTCAGAGGGTTGTCCTAATATGGAGATGGTGCACGTTCGCCCTATGCAGTATCGCCTTACATACGTTAGGAGTAGCAACTAAATAAAAAAAAAAAAGAGCAAGTAGCAAGAAAAAAAAACGCTGGTTTTCAAAAATCCCGCCAAAAAAACATAACCGCTAGCGCCACAACGGCTAGATTTGTAACTACCAAAGCACACTCAGCAAACCTCGGAACTGCATCACGGTGAAGGTTAGATCAGTAGCAACTCGAGGTGTCATGGCGTCTGTTTAGATGATTCGTCAGTGAAAATGTAATTTAAATCATTATTTTCCATCCTTTTTTTTGAAAATTGAAAAGATCAAAATGATCGACGATATTCACGAAGCATCTGTAAGTTTTATGACGTCATCATAATAAACAGAGGCCATGACACCTCGAGTTGCTACTGATCTAGCTCAGTGTGCCTTGGTAGTTATAAATCTAGCCGTTGTGGCGCTAGGGGTCATGTTTTTTTTTTTTTTTTTTTTGGCGGGATTTTTGAAAACCAGCGTTCAAGATTTGTGGGAATTTAGCGGTTAAAAAAATGAGTCGGCATTTTTTTAGGCAAAAATACAGTCGGTCGATTTTACCCGAACCAAATAGTATTTTTTTTTCTTTTCTTTTTTGGCCCTATTACTATCATTATTAGCATTATCATTAGTTCCCAATACCAGCACCATCACTATTATTGTTGGCGTTGTTAATTATGTCTGTTAGTGTAAATACCATTGTCTTCATTACTACTATGTGTTACTATCAACAGTATCTTATTATTATTAACACAGATATGGTTGCTTCTGTCGTTATGATTATTGTTATCATTATGTAACTAGCATTAAAAAAAGACTAGGAACTAGGAATAAAAAAAAATGAAAATTAAATAAATATGAAAATAACCACAGAATCAAATTAACAATAAAACAGTACATTTACAATATTAATATCCGGGAACGAAAGAAAAATGATAACAATAACCATAACACAACAATCCAAAAAAAGAATAAATACACCAAAAAGCAAACACCAAATCACCAAAAAAAAAAAAAAAAAAAAAAAAAAAAGCTAAATCACAAAAAAAAACAAAAACTTAAATAAAAAACAAAAGTACAGATGGGATTCCCAAGCTCACCTCCCATCGTGTGAAACCTACGATATTCTTGTAGTTGTGGAGACAGAGCGCATAGGACAGCACGATAAGGGGCCTCTTGATCACGGTGTGCAGTCCCTTTGTATAAGGATCCCGGGCCATGCGGAGGGTGAGGCTGGCGACCACTATGCTGGCCACGACGAGCATCAGCTGTTCGCATACCATCTCCACTGTTGGGGGAGAGAGGAGAGCGGGTGAGTTTGGGGAAGGAGGGAGGAGTTGGAGGGAGGGAGGGGTGGTTGGTTGGAGGGTTGGGGAGAGAGGAGAGGGGTGAGTTTGGGGAAGGGGGGAGAGAAGAAGGGAAGAGAGGAGTTGGGTGAGTTTGGGGAAGGGGAGGGTGGTTGGTTGGAGGGTTGTGGAGAGAGGAGAGGGGTGAGTTTGGGGAAGGGGGGGGGAAGAAGTTGGAGGGAGGGGAGAGGGAAGAGGGGGGTGAGTTTGGGAAAGGGAGGAGAGAAGGAAGAGTGGGGTGAGTTTGGGGAAAGGAGAAGGGAAGGGGAGGGGGAGAGAGGAGTGTGGTGTGTTTGGAGAAGGGGGGAGAGAAGGAGTGGGGTGAGTTTGGGGAGGAGTTGGAGGGAGGGAGAGGGGTGGTTGGTTAGAGCGTTGGGGGAGAGAGGAGATGGGGTGAGTTTGGGGAAGGGGGGGAGGAGTTGGAGGGAGAGAAGAAGGGAGGGGAGGGGGAGAGAGGAGAGGGGTGAGTCTGGGGAAGGGAGTTGGAGGGAGGGAGGTGGTTGGTTGGAGGTTGGGGGGGAGGAAGGGAGAGACGAGACGGAGAGAATGGTGGTGAAGAGAGAAAATGAGAGAAGGGAGAGACAAGACGAAAGGAATGGAGGGGGAGGAAATAGAGACTGAAGGAAAGGAAGAAAAGAGGGGAGGGGGTGGAAGGGAGTAGCCCAAAGCAAGAAAGAAATGAAAAGAGTAATAAACAGAAGGAACGGAAAGGAACACAGAGTTAAAGAAATACAAAACACAAACACACACAAATTCAAATTCAATCCCCCCCCACCAAAATTTCCCACAACAACCATTCCATCCCCCCCAAAACCACCCCCAAGACCCTCCAACACCACAACACCACCCCCAGGAAATCGCTCAGAACAACACCATACCAAACACCACATTACCTATGAGCGGGATGTGCGTCGGAGCATTCGAAATCTCCATGTTGGTGTAGGCGATGAACATCACGTCAAGGATGAGACTCAGGCCCCCGAAGATGACCTTCTCCCCCGCGGCAGGAGGGAGCAGGAACACCACCAGCGTCAGGATGCAGAGTCCTGTCGCAGAAGGATGGGGGATTAAAGGGTGAAGTAAAAAAAAATAAAAAATAAAATGAATAAATAAATAATAAATAAAAATAAAAAAAGGAAAGAGAGAGAGAGAGGTGTGGGTGTGGGTGTTTTGTGTGTGTGTGTGTGTGTGTGTACGTGTTTTGTGTGTGTGCTGTGTGCGGGTGTGGGTGTGGGTAGGTGTGTTTGTTTTGTGTGTGTGTGTTGTGTGTGTGTTTGTGTTGTGTGTGTTTGTGTGTGTTTGTGTGCGTGGGGTGTGCGTGTGTGTATGTGTGTGTGCGTTAGTGTGTGTGTGTGTGAGGATGGAATATGGAATACGGCGGGTGTAGTATGAAGAATGTACGCACAAGTACTCACACATAAGCACACACACACATACATACACAGAGACAAACGTACCCACACACACACACAAATGCGAGAAATATAATTACTTTTTTAATTACGGGACCAAGTCTAAAAATAGAATATTCATTCCTCCTCCGAAAAAGTATTCATAGAAATGGAACAAAAAGAGGGAATTAGATTTTTAATAATTCGTGTCAGTCTAAAAACAGGTTGTTTTTCTTTTTTCATTTTCCGAAGAAATCTGAAAAAAACAAAAAAGTTTTTTTTTTTTTTTTTTTTTTTTTTTTTTTTTTTTTTTTTTTTTTTTTTTTTTTACTAGCATCTTATTAATGGAGAAATTCTAAAAATAGCCTGTTTACCTTTTTCCAAAAATGAGGAGTATTGAGGATATTAATAAAGATAAAAATGTGATGATGACAAACATACATAGACGATGATACTGATAACGACAAAAATAAGAAAAAAACAGGTGAAACTAATATGAAAAAAAAACAATAAGACAAAAAATAAATCATATATAAGACCAAAAAAAACTGATATGAAAAAAAACATTAATATATAAACCAAATAAATAATCTCTATAATATAAAAAATAAAAAAATAATAATAATATATAAACAAATAAAAAAAATCATATATTGCATATGAGACAAAAAAAAAAAATCACTCGAACACCTCCACAACAACCTACAGCCTCCACCGACCACCTACCTACAGCGGGCAGTTTCACCGTCCAATCGTAAGCTGGGGCATTACGGGCAACCAACATGGACACCTTGATATCTATGTAGGGTTCAGGACAACAGTCATAAACCCTCACGTTCCTCGTTATGTTGGCGTCGAGAAGGTTCCACATGCCACGGGTGAGGTTCTTCCCATCAGCTGTTTGCAGTTCGTTGATGTCGAGCTGTGGAGAGAGAGAGAGAAGGGGAATAAATTAGGAGAGAGAGAGAAATGGGAATAATTCTGGGAGAGAGAGGGGGGGGATGATTTTGAGAGAGCGAGGGAGGAATAATTCTGGGAGAGAGAAAGGGGGAATAAGTTTGGAGAGAGAGAAAGGGAATAATTTGGGAGAGAGAGAGAGAAAGGGGAATAATTAGGAGAGAAAGGGGAATAATTTGGGGAGAGAGAGAGAAAGGGGAATAAGTTTGGGAGAGAGAGAGAAAGGGGAATAAGTTTGGGAGAGAGAGAGAAAGGGGAATAAGTTTGGGAGAGAGAGAGGAGGGGAATAATTTTAGGAGAGAGAGAGAAAGGGGATAAGTTTGAGAGAGAGAGAGAAAGGGGGAATAATTCTGGGAGAGAGAGGAAGGGGAATAAATTTGGGGAGAGAGAGGGGGGGATAATTTTGGGAGAGAGCGAGGAGGAATAATTCTGGAGAGAGAAAGGGGAATAAGTTTGGGAGAGAGAGAGGGGGGATAATTTTGGGAGAGAGAGGGGAGGAGAGAGAGAGGGGGGATAATTTTGGGAGAGAGAGGGGGGGATAATTTTGGGAGAGAGAGAGAAAGGGGAATAAGTTTGGGAGAGAGAGAGGGGAATAAGTTTTTTGGGAGAGAGAGAGAAAGGGGATAATTCTGGGAGAGAGAGGAAGGGGAATAAGTTTGGAGAGAGAGAGGGGGGGAATAATTTTAGGAGAGAGAGGGGGGAATAAGTTTGGGAGAGAGAGAAGGAATAATTTGGGAGAGAGAGGGGTGGGGGATAATTCTAGGAGAGAGGTAGAAAGGGGAATAAGTTTGGGAGAGAGAGAGAAGGGGGGAATAATTTTGGGTGGATGGGGATAATGGATGAAGAGGGGGCATAGCAGAGACAGAGAGAGAGAGAGAGAAAGAGAAATAGATAGATAAAGAGAGAGAGCGAGAACGAGAGAGAGAGACAGAGACAGAGAGAGGGGGGAGAGAGAAAGAGAATGAAAGAAAGAGAGAGATAGGTAACCAGAAGACATAACAGTAAGAGAGAATCAGGGGACACCAGCAATAAACAAAGAATCTTAATGAAATAATGGTAATAGGTGATAAAAGTAAAAAGAAAGAAAACGATTTAAAAAAATGAACATCTTTTTTACTGGCGATTTTCTTTACAAAAATAAGTTAATTGGAACATAATTTGATTATACGCGCTTGTATGCGTGCGTAATTACGTGTGTGTGTGTGTGTGTGTGTGTGTGCGTGTCTGCATGTGCGTGCGTGTGTGCGTGTCTGCATGTGCGTGCGTGTGTGCGTGTCTGCATGTGCGTGCGTGCGTGCGTGTCTGCATGGTGTGTATGTGCGTGTATGTATGTGTGTTTTGCTGCCATACGTTTTTCTCTCCCAAAATAGTGTCTGCTAACTACTTCTACCTCTCGTTATTTTTTATTTTTCATTTATTTATTTATTTTATTTCATTTTATTTTATTTTATTTTTATTTTTATTATTTTTTTTTATTTATTTATTTTTTTTTTTTTTTTTTACATTATATTTCTCTTCCGCGACTTGTTATCCTTCCAATTGGAAAAGTTATACCAAGTTGTTTTTTCTTTTCCTTTTTTCTTCTTTTTCTGCTCTACGGAGTGAAAGAAAAATATATATATTTTTATATATATTTCTTTTAATAAAAATATATATATTTCTTTTTTTCTCTTGCTTCTATTGAACTTTCTGAATCCTCTGAACCTTTCTTAATCACAAAAAAAAAAAAAAAAATACCCATTTCTTTATTGATTTGTTTCTAAACTCGATCTTTCATAGGCCTAATTCCATGATAATCGCATCTATATTTATCATTGTTTTTCTTCTTTTCTTCTTCATCTTTTCCTTCTACGCACTTCCTTTTTTTTTCTCCTTCTCTTCCTTCCACGATCTTTCATAAGTCTAATTCCATGATAATCGCATCTATATTTATCATTGTTTTTCTTCTTTTCTTCGTCTTTTCCTTCTACGCACTTTTTTTTTTCTCCTTCTTTTCCTTCCACGATCTTTCATAGGTCTAATTCCATGATAATCGCATCTATATTTATCATTGTTTTTCTTCTTTTCTTCTTCTTCTTTTCCTTCGACATACTTCTGCTTTTTTTCTGTCTTTTCCTTCTACGCACTTTCTTATTTTTTCTCCTTCTCTTCCTTCCACGATCTTTCATAGGCCTAATTTCATAATAATCTTATGTATATTTTAGTTTTTTTTCTCTCTTTTTTTCTTCTTTTCTTTTTTATCCTTTTCCTTCACGCACTTTCTTATTTTTTCTCCTTCTTTTCCTTCCACGATCTTTCATAGGCCTAATTCCATGATAATCGCATCTATATTTATCATTGTTTTTCTTCTTTTCTTCTTCGTCTTTTCCTTCTACGCACTTTCTTATTTTTTCTCCTTCTCTTCCTTCCACGATCTTTCATAGGTCTAATTCCATGATAATCGCATTTATATTTATCATTGTTTTTCTTCTTTTTCTTCTTCTTCTTTTCCTTCGACATGCTTTTGTTCTGTCTTTTCCTTCTACGCACTTTCTTATTCTTTCTCCTTCTCTTCCTTCCACGATCTTTCATAGGCCTAATTCCATAATAATCTCATGTATATTTAGCATTGTTTTTCTCTTCTCTTCTTCTTCTTTTCCTTCGACATACTTCTGTTTTTTTTCTGTCTTTTCCTTCTACGCACTTTCTTATTTTTTCTCCTTCTCTTCCTTCCACGATCTTTCATAGGCCTAATTTCATAATAATCTTATGTATATCTAGCATTGTTTTCCCTTCTCTTCTTCTTCTTTTCCTTCTACATACTTTCTTTTTTATCTTTTATCTTCCACGCACTTTCTTATTTTTTTCTCCTTCTTTTCCTTCCACTTTTCTTACTACGAAGGATAGCGAAGGGGTGGGGGAGGAGGAGGGGGAAGTGGGGGGGGGGTGAGTACTTACAGAGAAGGATAAGAACGCACTTAAAAACACTTTAAAAAAAATTATATAGTGAACTACGTTTTAGCCCTTACAAGAGTCACAAAGATAATAGGTGATTTTTTGGCTTTTTTTTTTCTTTCTTTTTTTACCCTAAGGCTTCGCTACCTCTTAGGATAATGCTAAATAAGGACTTTGTTTCTTGAAGCTCTCTTATCTAAAGTTTAAACGAGAGGGAGGGGAGGGAGGGAGGGAGAGAGAGGAGGGAGGGAGGGAGGGAGAGAGAGGGGGAGGGAGGGAGGGAGAGAGAGAGAGGGAGGGGGGGAGGGAGGGAGGGGAGGGAGAGGGGGGGAGGGAGGGAGAGAGAGGGAGGAAGGGATGGAGAGAGAGAGATAGATAGAGAGAGAAGGGGGGGGAGGAGAGAGAAAGAGAGAGAGACAGAGAGAAGAGAGAAAAAAGAAGAGGAGGGAGAGAAAGAGAGAGAGAGAGAGGAATAGTCAGAAGAGGGAAACAAAGAAAATTAAAATACTCCTCTACTCCTTCCCTCACCCTTCCTACCCCACTCTCGACCTCCCCACCCGCCCCCGTCTCTCTCCCTCTCCCTTACCTCCTTCCCTCCCATCCCCCCTCCCCTCCTCCACTCCACCATCCTCCCCATCCCCCACCACCCTTCTCCCACCACCTCACACCCCACCCATCCCCACCCCCTACCCACCCCATCCCCCACCCCATCCCACCTCATCCCCACCACCCACCTACCTCCGGTTTATCATGCATCAGCTGGGGATCGATAGTGATGCCGTCGTGGATCCAGGAGCCGATGGTGAGGGTGCAGTTGTGAGTGTCATGAGGCCAGAAGGTCAGGTCCATGACACAGGTGAAGTGGAGTCTCACGGGCGAAGACGGACGCGCCCGTCATGGAACACGATGAGCAGGGTGTTCCCGTAGGAGAGGGGCTTCCCGACGTTGGCGCTAGGAGGGAGGGAGGGTGAGAGGGTGAGAGAGGGAGAGGGGGAGAGGGATGGAGGTTTTAGGGATTTTTTTTTTTTTTTTTTTTTTTTTTTTTTTTTTTTTTAGATTTTGTTGGAGGGGTTGGTTGGTAAAGGGGTATGTGGTGGGTAGTGTGTGTGTGTGTGTGTGTGTGTGTGTGTGGTGTGTGTGTGTGTGTGTGTGTGTGTGTGTGTGTGTGTGTGTTGCAAATATCAATTCATCTACATACAAATACCTATCTATCTACACACCAATATCTATCTAAATACACATTATATATCCACATACAAATATCTACATATACATACAAACATCTACCTACATCCATATCATATATACATACAAACATTTCTCTACATCCATATCATATACACACATATATACGTAAATACACATCATCTTATTACTTGTTATAGACATCGAGATCTGGTTTCCAGAGCATGGTGTGAGGGACAGAGATCTTGTACACTCGGCCATAGTCTTCCGGGTCCCATTTCAGGCGGGGGTCCACCCACTCCTGTAAGAGAAATTGGAAAGAGAATTGGTTGATAAAAAGGGTGGGATTTTGTGCGGGTATTGTTTTGTGTGTGTGTGTGTGTTTTTTTTTTTTTTTTTTTTTTTAGTTGTTTATTTATTTATTTTGATGTTGCTCTCGTTCGTTCGCTCTCGTTCTTTCTCTCTCTTTCTCTCGTTTTCTCTCTATGTCTCGCGTTTCTCTCTCTCTCTCTCGTTTTCTCTCTATGTCTCGCGTTCTCTCTCTCTCTCTCTCTCTCTCTCTCTCTCTCTCTCTCTCTCTCTCTCTCTCCTCTCTCTCTCTCTCTCTCTCTCTCTCTCTCTCTCTCTCTCTCTCTCCTAACACATACACATACAAGCCAAACACCCACACCACACACACACACACAACACACACATAAACAACACACAATATATACATAGATACATATATATAAATATATATATATATATATATATATATATATATATATATATATATATATATATATATATGAGTGAAGAACCTCGTATGGGATGTATTCTCCAAATCCGACAAGTAAATGACAAACAAATCCCTAATCCATATCCCTGTAGGATTTTTCTCGACGCCCTTGCGAGTCTCTCGGGTCGTCCTCACACCCGCGCGTCCTCCAAGGGTCATCCTCCAAGGGTCAAGGGTCAAGGGCCACGTTGAGAAGGTCAAAGGGTCATGAATTATTCGAAATGTGGATTTTATGTATAAATTGTTATCTAGGTTTAAGGTAACCAAAAAAAAAAAAAAAAAAAAAAAAAAAAAAAAAAAAACATGAAATATTATCAAAACAAAAGCAAAATAATAATAATAATAATAATAATATGATAATAATAAAGAAAAAAACAAGGAATATTTTTATCAGTAAACAAGAACCCCAAAGAACGCTTGAAAAATAAGTATTACCAAGAATTTGAAAATGATTTAGTTCACTGCATTTCTCCCACGCCTTAATGGGGCTGACATGCGCACAGTGTTGCCATGACAACGGTCTCTTGTCACTTTTAAAGGATCTTGGTGAAAGTTGAGATGAAAGAAATTGAGAGAGAGAAGAGAGAGAGAAGGGGGGGGAGGGAAAAGAGGAGAGGGAGAGGGAGAGAGGGAAGAGGGGGAAGGAGGGAGGAGGGAGGAGAGGGAGAGAGGGAGAAAGGGAGGGAGGGAAGGGAGAGAGAGGAGAGAGACAGAGACAGACAAAAGAGAGGAGAGAGACTGGCGGACACACAACACACACACACACACACACACACAGAAAAAGAGGGGAAGATAGTGTTAAAGAGAAAGAACAGAAAGAAGACGGAAAGAGTAAGAAACAAGAAGAGAAAAATTGCGAAACGGGATAATAAAGAACGAACGAGAGGAAGAGAGAAAGAATAATTCTTTATCCATGCTTCACAACAGAAAGACAGACAACATAAAACCTTTTGGTTATTATTTTTTGTCCTATTTTATTTCATTCAAACAATATATACATGAAAAAATATTCACAATGAAAGCCTATGAAAAGTAAAATACAAATATATATTGATTTCAACATTCGTTTTGAAATGAGAGAAAAAAAAATCACGATACATATAAATCATAACTTGAACCAATCAGATTAGAATAAATTGAATAAAAAAAAACATAAATTATCTTTCACTATATCATGATCTCCAGCAGATGTGATCATATATCCTAAAAAATAAATATCCTAAAATACAAATCCTAAAAATAAATATCCTAAAATACATATCCTAAAAAAATAAATATCCTAAAAATAAATATCCTAAAGATACATAGCCTAAAAAGAAATATATCCTAAAAAGAAATATATCCTAATAAAAAAATCAAACAGAAATATAAATAAAAAACGAATTAAAACATAAACAAAGCAAAACAAAAAAAACATACATATAAAGAATATATAAAATACCTTAATAAAAAGAATAAAACAGAAAGATAAATAAGAGCGAATTAAAACATAAACAAAAAAAAAAAAAACATACATATAAAGAATATAACAATATCCTAATAAAAAATCAAACAGAAAGATAAAAAAAACGAATTAAAACATAAACAAAACAAAACAAAAAACATACATATAAAGAATTATAAAATACCTTGATAAAAAGAATAAAACAGAAAGATAAATAAAAACGAATTAAAACATAAACAAAACAAAAAACAAAAAAAAGCGTACATATAAAGAATATATAACAATATCTTAATAAAAAGAATAAAACAGAAAGATAAATAAGAGCGAATTAAAACAAAACAAAACAAAACAAAAAACATACATATAAAGATATAAAAATACCTTAATAAAAAGAATAAAACAGAAAGATAAATAAAAACGAATTAAAACATAAACAAAGCAAAACAAATAAAATCTTACCAAATTGAACAAGATTCCTCTGCAAGTTTGCAATACCCTTCTGCATTAATTTTCTGAATCTATTTCTCGTGCAAGCTGGAAATTCCTTTCTCATATCTCTTGCAATGTATTCTGTTTGCAAAGGATGTTAAAACACGAATACAAT
This sequence comes from Penaeus vannamei, assembly GCF_003789085.1. NCBI lineage: Eukaryota > Metazoa > Arthropoda > Malacostraca > Decapoda > Penaeidae > Penaeus > Penaeus vannamei. The sequence goes on along the minus strand of NW_020869552.1, from coordinate 14,673 downwards.
AGGATTTTGCGATATTGAATGTTGAGGGGGGATGAGTGTGTGTGTGTGTGTGTGTGTGTGTGTGTGTGTGTGTGTTTGTGTGTTGTGTGTGTGTGTGTGTGTGTGTGTGTGTGTGTGTGTGTGTGTGTGTGTGTGTGTGTGTGTGTGTGTGTGTGTTGTGTTTGTTTGTGTGTGCGTGTCTTTGTATGTGTGTGTGTGTGTGTGTGTGTGTGTGTGTGTGTGTGTGTGTGTGTGTGTGTGTGTGTGTGTGTGTGTGTGTGTGTGTGTGTTTGTTTGTGTGTGTGTGGTTTGTGTGTGTTGTGGTGTGTGTGTGTGTGTGTGTCTTTGGTTCTGTGTGTGTCTTTGTGTGTGTGTGTGTGTGTGTGTGTGAGTAAGTGTCTTTGTGTGTGTGTGTGTGTGAGAGTGTCTTTGTGTCCGTATCTGTGTATCTTTGTGTGTATGTGTATGTGTTTGTATACGTGCGTGGGCGTGTCTGCGTCTATGTATATGTATGAGTCCATGTGTACCTATGTCTGTGTTTGTGAAGGCAAACCAGACAACGACGAGCCAGTAATGATAAAGAAAAAAAAAAAAAAAAATGGAATGAGAAAGAGAAAGAGAGAAAGAAAAAAAAAAGAAAAAGAGAAAAGATAAAAGAAAAAGAAAAAAGAAAATAAATGAAGAAAGAAAAGAAAGAGGAGAAAGAAAAAAAGAAAAGAAATAAAAAAACTAAACAAAAAGAAGAAAAAAAAGAAAGAAAGAAAAAAGAAATTAAAAAAGCTATTATCATCACCAGGCGTAGCTGCACCCAAGAGATAGTTAAGGACATGGTATATTTAGCAACAACAGCCGTATAACCACACCACTTGTACCCTGTCTTGCTTAACAACTAGCCCAATAAAAAAAGAAATTTGGTTGATTTCCGATTTGCTTTCTGATTTATCTTAATTGACATCGACCTGAGCTTATCTAAAGTCGAACTATATAACCTCTTTTACAACTTGAAAGGAAGAAAAAGAATTGCATAGTTAATGAGCAGTAAGTAAGGAAGGTAATGTTCATTTCTTGTGTCTAAATCGTTTCGGTTTAAAAATACGTTTTAAGGTTTTAAGCTTATTATAGATGCATTGTTATTTCTTTCTCTCTCTCTGTGTCTGGCTGTTTCTCTCTCTCTCTCTTTCTCTCTATCTATCTATCTCTCATTCTCTCTCTATCTCTGTTTCTCTCTCTCTCTCTCTTTCTATCTATCTATCTCATTTTCTCTCTCTCTTTCTCTTTCTCTTTATTTCTATTTCTCTCTCCCTCACTTGACCGCATTCCTCCCTTCCTTCCTTCCCTCCCCTCCCTTTCCTCTCCCTCTTTCCCTCCCTCCTCTCCCTCTCTTCTTTCCCTCCTTCCCTCTCTCTTCTCTCTCTCTCCGTCCTCGATACAAATCTCCCTTTCCTATTTCCTCTCCTCTCTCCCTCTCTCCTTCTCTCTCCTCTCTCTCTCCCTCGTCCCTTGATACAAATCTCCCTCTCCTATTTCCTCTCCTCTCTCCCTCTCTCCTTCTCTCCCTTGCTACAAACAGCGGAAATCGTTTCCGGTGTCGATCCTGCTGGGATGGAAAGCAGATCACAGAGAGAGGAGGGATCCGATGCCCTTTTATCCGGCCTTTGAAACGGACTTCCCCCTTGCTCGCCTTTGCTCTGCCAGGGAAGGGGCCACGTCAATAATCAATGTGCAAAAGGTCTGACTTTCCCGGATTGAAAATGTCTTTGCAATGAGATGGGGAAGAATGAGATGTATGATTTGTACACACACATACATAAAACACACGTGTACATGTGTGTGTGTGTGTGAATGTGTGAATGTGTGAATAGATTATGTATATACATACATACATACCTATACGTATATGTATACACACATACAACTGTATATTTATGCAAACATATAAAAGTTCGTGTGTGTGTGTTGGTGTGTATATGTCTGTGTGCTTCTACTTGATGTAAGGAGCATTCCGTTATAAGTAATTCATTACTGCTGACTTTATCATTCCCAATCACTGAATTAATATCTCGTTTTTAAATGATAATAACACTGAATTTTTTTTCTCATTTATAATCGAGGACATTGAAATTTAATTGTTTATTATTCATCAGAAAGAATAATAAATCAACATAATCAACATTTTGAAGTTTGATTTATATTT
>NW_020869552.1:7500-10000 GCF_003789085.1 Penaeus vannamei | reverse complement strand
CACACACACATACACACCACACGCACACACACACACACACACACACACACACACACACACACACACACATACACACACACACACACACACACACACACACACACACACACACACACACACACACACATATATATATATATATATATATATATATATATATATATATATATATATATATATATAAGCGTAGGAAGGTATTTTGAACCTGGATTTCAGCAGTTTTAAAGAGATGAACTCATTAATGTCTGTACTAAGATGTCAGACGTTTTTATTTAGAGAATAAATGACCTTTGCAGGAGGTCAGTGTTCTCAACAACTGGGTAACTAAGGAAATACATTGTTTGTTTGTTTAAAGGGAGTATCCTCGAAAGTAGAGGAGTGGGGAGGGGAGGGGGGTAGGAGATGGGTCCCACCCCCCTCCATTCTAGAGTGGGGGTGGTCGTCCCCCTGCCCCCACCCCCCTTTCATACCCCTATGATTATATTTTTTTATTTCTTTTTATTCTGCTGTTGATTATATTTTTTTTTCAAATGATAATAACGATGGTGTAACTACATTTTTTTTTTTTTTTTTAACTATGTGTGTAACTACATTTTTTTAAGCTATATCGATAGAATTAGCAAATAGGATCAATGTCACTTACATTGACAATCCAGGAATCGACCATCAGTGCTTGGGTATCTTCAATCTGCAAAATAATAATAATAATAATAATAATAATAATAATAATAATAAATATACAAAAAATGGTACATCTGTAAACTGTTGGTAATGTAATAATGCATACACATATTTCCTTAAACATACGCACACTTCATGAGAAGTATCTAACTAAAATTGATTTTTATATCTTTTATGACAATTCGAATAAAACACTGGATATAATTTATAATAGTCTACCATGTTCAGGCTACATTTTCTTCGGATCGGATCCCATTTTTTAAACACGATTTAAGGGTACCCTAAGCTATAGTATACTTACAAGGGAAGCAATGGTTCATATAAAATACAAGTTATTAAAAGAGTAGACAAGTAGAATGATATAAAAGTTAACACGATATAATGTCACCATACACCGAAAACCCACATACTAAAATCTATGGTTATGAAAAATAAGTCCAAAAATCATGTATATTATAGAAAGGAATAAAATAACAGTAAAAAAATATGACAAATAACAGACCAAGTCGATATGACGTCATAAAACGCCGTTGTCATGGCAACCAGATTAAATTGGCGAAAAGCTGCTTAGATATGTTTATTCGTTAAAATCCGTTAATGCTTTGAATTTGACACATGAATAAATATCCTAAATGTTAAATCTCAGAAAAAAAAATCTATATTGGTTCCGTAAATATGAAATTCTAAACCAATAAAAGTGTTTTAATAAGGGGAGATAAACACTTTGTTTGGAAAAATGGGGTCCACTTTTAATTAAAATCTCTTTCTTTGATTTTGACCCGAAATTAGAGGTTGGATATGTCTTATTTACAAAACGTAATTCTAAATACTTTTGGTAAATAGTGATATTGAAGTAATATCGCATAGTAGGTAACTGTTTCATATAATTTTCATTACTTTTGAGAAATGCCAGCTTGAGGTTTTACATATAGTATCCCTCATTCAGTTGTTTCATTCATTGAATAAAACAACTCATCTTTTTAATTAATTAATTTTCCTCTCATTTAAAAGCATTTTATCTTAATATCTTAAATAATCTTTATATACACATATAGCACATCTTTCCCACAAGGTTAACAATCTTTATGAATATATAAAAAAAATCCGCCATTTCTATATCATTATCCCTAATTCATCTTAAAACAACCATACAAAAAATATAACACCTACAACCACAACTACAACATACAAACAACAACAAAGCCACCAATCTACCTACCATATCGAAGTGTTTGATATTCATCCTAATTTAACGATGGTCTGGGAGCTCGGAACCACATGCATGTTGTAGTAACACTTACAACCACAACTACAACATACAAACAACAACAAAGCCAATATTCTACCTACCATATCGAAGTGTTTGATATTCATCCTAAATTTAACGATGGTCTGGGAGCTCGGAACCACATGCATGTTGTAGTAACACTTACAACCACAACTACAACACACAAACAACAACAAAGCCACCAATCTACCTACCATATCGAAGTGTTTGATATTCATCCTAAATTTAACGATGGTCGGGGAGCTCGGAACCACATGCATGTTGCAGTAACACTTACAACCACAACTACAACATACAAACAACAACAAAGCCGCCAATCTACCTACCATATCGAAGTGTTTGATATTCATCCTAAATTTAACGATGGTCTGGGAGCTTGGAACCACATGCATGTTGTAGTACACTTACAACCACAAACTACAACACACAACAACAAAAAGCCGCCATCTACCTACCATATCGAAGTGTTTGATATTCATCCTAAATTTAACGATGGTCGGGGAGCTCGGAACCACATGCATGTTGCAGTAA
>NW_020869552.1:0-2500 GCF_003789085.1 Penaeus vannamei | reverse complement strand
TTAACCAACACGAAAGAAAAAAACAACAACCTCGTTTCCCTTGCCTGTTACGAGGTCCTGTGACGTCACTGCGCTAACCAAGATGTCAAGATACGGAGGTCGAGTCTTCGTCACAGATTTGAGAGCAATTTAGCCTCATCGCGACCAACTGAGAGCCTGAGAGAAGAGGCCCGACCTTGGCTTTGTGTTCCTTGCGAGCGCTTTTGTGCTACACAAATGCGAGCGGTTTTTTTTTTTTTTTTATTTGCTTTTTTTTTTACTTGTTTGTTTGTTTGTTTTTCGTTTGGTTTGTTTTTTTTTGCGGCGGGGGCTCTGATTCGGCGTATGATTTTTTTCTATATCCTTATTTTTTTTTTTTTATCTTTGTCAGTTGGCCTGTCACTGAGTTTGTCTGTTTGTCTGTATGTCTCTCCCTCTCTCTCTCTCTCTCACTCTCTCTCTCTCTCTCTCTCTCTCTCTCTCTCTCTCTCTCTCTCTCTCTCTCTCTCTCTCTCTCTCTCTCTCTCTCTCTCTCTCTCTCTCTCTCTCTCTCTCTCTCTCTCTTCTCTCTCTCTCTCTCATTTATCTATCTATCTATCTATCTGTTCTCTCACTCGCTATATATATATATATTTGAATGTGTGTGCCTGTGTCTGTGTCTGTGAGTGTGCGTGTGTATGTATTTGTATGTGTATCTCTATCTGTCTTTCAATCTATCTTTCTGTCTATCTATCTATATATCTCTTTATTTCCTCTACTTTCTCCGCTCAAATACAGACGGCAACATAGCACTGTCTTCTCTTCTCCTCTTATATTTCTCTCGTCTTCTGCGAAATACGTGTTGACGAGAGTAAGAATTTCGCAATAAGGGCATAACAGTCTGCTAGGAATTCTTGTGTGACTTTCTCTCTTTTTTTCCCTCCTTTTCCTTCCCTATTTTTCCTTCTTCCCTTTTTTTTCTCTTTCTCCTCGCTTCTATTTTCCTTGGTCTCTTTTTATTTTTATTTTTCTATTCTCTTTTGTTACTTATTTTCCATGATTCTCTTTTTTTTCTTTTTTTGTTCTCCTTTTTGTTTTATTGCTTTATTTCATTTTTTTCGTTCTAGGCGTTTCTCGTTCTCTCTCTCTTCTCTCTCTCTCTCTCTCTCTCTCTCTCTCTCTCTCTTCTCTCTCTCTACTCTCTCTCTCTCTCTCTCTCCTCCTACCTCTCTCTCTCTACTGCTCTACTCATTCCCTATCCATTCTTTTCCTTATCCATTCTCTGCTTATCCTCTCCTCCACACTTGTCTTCACTTTTCTTTCTTCTCTCTACCCTATACTCTCACCATTCTGTTATATTCACACCCATCCCTTCCCTTCTATTTCCTCTCTTCCTAATTTCTTACCTTTCTTCTATCTCATCATCGTTAACACCAACTAATTACCGGACACATAGCCACACACCACCAGAAGCTCACCATGACACATCTCTCTCAGTCATCGCAACACATGGTCATCATCGTCTCCGTTAATCTCGCTCGCCAGAGATGACAAAATTCTCAATCATCCCTACCTACAATATCCATCTCTCTCTATCAAATACATCATACAAAAATACTCTCTCTCTCTACCTTCATCATCTACTTAATAGTGTGTGTGTGGTGTAGAAAAAAAAAAAATAAAACAAAAATGTGGTGTGTGTGAATGAAAACAAAAAAAAAAAAAAAAAAAAACAAAACATGAAAAATAAGAAAAAAAAAATAAAAAAAAAAATGTGTGTGAAAAAAAAGAAAAAAAACATGAAAATGATCGTATAACAAAACAAAACAAAAAACAAAAAAACAACAGTGATGGTAACAAAAAATGCAAAAAAAAACGTGGTAAAAAATCAAAAAAAAAAAAAAAAAAATAAACAATATGTGTGTGTAATGTGATGTGTGATGATAAATTGTATAAAAAAAACCTGTGTGAAAATTTGATGTGATTTGTCTCACAATAGATATACACCCCAGATACTAGCTATGTGTCTGTGTCTCGAGCAATGATTTAAAAATCTGTCCTGTAAAAGCGAATAAATTCATTAGTTAACAGAAAATAAATTCTTCTTTCCCTATATCACCTATCCATCATACCTAAATTTTGCCCTAAAACTAGACTATCTATACCCCTCCTCCCAACTCACTCTCCTCTCCCTTTTCCCTCTGACCTCATACTAGTTAACCCCTAACCTACCCTCCTCACATAACTCCTCTCCTCTCAACATACACCAACAACAACCCACTCTAATACATCTCATCTCTCATATCTTCCATCCATCCCTCTTATCACCTCCCAAACCTCCCTACCTATAACTATCATATCCCCTTCCCTTGTCCTCCCCTCCTTTCCCCATAAAATCCCCCTATCAACACACCTCTCTCCATTCCACCTCCCCTCTCCTCCTCTCCTCTCCACCCACCCGTAAACCTCCCTCCTCCCTTTATACCTCCTTCTCTATTTCCCCTTCACCCCCTTCTTCCTGCTGCTCCTTCCCCATCCTCCT
>NW_020869551.1:435999-440999 GCF_003789085.1 Penaeus vannamei | reverse complement strand
CATCTATGTCTTTCCTGGCAAAAAATTTCTCTATTCTTTCCCTGTTATAATCTATCTATCTTCTATATTCTATCTATCTCTATATGTATATGGCCTATCCGCTACTGATCTATATATACCACATCTCTATCCTATATCGTAACCGACCGTCCCTTCCATCAAGCTTCTATATATCCCGGTCCTCTTTTCCCTATACCTCCCTCACTTCATCCAACTCCTTACATGCCTTACCCCAGTCCGATCGTATCCCGTCCACCCCTATCACCTTTATAACCAATCGTCTAAAGACTAAGCACTAGAGTAATCTTTAGATATATGTCTATTGTAGTATAGAGAGTCCTTCGTTATTATTTCATTTATGTTTTATCGCTAAGTTATCTACGCTGAGGATATAAGATGGATGGATGGATAGTATAGATAGATTTGTAGATGAGAGATAAAGTAATAGAAAAGGAAGAAATGGAATCAGATACTGAGGTGATATACTAGATATGATCAGGAATATATAGATAGATAGAGAAAGATAGAAGAGAAAAGAGATAATGGATAAAGACTATCCTCAACCAGAAGTATAACACTATACACGAATAGGTACAGAATTATGATCATGGAGAAAAAAAAAAGAGATGGATAGATAGCGAAGTATATAATGTGACAGAGTAGCATAGCAATAGGGAGAGAAAAAAAAGAGATGGATCGAATAACAAATGAATATATACACATATAGATCATTTAGGATACGGCAAGAGAAATACTAAGATGATGGATAAGAGCGAAAGTATCAAAATAAGGTAGAAATTAGATTAGACAGATAGATAGGATGACACATGTAGATGAAAAATAGAGAATTAAATATTGGTGAAATAATATGTAAGTTTGTGACATTGATATTGTATCCAATTAGTGTAACTTAATAATTGTATTATTTCTAGAGAAATGGATTCCAAGTCTAAATATAGAGTTGATAAATTTGTAAAATTTTATCAATGAATTTAAACTTATTGCGATATTCGTTAATCTTTGATCCTTAACTTATATAAAAATAAGTGTTATTTAAGTACCAGTATAAGAATGTATTATTTTTTCCTTTTGATTAGAAAAGAAACAAAAAATTTTATTTTTTTTCCTTTTTCTTTCTCTTATTCTTTATTTATATTTTTGATTTACTTCTACGATTTTTGCTTTCATTTGTTTTTTTTTCTTTCCCTCCCTTCCCCCTTCCACTCTCCCCCTTACCCTTCCATTCTTCCCTCCCCAATCAACCCTCCTTCTCCCCTTCCATCTGCTAATAACGAAGGAAAGATAATTACGTCCGCTCACCTTTCGAATCTCTCAATGCCATTCGTCATCATCCTCATCAACATATGACAATCTCCCCATCTTCCCCCGCTTCACTCATCCATCCCTTTGTACCCTCTACACCTCTTCCCATCACACAATACCCACTCCCTACTTCTCGCTCACACCTCCCAGCTCAACAATAATCCCCTCTCCCATCAACCAACCCTTGACTAACTCCTCTCTATGCACATATAACTCACCTACTCTCCTTCTCACGCATTCTCCCCCACCCTTACGAGAATCTCTCCCCACAATCCCATTCCTCCCCTCCCCCTCCCATCCTATCGCCTTCTCTCTAGCCCACCCTTCCCCTCCCTCCCCTCCCTTCCCCATCCTTCCCCTCTCCCACCCCATCCTTCTCCCCTTCCCCATCCTTCCTTTCCCCTCCTCTTTCCCCACAATACAAAAAAATATAACACAATTTCCTACATTCATCACACCATCCATCCCCTTCCCTCCTTCCCACCACTCAATCTTCACTTTCCTAACCAATCCCCATCACTCATCCCTTTCTACAAATTCCCTAGACACACACCTTAACATACACATAACACAAACACTAACAACAACTATACAACAAATAAAACACAACATAAAAACACAACATAATTCCCTCCTTTACTATATCCACCATCACACCCTTATCTCTGCCATTCTTCCATCCTCTTATTTTCCCTACATCCAACCCCATCTCCCTGGGCCTCCCTTTCCCTCGCCATTTTCTCTCCTCCCCGACGGCGCGCGCTTTCTGCGGCAACACACTAAACCGCAATATATAACCCCACAGGCATGGGAAATCCTCTTCCCCACTTCGTTTCTCCCCCTTCCCCTCCCGTCACCCCTAAAAAGTCATACATAAGCAGGCCTACTATCCATGGCGATCCGGCCAGCGCACTAGCCTGACATCTGGCGCCTGTCCGAGCGAGATCGGCCCCCCCTCCCCCTCTCTCTCTCTCCTCCCTTTCCCCCCCCACCTCTCTCTCTTCGCTCGTCAGCCTGGTGGGAGGGAGGTGGGGACCCACACCGACGGCGAGATGGGGAAAGGGGGCAAGGGGGGCACAGACGCACCAGACGCGCCAGCTACTGCTGGACGATCGCCCCCGGCAGAGCGCGAGGAGTGGAAGAGGTGGTGGTGGGGAGGGAAGGGAAGATGGGGAGATGGGGGAGGGTGGGGAGAAGGAGGGGAAGGAAAGGGAGAGAGGAGGCGTGGGGAGCGTGGGAAGAAGAAAGTGGAGAAGAGGGAGGGAGTGTGAGATGGGGAAGGAGGCTGAGGAGAGAGGAAGAAGAAGGGAGTGGAAGGCAGACCATAAAGAAGGAGAGCCTAAAGGGGGATGGAAGGAGCTGAATTGTGGAATGGCAGTGTATGAGCCGTGGTGTTGGAGCACGCTAGCAAGCCTAGGGCGACAGATGGTGGGGAGGTGGGGAGGGAGGGGAGAGGAAGAGTGAGATAGAGGAGGAGGTGGGGGCTGAGAGGGAGGCGAGGAGAGGGATGGTGGAGGGATGATGGATGGGAGTAGTTTGGAAAGGGAGCGCTGGCGCAGTGTCAGTACGTGAAGGGACTTAATGGTAGAGTGGGCGGCGGATGCGAGGGGCGAGAGAGTGGCGGTACGTTTATTAGGAATTTGTTGGATATTGAGAGCCGCGAGAATTGGTTGAGTTAGAGTGAAGGAGAGGAGGGGAGAGGAAAGGAGGGAGGGAGGAAAGGTGACTGAGAGAGAGAGAGAAGAGGAGGAGAGAGAGACGAGAATGAGAGAGGTGTAAAGAAAAATGTGACGAAGGCATGAAGTAGGAGATGAGAGCAGCAGATTTGAGTAATCCAAGAAAATGATAATGAGATATGTACTGAGAGCAGAGAGAGATGTATGTATGATGAAGGAGTAGATGAAAGATGGGAGAGACGGTCTAAGATCGAGAGAGAATGAAAGAGAGAGAGTTACCGAAGATATGTAAATGAATAGAAATGGTACGATTATAGAGATGATGATATGAGATAAGAGAAATTGAGAAGTAGCGAGAGAATGCAGAGAGAGTAGGTATGAGTAGAGAGATGAGATCTAAAATGTAAATGAGTCAGTATGAATTGAAGATGATATAATGAAGTAGTATATTATTATTTTGTTTGTAGAAGAGTAGTAAGTTGAGTAGATGAGATACAGACAGGCAAGACAAAAATCTATGCAGATCAGAAGACATCATCATATCAAGAATATGCATAAAGAATACAATGACAAACAAACACACAAAAGACAAATCGAACAAACCTCCCCCCCTCCCACACACACGATTCATAGTAAACTAATAAAAAAATACATAATAAAATATATGAGAATAAATACCGATCAAGAAATGGAAACATATAAATGAAAAATCGCTTTTCATCCAATCACCAAAAATTAACTTGTAACAGTGTATGGTGTTGCTACATATTTACGTAAATCAAGAAGGTAATTAATGCAGGCAAGGGTATTAGTTGCAGGAAAGGTAATGAGTGCTTTTGTCATTTAAATTTTTACGAAAATCTTTGGGCAGCTTAGATAAAAAATGGGATCTTTCCCTTGGTTTGCTTCATCACTTTAAATTTGTCTCTTTTGTCTCTCTCTGCTTCTCATCTCCGAATCGATTCTAAATTTGTGCTGAGATGTCCCGTTAAATACTCGTATTATTTATGCATAGATTATTATTTCATTAATTTTTTGTTGTTTTGGGAGAGTGGGGATCTGTCTAAGTATGACACATGAAAAAATTGTTGATAATTTCTATAGTATTTTGAGAGATCGAGACATAAGAATAATATACGAAATCCAATATTGATATTTTACCGTTTTGTTTGTGTAATGTTTACTACTAATTGTGCACACACACACGAAGCAAACGATCAAATATACAAACACAAACACACACAACACACACATATATATGTATATAGAACATCAGATTAGATAGATAGATATAATATATAATATAACATATATACATATATGTATGTGTGTGTGTGTGTGTGTGTGTGTGTGTGTGTGTGTGTGTGGTGTGTGTGTGTGTGTGTGTGTGTGTGCGTGTGTGTGCGTGTGCGTGTGCGTGTGCGTGTGCGTATGCGTGTGCGTGTTTGTGTGTGGCACAGTATTATATGAAATGAAAAAAAATGGCCTTATATGTCCCCAACAAAACAAGAGAGAAGAAAAACAACAAGAACAAGTATTTTTTTTATTTTTTTTCCCATACGAGATAGATAAATAATACTTATTCATTCTAATTTTCTAGTAACATCATAAATCATTTACTAATTATTGGACCATCTCTACTGGCAGTTTATGCTCGAATTAATTAGCTCTGTCTCATTAAAGATATGTATGAATTATGCGACATTTGATATCATATACAATGTGGAAATTAACATCTGTATTGGACAAACAAGTTTCTTAATGGCTATGCATACACAAACACACGCGTAAACATAAACAAAATAATTAGAGCATGTACACACACATACATACGCACTCAAACTTACACACGCATACAAACAAACGCACACATACACACACACAAAACACACACTCACACAAACAAACACATACATACATACACTCACACAAAACACAAACAAACACACGCAAACAAACAAAGACACACACACAAACAAACAAAAACACAAACAAAACAAA
>NW_020869551.1:413499-430999 GCF_003789085.1 Penaeus vannamei | reverse complement strand
TGGACTACGCCGGACTACTCCCGGGGGCTATTCTGCTAAATTAACAATAGCAGAGGCGGGATAAGGGGAAGGTGAGAGGAGGTGGGAGCGAAGGGGCGGTTGGGAGGGGAGGGGAAGGGGGGGGGTGCATGGACGGTTGGAGGGGGGTGGGTAGGGGGTACGGGGTCCTGGGTAGGGGGTAGGGGTGGGGGGGGGGTGTAGACAGGCCAGGCGTCGAGATCTGAAAAGAAGGGAGATAATTATTTATATTTTTTTGTTTTGTTTTATTGTTTTTTTTTTGCTTTGTTTTTTTTTTTTTTTTTTTTTTTTGGTGTGTATTTTTGAAGGATTTGGGTGGAATGTAATTTGAGGAGAAAATCTAAACTGATTTGGAAGTAATACCGAAAAAGTTTTTTTTTTTCTTTTTTTCTTTTTTTTATTTATTTATTTATCTATTTATTTTTGGAATTTTTCTTGCTTTTGAGTAAAGGGAGAAAAAACGAAGATTTTTTTTAAAGGAGGGGGTTATTAGTATGATAATCTTCATTATTCTCATTATCTTCATCATAATCATCATCATCCACATTATTTTCCCTCATCACCATTATCATCAATCATCATCATCATCATTCTCATCATTATCATCACACCATCATTATTATCACAGAAAAAAATGAAAAATATAAAAGCAAAAAAATAGATAAAAATATTTATATATAAAAAATAAGATATATGAATATAAGAAATATACATATAATATAAAACATAAAATATAAGATAGAGAATATATAATAATCTGAACAAAAGATTTAAAAATATAAGAGCGAGAAAACAAGAAATACAACAAACAAGAGAGAACAACAAACAAACACAAAATTTACATCAAACCGAATAAATAAACAAATAAACAACAGTAACGAGATCCAGAATGGAAAAGAATATTCGAAAAATCATTGATATTTTGATGGCAACACGATGAAGGGACATTGGATGACATTTGCGGAAATTTGCTTTCGAATCCAATTGTGTCTTTGTTGGCCATTTTGATCGCGATTCATATGATGTGAAAAGATAATAATATATGTATATACATGCATGTGCACACACTATATCATATTATTTATATGTTGCATATATATATATATATATATATATATATATATATATATATATATATATATATATATAATTATATATATAATATGTGAAAGAGATATATATATATATATATATATATATATATTATATATATATATATATATATATATATATTATGTATATATTATATATATATATATATATATATATATATATATATTATATATATATATATATATATATATATATATAACATATATATATAATATATATATATATATATATATATATATATGTATAATATATAATATATATATATATATACATATAAATGTGTGTGTATGTGTGTATATCCAATATATATATATATATATATATATATATATATATATATATAATTTATGTATATATAATATACATATATATGTATATAGTATTATATATATATATATATATATATATATATATATATACATATTATACATATACATATATATATATATATATATATATATATATATATATAATATATATATATATATATATATGAGAAGTTATAGGAAAGGGAAGGGACAAGGGAGGAAAGGGTAAGAAAGATGGGAGGTCGGACAGAGAGGAGGAGGAAGGGGTGGGCATAGGGCAAGGAAGGAGGGGAGGGGAGGAGGGAGGGGAGGAGGGTGTGCCCGGTAGGTAGGTTCGAGTAGGACTGTCAAGGCGAGATAAGAATTAATTACAGACGAGCCACCGGTCTTGTCTCTTCTCGCCCTTCCAGACGCCGAGTGACTGTTGAGAGATTTTCAAACGATCGTAACCAACCACGAGCCTAAGGAAAAAAAATGATCAATAATAATACTGAATAAATCTTTCCCGCGACGTTAAGTAATAGCCAATAAAAGTCGACCAGTTTTGATAATCTATTTAATCAGCATTCCTATATTTTTTAAACACTGATTTTAGATACATTTCATGTGCCGGAGACGCTATAATTCTCACCATAAAAACGTTTTAGGCCCGTCTCCCCCATCCATCAGCGAGTCGAGACGGGTCGGCAACTTACAAACCGGACCCATAACATGTCTACATAATTGAGGGAGGCGAACCGAACACGGAAATACTCTCTCTCTCTACCTGAGAAAGCCTATTTTATGCCTTGTGGATGTTAATTGTAGGGGCGATGACGCTAATTACGAAAGAAAAGGCGCGCCAAAGTTCACGCGTGGTTCGGATGCTTCGGAAGCGGTTTCGAAGTGTGTTCGGATCGTGGCTTATTCGCACACCTGATTGTCGTGCGTGGTTTGTCGGTATTGAGATTCCGAAGTGGGTTCTTATCCTCTGGTTTTATTGCCTCTCTCTCTCTCTCTCTCCTCTCTCTCTCTCTTCTCTCTCTCTCGTCTCTCTCTCTCTCTCTCTCTCTCTCTCTCTCTCTCCTCTCTCTCTCTCTCTCTCCTCTGTCTCTGTCTCTCTGTTTACCTCTCTCTCTCTCTCTCTCTCTCCTCTCCTCTCTCTCTTCTCTCTCTCTCTCTCTCTCCTCTCTCTCTCTCTCTCTCTCTCTCTCTCTCTCTCTCTCTCTCTAAAAATTCGAAGTCATTAAAGGCATCAACCCCCCCCCCCAAAAAAAAAAAAGTTATGGGGAACCGCAGTTTGTATTTCAAAAAAAAAAAGAAAAAAAAATATGATCACAAAGATTTCTTGTGAATTCCCCTTCGAATTCGGGGAAAAAAAAGAAAAAAAGAAAAAAAAAAAACAGAAAGCCTCCCCTCCCCCTCCCCCCCCCCACGCCCTCCCCCAGCCACGGCCAAAGGCGAGTACAGAACTTATTTATTTATTTATTTCTATTTGTTTTTTCGTTTATTCTCTTCTTTATTCGTTTATTCTCTTCTTTATTCGTTTATTCTCTTCTTTATTCGTTTATTTCGTCGAGTGATTCTTTAGGTGTATTGACGGTAAAGTATTTCTAAAATTTATTAATAACTATTAGTAATTATTACTTATAGATCGATAGATAGATAGATAGTTATAGAGATAGATAGATTGATAGTTATAGTGATAGATAGAAAGATAGACAGATAGATAGATAGACAGAATGATATAGATAAATAGATAGATATAGCTAGACAGATATAGAAATAGATACAGATATAGACATAGATAATTAGGATGGATAGATAGACATAAAGAGATAGATATAAAGACAGAAATAGATATAGACATAGACAGACAGACAGATATAGAGATAGACAGACAGACAGATATTGAGATATCTATTCATACATCAATTCATATATATACGTGTTTGTACTGCGGTTCATCCGATATGATATGTAAATCTATTTCGACACTGAATTCCCAAAATAGACCTGGTGCTTCTATAATGAACCTTATTAAGCAATTAATTAACATTAATATTATTGAATTATTGAGATCTGTATATTAATTCAGTGGCGAAATCTGGCAATGATGTCAGGAGTGGTGACGTCATTGATGAGAGCTTTTGGGTGATAATGAGAATGATGATGAGGAGGAGAGGAAGGAAGGAAGGAGAAGGAGAATAGGAAGAAGGGAGAGGAAGGAAGGAAGGAAGAAGGAGATGGAGATGGAGAAGAATAAGGAGATGGAGGAGAGAGAGAAGAAGGGAAGAATGAGAGGAAGAGAAAGGAGAAGGGGAAGAAGGAAGGAGAAGGGAAGAATGAGAGGAAGAGGAAGGAGAAGAAGAACGAAGGAGAGGGAGAAAAAGAGGAGGAAGGAGGAGATAAAGAAGAAGGAGAAGAGGAAGAGGAAGGAAAGAAAGGAGAAGGAGAAGAAGAGGAAGGAGGAGATAAAGAAAAAAGAAAAGAAGAGAAAGAGAGGAGAAGAAGAATGGAAGGAAGAGGAATGAGAAGGAGACTGGGAGAAAGAAGAAGTAATGAGAAGTAAAAAAGATGAAAAGAAGGAGGAGATAAAGAAGAAGAAGGAGATGAAGAAAAACAACAATAACAATATACCACCTATAATGAACACCGTCGCCATTTTTTTTCTTTCCCTTTTTTTTTTTTTCTTTTTTTTTGCACATGCATAATGACCACTCGTGTGCAACCTCGCCCAAATTCTCGGGCTAATCAGAATAAAGGGGGTTGGTTGGGGGTTTGGGGAGGGGGGAGGGGGGGAGGTAGGGGTGAGGGGGAGAGGTAGGGTGAGGGGGAGAGGTAGGGGAGGGGGGAGAGGAAGGGGAGGTGGGGGGGGGAGAGGTAGGTGGGGGTAGTGGAGGGAGGTAGGGGGAAGGGGAGGGTGGAGAGGAAAGGGAAGGAGGGGGAGGAAATGGGGGAGGAGAGGGAGGTAAGGGGGAGAGGAAGGGGGAAGGGAAGGGGGAGAGGTAGGGGAAGGAGGCCGTGGGGGGGAGGAGTAGGGAGTGAGGGAATACCTAGGGGGAGGCTAGGGAAGGCGTAGGGGGAGGAGAGAGGGAGTGGTATGAGAGGAAGGGGGGGGGGAGGGTTTACCTACCTTACCGTCCACCCTCCCTCATCACTCACCCTCCTAACCCTTTTCTGTTCACTCCCTCTTCACCCTTTCACCCTATCCCTCATTCCGCGTCCCTCACACTTCAGAGGGGAGGGGGGGAAGAGGGGGAGGGGAGGGGGGATTAGGGATCGCACCCCCACCTGCGCGGGTTAATGGATGGGTCCGTTGGGGTATCATTATCATGGGCGGGTTGCGAAATAGGGTGGAAGGACGGGTGGGGGGGTGGGGGGTGGGAAAGGAAGGAGGGAGGGGAGGAGGGGAGAGGAGGAGGAAGGAGGGGGGGGTGGGTGGGGAGGGTGGGGGTGGTGGGGGTGGTGGGTAGGGGAGGGAGGGTGGGTGGGTGGGGGGGTGGAAGGTGGGTGGTTGGGTGGTTGGGGGAGGGTGGGTGGGTGGGGGAGGAAGGGTGGTGGCGGGAGGAGGGGAGGAGGGTGGGGGGAAGGAAAGGTGGGTGGGTGGGGGGGAGGAGGGAAGAGGAGGAGGAAGGAGGATGGTGGGGGGTGGGGGGTGGAGGGTGGGGGTTGGGTGAGGAAGGTGGGGTGGATGGGAAGGAGGGTGGGTGGGTGGGGAAGAGGAAGGGAGGAGGAGGAGGAGGGAAAAGGGGAAGAGGAGAGGGAAGGAGGATGGGTGGATGGGGAAGGAGGAGGGGAGGAGGAGGATAGGAGGGTGGGGGGGGTGGGGGGATGAGGATATGCGGGGTTGGGTGGGGGTGAGGGAAGGAGAGGAGAGGAGTAGAAGGGAAAAATAGAAGAAAGAGAAAAATAAGATAGAGGAGGAATAAATAGAGAAATAGAGAAGAAGAGAGAGAGAGAGAGAGAGAGAAAGAAAGAAAGAAAGAAAGAAATAGAGAGGAGACGAAAAAAGTTAGACAGTGCAGGTGCAAAAAATTGAGTAGGGGGAATGGGTGGAGGGAGAAAGGGAGGGACGAGGAAGGTAAAAGATCAAATGAGAGATAAAAAGCGAAGAGAAAGAAAAAAGAAGACAAATAATGATGATTATGGATGATGGTGATGATAATGACAATAATAATGATGTTGATGATATTGATAATTGTAGTGAAATAATGATGATGATGATTATGATCATCATCATCATAATGATAACAGCAACAATGCAGTAATAATGATAATAATAATGGTGGTAATAACAGTAATGATAATAATAATGGTGGTGGTAACAATAATGATAATGATAGTAGTAGTAATAATAATGATAATAATAATGGTAGTAATGATAATAATGATAATAATAATGGTAAAAACAATAATACTGATAATATTAATGATAACAACAATGACAATAATAACAATATTAATAACAATAACAGCGATAACGATAACAAAAGAAACGAAAGAGAAAAAAAGAAAAAAAAAGTCAAGAAATAAAGAAAAAAAACAAAAACAAAACAAAACAGGACACGAAAAAAAAAAAAAAAAAAAAAAAAAAAACAGTTAACGAATCTTGCACAAAACAACAAAGGAAGACAAATCGAAGGGAAAAGGGCGTGGCCAAAAAAAAAAAAAAAAAAAAATAGGCAGATAACCCACCCAGTAAAGACGGAGGGAAACGGATCCAAACCTTTTTCTGTCGCGAAAAAATGGCGGGAGAAATTCTTTTGATCAGACTGGATCCCCTTTGTGTTTTCTCTTTAGAATGGGATCAGATAGGAAATGTGATTAAACAATGTGTATGTGTATGTGTGTGTGTGTGTGTGTGTGTGTTGTGTGTTTGTGTGTGTGTGTTGTTTGTGTGTTTGTGTGTATGTGTGTGTGTGTGTGAGTGTGTATGGGTGGGTGTGTATGGTTGGGTGTGTGTGTGTGTGTGTGTGTGTGTTTGTGTGTGTGTGTGTGTGGGTGAGGGTGTGTGTGTGTGTTTTGTGTGTGTGTGTGTGTATGGGGTGTGTGTGTGGCTGTGTGGGTGTGTGTGTGTGTGTGTGTGTGTGTGTGTGTGTTTTGTTTGTTGTGTTTGTGTTTGTGTGTGTGTGTGTGTGTGTGTGTGTGTGTGTGTGTGTGTTGTTGTTGTTTGTGTGTTTGTGTTTGTGTGTGTGTGTGTGTGTGTGTGTGTGTGTGTGTGTGTGTGTGTGTGTGTGTGTGTGTGTGCTTGAGTGTGTGTGTGTGTGGCTGTGTGTGTTGTGTGTGTTTGTGTATGTGTGTGTGTATGTGTGTTTGTGTGTGTGTGTGTGTGTGTGTGTGTGTGTTTGTGTGTGTTGTGTGTGTGGTGTGTATGCTTGCAACATACATATTCATATTCTACTCCCACCATCATTTTTTTTTCCAACTACAGATCACTCCATCACAAAAAAACAAAACAAAAAACTAAAACTTTTGAGATTAAGCGCCATATAAGTTTTTTTCCCTGCACTTTTTTCCCCCGTACAATATTTCCTTTCATTTTTCCCCCACCACGTTTTCTTTTCGTCTCGTGGGGAAATTTCCTGTTATTTAAGGATTCGAGATTATACGTCCTGTTATCGGCTGCTGGGATTGCTTCGTGTGTGTGTGTGTGTGTGTGTGTGTGTGTGTGTGTGTGTGTGTGTGTGTGTGTGTGTGTGTGTGTGTGTGTGTGTGTGTGTGGTGTGTGTGACTGTGGTGTGTGTGTAAGTGTGTGCGTGTGTGTGTTGTTGTGTGTGTGTGTGTTGTGTGTGTGTGTCTGTGTGTGTGTAGTATGTGTGTGTGTGTTGTGTGTGTACGTGTGTGTGGGTGGTGTGTGTGTACGGTGTGGTGTGTGTGTGTGAGTGTCGTGTGTGTGGTGTGGTGTGTGATGTGGACTGGTTGTTGTGTGTGTATGTGGTGCGTGGTGATGTGTGTGTTTGTGTGTGTTGGTGGCGTGGTAAGACGTTNCTGTTCTGCTATCTTCTTTCCTCTCTCTCTTCTCTTATCTCTTCCTCTTCTCCTCTCTCTCTACTCTTCTCTCTCTCCTCGATCTCCCTCTCCTCTCTCTCTCCTCTCTTCTCCTCTTCTTTCTCTCTCTCTCTCTCTTCTCTCTACTCTTAAACTTCTAACAATTCTTGCTCTCTCTCTTCTTCTCTCTTCCTCTCTCATCTCTCTCTCTTATCGATTCCTCTCTCTCGTTGACTCATTCTCTCATCTCTCTCATTCTCTTTCTGATTCTTCTCTCTCTTCAATTCTCTCTCTCTCTCGTCATTCTCTCTTTCTCTCCTTCTCCTCTCTCTCAATTCTTCTCTCTCTCAATTCTCTCTCTTTCTCAAATTCTCTCTTGCTCTCTTCTATTCTCTCTCTCTCATTCTCGATCCTCTTGCTCTCATTTCTCATATCTCGTCTCTCTCTCTCTCGTCTTCTCATTCTCTCTCTCTCTTCTCTCCTCTCCTCTCCTCTCTCTCTCTCTTCTCTCTCTCTTCATCTCTCATTCTCTCTCGTCTCTCTCTCATTCTTCGTCTCTCTATCTCATATCTCGTCTCTCTCTCTCTCTCTGCATCTCTCTCTCTCATATTCTCGGCTTTTCTCTCTATCTCTTTCTCTTCTCTCTCTCTCTCTCGCTCTTCGCGATCTCCTCATCTTCTCTCATCTCCTTCTCTCACTACTCTCTCTTCCTTCTCCTCTCTCTTCTCTCTCTCTCTCTCTTCTCTCTCTCTCTCATCTCTCTCATCCTTCTCCACTCTTCTCTCCTCTCTCTCTCACTCTCTCTCTCTCTCATCTCCCTTCTCTCCTCTTCTCTCTCTCCTCTTCTTCCACATCATTCTCTCTCTCTTCCATTCTCTTCCTCTACTGCTCATTCTCTCTTCTCTTCATCTCTCTCCTCTTCATTCTCTACTCTCTCTCCTTCTCTCTGCTCTCTTCTTCTCTCTTATCTCTCTCTCTCTCTCTCTTCGTCTTCTCGCTCTCTCTCTCTCTCTCTCTCATCTCCCTCCCTCCCTCTGCCTCTCTCTCTCTCTCTCTCTCTCTCTCTCTCTCTCTCTCTCTCTCTCTCTCTCTCTCTCTCTCTCTCTCTCTCTCTCTCTCTCTCTCTCTCTCTCTCTCTCGCTCTCTCTCTTCTCTCTCTCTCTCTCTCTCTCTCTCCTCTCTCGCTCTCTCTCTCTCTCTCTCTCTGTACACACATTTCCGTTTTCAAAGGAGAAGAGAACTTGCCCTAACAGCATGGACTTCGTTTTTTTATTTTACCATTGATCCGTTATCACCACACCCTCCTTGCTAAGTGCGCCTGGGAAGTTGGGTGCACAGCGAATGAGATAGAGGGGGTGGAGGAGCGATAGGATGAAGAGAGGGACGGGAGGAGGAGGAGGAGAGAGGGGAGAGGAGGGAGGGAGAGAAGAAAGAGAGAGAGGGAGAGAGAGAGAGAGAGAGAGAGAGAGGAGGAGGAAGGGAGAGACGAGAGGAGGAAGGAAGAGAGAGAGAGAGAGGGAGGGAGGAGAGAGAGAGAGAGAGAGAGAGGGAAGGAAGAGGAGGGAAGGGAGGGAAGGAGAGAGAGAGAGAGAGAGGAGGGAAGGAAGAGAAGACGAGGAGGGCAAGAGAGAGGAGAGAGAGAGAGAGAGAGAGAGAATGGAAGAAAAGAAGAGGAAGAAAGAGAAGAGAGAAAGAGAAGAGGAGAGAAGAGAGGAGAGAGAGAGGAGATAGAAAGAGAGAAGAGAGAGAAGAGAGAGAGAGGGAGAGAGAGAGAAAGAGAGAGGGAGGGAGAAGAGAAGAGAGAGAGCAGAAGAACGAGAGAGAAGAGAGGAGGAAGAGAGAGAGAGAGAAGGGAAAGGGAGAGAGATAAGAAAGAGGGGGGAGGAGAAAGAGAGAGAAGAAGAGGAAGAGAGAAAGGAGAAGAGGAGGAGAGAGAGAGAGAGGAAGAGGGAGAAGGAGAAGGGGGGCGAGAAGAGGAGAGGGGCAGGAGAGAGGAGGACAGACAGCGTGAGAGAGAACGAAAAGTAAGAGCTGAAAGGGACGGACCGACGTACGAAACATGCACTCAAAGAAAGTCTGAGACGGAAGAAAGTTATTTCTTAAAAGAAAAGAAAACAGACACATTAATTGGATGTATGTCTTTATGTGTGCTTGTGTGTGGACGCGAGTGTGAGTGTCTATAGACCGTCTCCCGTTACCGAGCCCGCGAGGAAAAGTACAGACCTCGGAAAAGAGGTCTGTACTTCAATTAAAATGATGAATGCGTGAGAAAGATATGTTTATATAACTTAGATTATGCGCTAAGGATGATGCAGATTTTATTAATACTGAAAATGCCATTAATATGAGAATATCTGTAACATAGCGATAAATGGTGATAGGGAAAGTGATGTTGACAACAATAATGAAAATCTGAAGAGTAATAGTAATGATAATCTCAATAACACCAGTGATAACGAATAGAATGCCCAGAACTGCAACGAATAAATGACTAACAAACAGAACCGCAATTAAACAAACGATTGCGCAGGAGAAACAACACACACAAAGGACGATGTATCAGGATGCGATTCCTATTGTAGAGCGGCGGCGTACGTAATGAGATGTAGGTAAATAGGGCGGGTTGTGTGGGCGGGCTTCGAGGGAAGGGGTCGGGAGGGTTGGGAGGGATTCAGGCCGGGTTGTATGGTGGGGGGAGGGAGGGTGGGGAGGGGGCGGGGGAAAAGGGATGGTATGTGAGGGTATAGGAGGGAAGGGAGGGTAAGGTGTGGGTAAAAGGGAGGAAAAAGGGGTTTGGTGTCGGTATGGTGGGTGAGGGGATGGTGAGGGTAAGGTGTGGGGAGGGAGGGTGTGATGAAGGTATGGCTGGAGAAAGGGAGAGTGTGGTGTGGGTATGAGGAAAGAGATGTATGGTGAGGGTATGGTTGGGGAAAGGGATGTGTTCTTAAAGAGGGTGTTGGGTGGGTATGATGAAAAAGATATGGTGAGGATACAATGAAAATAGATGCATTGTGTTAAGGTGTGGGTATGGTGAATAGGGATGTATTGTGAAGGCTTATGAATGATAAGGAAAGCGTTGTGTAAAGAATATATAGTGAAAATATATAACACGGGTTAAGTGACTGTAGTACCTTATGAAAAGGCAGTCTAGTGAAACGGACGACAATGAAATGGTGATTGGGCAAATATGATGATATTATTGGAAAAGAATTGAGTGAAAAAGTATGGTGACATTTTTAATAATGAGCAAGTATAAGTGAGAAATAGAAGAGGCTTCCAGAGGGAAAGAGGAACGGTGGTGCTCTTGTCAGGTCGGGTTGAAAAGGACAGAACGAAGGCCGGCGATTGACTTGGTGTAAGCCACACCTCGCCCTGTGTGCGTGTCATGTGCATTTGTACGTGTGTTTGTGTGTGCGTGGTGTGTGGGTGTGAGAGTGTGTGTGATGAGTTTGTGGTGTGAGAGTGTGGGTGTGGGGGTGGGTGTATGTATGTATGTATGTATAGTATTTAAGACACGATGGATATAAAACCACTACATTTTCAGAGCAATGTGTTCGTTTTTTTCAGTTCCTCTAGCCAAAAGTTGATATTTCATTTTACTATTTTTATTAATTCTTCCGCGTTGATACAAAACGGGAGATTTCATACATCTATCATTTTCGCGTTGGGGGGAAATATCAGTGAAGGCTATAAACCTCATCAATACATGAATATAGCCAACGACAGCCCTCGCTACCGGGGGGAGGGGGTGGGGGGAGGCGAGTTGATGGTACACGGGTCGTCCATCAAAAGAGAGCAAGTCATCAATCAACTACTTTAGCTTCAAAGCTCTAGAATTTGGGAAAAATAATAAAAATAGGTACTCATATATGTCCACGAATATGGGTGCAGGTATGTGTATGTGGGTTCAAGTTTGTGTGGTGTGTGTGTGTGTGTGTATGTGTGTGTGTGCTGTTGTGTGTGTGTGTGTGTGTGTGTGTGTGTGTGTGTGTGTGTGTGTGTGTGTGTGTGTGTGTGTGCGGTGTGCGTGTATGTATGCGAGTGGGGGGTGAGTGCGGGCATGTATGTATGTGTGTGGGGGGTGAGTGCGGGCATGTGTGTATGCGTGTGGCTATCTGTCTGAATGCGTGTGTGTACGCATCTGTGTGTATATGTGTGTGTGTATAGCCGTGTCCCCTCCCCGTGTAATAAATGAATATTAGCAGAGGCCTGTGAGCGGGGACGTGAGAGAGAATGCAGCGCGCAACATGAGGTCGACGTCGGCCTGGATCAACTAATGAATTTTGCATGTTGTCTCTGGCGGAGGGGATCGCGCCGCTTCCGGGCCTCACACACCTGCGCACAGGCAGGGGACGTTCATGCCCCCGTGTGCGCGCGGATCATGTATGTGTGAAAATACATAATGATACATCTAGGTGTATTTCTATATATTTTTCCGTTTGGATATCTACCGATTTTTATATTTATCTCTCTTTCTCTCTCTCCTTCATTTCCCTCTCTCTCTCTCTCTCTCTCTCTCTCTCTCTCTCTCTCTCTCTCTCTCTCTCTCTCTCTCTCTCTCTCTCTCTCTCTCTCTCTCTCTCTCTCTCTCTCTCTCTCTCTCTCTCTCTCTCTCCTCTCTCTCTCTCTCTCTCTCTCTCTCTCTCTCTCTCTCTCTCTCTCTCTCTCTCCTCTCTCCCTCCCTCCCCCTCCCTCCCCCCTCTCCTCTCCCTCCCTCTCCCTCTCCCTCTCCCTCTCCCTCCCCTCCGTTGTCCATTCTCCATACCCCTCTCCCTCTCCTTCTCTATCTCCCCATTCTTCTTACACCCCCTCTCCTTCCTCCCCTTCTTCAGTAGCACGTACGTACACAGACGCACACACCACGCCTGCCGCATTGTGTATGCCGGTGATATTGGTCGCACTCTCAGTGGGGAGGTCATACGTTTATACGTGTGTGATTTGCGTACAGAAAAAGAACATTTTAGGCTGTGAATCAGAGAAAAAAAGGGAGAGAAGAAATTCGGGGTGAGGTCTACACGCGCGCGCGCGCGCGCGAGTGTGTGTGTGTGTGTGTGTGTGTGTGTGTGTGTGTTTGCTTGTAAGATTCAACGTATTTGTATGGAGAAAGAGAGAGAAAGAGGGGGGGGGAGGGGGAAGAAAGAAAAAGAGAGAAAGCAAGAGAAAGGAGATTCCTAAGCAATGTATGCAAATGCAAACATCTTACGCCTTCCCAACCGGATGAATGATGTAGAGGGTTGAATACAGTATCGGAAAAGTGCCACTGAGGGCCAGGGAGCTCGCAGGAGTGACACCGCGCACCTGGGAAGAAAATTGGCGTGGTTCTCTGTCGCTAAAATAAAACCCGACAAAAGTGCAGGGTCGGGGAATCTTGGGCGAAATACTCATTTTCTTCTTACTATTTATATTATTGTTATTGCCTAATTTGCATGTGGTTGTGTTTGTAATTTTGCCCGCGAAGATGGGAGTACGCACGTCTAGGTTTTGTTGATTTTATTTTAATTGTTTTATTGTATAGGCTGCAAATTACAGCGACAGATCTTAAAGAAATGAAATAAGATTGATAGTATATTTTTTCCCAGTATTTATAATGTAGTTGATGATGGTAATAGTAACAGGCTTAAATAAGCGATTATTGATAAATAAAATAAGACCTGCAATAGAAATCTCTTCTTATTTATTGATAATCAGTCATTCATCAACTTTAACGTTCCTTTAGCTTCACTCTGGCTGCACCAGTGCCTTTGTTGTTTTAGGAGGATCTCCCAATGCAACGCAGCAGTTAAGAGTTAATTGCTTAAAGAAATGAAAAAAGATAAAAGGATAGTATCGCGATAATAGCTCCTTGTAGGTAAATTATAGCATGATTGGCTTATCAAAGTTCTGAAAAGCTTTATAATAACATGCCAGATTCATCGCGCGCGGAAGGTTGGTGTTGCGTGTTATTACAGGCCGTTCAGCGTCTTTTGTGTAACGTCGTGAGCTGCTAATGACTCCCTGTAGCCCCTTGCAACGCTGTAGCTTCTCTGGGGTTCTTCTCTGGCACCCCTACCCCCTCCCCCCCCTCCTGACCCCTCCTCTTTACTCATCCCAGATCGTTCTCTTTTTTTCTCTCTCCTACTCTCTCTCTCTATTGTTTTTCCTTTCTTGCTCATGCCAGAGTGTTCTCTTTTCTCTCTCTCCTACTTTCTATTGTGTTTTTATTTTATGTATTTTTTTTTTTTTTTTTTTTTTTTACTTTTTCTTCTATATGCTGTCTCCTTATACATTCACATACCTCTCATTTATCCTTCCTCTCTCTCTCTTCTCTGTTTCCAAGCCTGCTTCTCCGTGTTCCCTTCTCCCCATCCACTTTATATTTCTATCTCCTTGCCCCTTTCACTTCCCTTCCTATCTCTAATACTTTCCTGTCCCTTTCCCCTTATTTGTCTTTCAGTCTTTGTCTTTCAGTCTCCTTTCTACCTCCCTCTTCCATTCCACCTTTTCCATCCCTCTCCTTCAGCATTCACAATATTCCCCTCCTAAATCCTCCCCGTTCCTCTGCATCCCTCTCTTTCTCTCTCCTCTCTCCTTCTCCATACCAACCTTAACTTTCTCTCTCTCCGACCTACCCATTTACCTTTCTATCCCGGTTTTCCTTCCCCTCCTCTTTCTCCCCACTTTCCCCTTCTCCCTCCTCCATCTTTCTTTCGCTTCCCCATCTTCCCTCTCCCCTCCCTCTTCTCCCTTTCCACACCACCTTCTGTTTCTTCCCCCCACTTCCATCTACATTCTCTCCCCCACCTCTCCCTTTCCCCTCCTCCTCTTCCCTCTCCACTCCTTTTCCCCTTTCCCTCTCCCTTGCCTTTTCACTCCCCCTCCCCTTCCTATTCCACTCCCTTCCCCTTTCCTTTCCTTGCCACTCCACTCCCTTCCCATTCTCCTTCCCGATTCCCTTTCCATCCCCCTCCCCTTTTCACTCCCCTTGCCCTTCCCCATTCCTTTCCTTGCCGCCCCCCCCCCCCCGGCAGCGTGTGGCGCTCCTCCCGAGCACAATCAGCCCCTTGTAATGGCGCTTTGTTCCTCAACGCCATCGCCGTTCTAACGCGGTGTTGCCTCAGTCAATATCCAGACAAGGTTGCAATCACACTCAAAAGTCCGTCTGCGAGGAGGTCGCGCCTGCTCCTGCGGCCGAGGGTAATGATAATGGGGGGGGGGAAATGGAAAGAGAATAAAAAAAGAGAATAAAAAGGGACGATAAAGAAAAAAATGTAATTAAAAAGAGCCACTATTCAGCCGTCGCATAAGTGAGACATCCCGGTGCTATGGTGTGCCGTCGTGTTTGCTCATTAAGATGAAAAGCTAGAGCGAAGGAGAAGGAGGAGGGAGGAAGAAGGAGAGCTTGATGGCCAGGGAGAGAGAAGAGGAAAGAAAAGGTGGAGCTACGGCGGTTCGTTTTTCTTTTTTTTTCTCTCTCTCTCTCTTTTTCTTTCTTTCTTTTTTGAGGGGGTGAGTGTGCGTGTTTTGCTATTGTTAATTTTGCCTCTTTTTTGCATTTTTTGTTTTTGTTGTTGTTTCTTCGAAGAGATAGAGAATTTGGGATGTAGGTTTCAAATTCATAAATTCGTTTAAGTTTTGGAAAAAAAAAATATCAATGTACAAGACTGCTAGATTTAAGAATTTCCAAAATATTCGCATTAACACAGAAGAGGGGAAGGGAAATTGGAAGAGGTAGAGGGGGAGGTGAGCTGTTGTCTCGGGGAGTATTTAGTCGCCGGGTAAATGAAGAGGGCGAGGCACGGGGATCCTCAATGGGTAATTAGCGAGGACGGAGCTGTAGAGGAAGTGAGCGCGGCGCGGAAAATGGCGGCGGGGTAAGCGGGAAGTGAACAGGTAATAAAGACGGTGATTGAGACGAGAATGGTGAATGGGTTACGAAGGAGGGAACTGATTAAGGGCTGAGATAGCAAAGCGAGAGAAAGGATGAGAGAAAGTTTGAGGGAGGCATTTTTTTTTTTTTTTTCTATCTGCGGATGCGAAAAAATATATATTTTTTATTTCATTCCTTTTTCCATGTTCTCGCAAGTAATTAGAATGAAAATAATGAGTTCTAGGGAATGAATGGGAAAGGAAAATATTTTTTCTTATGAAGAAAACTAATTTACTATTCCAAATACTTTCAAGTTGCATGGAGTTGCAAGAGATCGTAATTAACAGTTAACGGCGGCGTTGATAGACAGCATTATGTTAATGAAAGACCCTAGATTGCCTAATGATGACAGGAAAAAGTCTGTTTTTTTCATTTTCTTTCTATTTTCTCTGTTTTCTCATTTATTTCCCCGGGGACTGATAATATACGACGGTTCTGCATTTAACTTAATTTTGGCTTAACTTTAAAGTAACGTTTAGATGCAGCTACTTGTCTGAATTTCATTTTATTTATTTTTCTTCCTCGTGGGGTAAGTCTGTATGAGGTAATTTATCCCTTAATGGTCTCAAGAAATTAGAAGTTTAGTTACGGAATTCCAAATGAAACATAAAAGAAATAGCAGAAAGAATAGAGAAAAGAATGTGCAGACAGATGTTATATTTGTAAAGTGAGAAAGTTTCGGTAAAAATTTTGTGTGTGTAAACTTATTCATTCCAAAATTGCCCGAAGGTTTCTAGCGAAATGTGACACGCGCATGGTACTTTCCTGCGAGTTAGGCTCCTCCCCCTTTCTCCGAACCTTCCTGAAGCCCCTCCCTCTCCCTTCCCTCTCCTTGCTCTTCACCCTTCTTCCCCTACGCCCCGCCCCTTCCTCCTCCTAGTCCTCGGATGCCCCTCTCTCTTCCTTATCAAGTTCTTTTCTTAATTTATTAGTTTCTCCTGGGAAGTAGAGAATATCAATGGTAGTAGTAGTGGACAAAGGGAAAAGAAAAGAAAGAGTTATCACAGGAATGATGAGAATGATAATGATAATTACTACTCGTGTTACTACCATCAACATACTAATAATGATGACGATTAAGATAATATGATAATGATTAGGATAATAATAATCACCATTAATGATAATAATAACAACAATGATAATGATCATGGTCAAAGCAACAATAATAATAGTGATAACTAGAAGCAGAGAGCACCATCAAGGGAATAGGGTCACTGATGCAATAAAAATGTCCACACTTGAAGAATTACATTAAAATCTTATTTCTCAAGTGCACTGGCGACATCCGTAAACGTTACTTCCTTGGCGAAGGTGATAAATGTAACGCTAATGATAGTTACCCCAATTGCAAAGGTATTAGGGCAATAGTATAAAAATTCCTTGATCCGGATCACCACCAAGATTTAATAGAAGGCTAAGACACATCTGGTAAAAAAGATCATGAAAACCTGTTCAGAAGTTTTTGAGTTACCCTGCTAACCAACGAGCAAACAGACAAATACAGCCAAAAACATATCCTCCTTGGCGGAAGTAATAATCATGATGATAACGATGATTGTAATAATAATGATAATAACGTCGATGATGACAATAATAATAATAATAATAATAATAATAATAATGATAATAATAATAATAATAATAATAATAATAATGATAATAATAATAATAATAATAATAATAATAATAATAATAATAATAATAATAATAATAATAATAATAACAACACTAATAATATTGCTGATGATAGAAATATAAATAGTAAAAATGATGATAGTAATAATAACAATGAAAATGATATTGCTAATAATGATATCACAGATAATGATAACAGTAAAAAAATATAGAATTAATAATGTTGATAGCGACTTTAACCAAGATGATAATGGACATACAGCTCCATGATTAAGAGTTTAATGTAATAAAAAATATATGATTGTGGCAACGCAGAACACATTATCTCTGGTAATGGCCGGCAATCCATTTTTGTCTGGGTTCTCTTTTTTATATTTCGTTTTTCTTTCTTCTTTTTAGTTCATTTCTTTGCTTGTTGATTATTCCTGGTTTTTCTTTCTTATTTGTATAAGCGTAGTTTATTAGTAAGATAAAAGGAAATCAGTCCCATTAAATATATTTCTTTTTGTCTGCGTGTGTGCGCGTCATGTTTATTTATTGTATTGGC
>NW_020869551.1:400999-408499 GCF_003789085.1 Penaeus vannamei | reverse complement strand
TCTTCTTTTCCTCCTCCCTCCTTTTCTTCCAGCCCCCTTCTCCCCCCTTCCCCTCATTACCGTTTTTCTTAGAGTGTTTTGATGTCGTTCCTCAGTGGGCCGAATGTCGTGTCATAGCCCTCTTAGGTCTTTCTCTCCTTCTGTTTCCTTTTTGTCGTCGTTATTACAAAGAAATGCTAATTTCACCCAACAAATCCCTTGGGGAGAGAGAGAAAAAAGGAGAGAAATAGAGGGAGGGATAGTGATAGAGAGCGAAAGAAGGAGAGAGAGAGGCAGGGAGAGAGAGAGAGAGAGAGAGAGAGAGAGAGAGAGAGAAGAGAGAGAGAGAGAGAGAGAGAGAGAGAGAGAGAGAGAGAGAGAGAGAGAGAGAGAGAGGAGAGAGAGAGAAGAGAGGAAGAGAGATGAAGGCAGGGAGCTAGGGAGGGGGAGATAAATCGGGAGAAAAGGAGAGAGGGGGTGATAGGAAATGATAACAATAATTTCTTTTCAATTATCGTTTTGCTTATGTTATTGTTTTCGGTCTTTTTATTATACGGCATTTATTGTTTTTTAGATTTGCGCATTTTTTACTTCATATGTCTATTTATTACTGACTCATTCCTTCACCTTCTTCTGTTTCTATACAACCATTATTATTATCATGATTAACTTGATTTTGATCTTCATTACTGTCACAGTAATTATTAATATCATTACCCTTATCCCCTTCATCATCACTATTACCTTTGTAACCATAATCGCCCCAAGTACAGCGGACTCTCCGTGCTTCCCCTGTGTAAAATTCCTCCGTTACACAGGAAGTAGAAAAATTGCATAATTAAGAGAACATCAACAGGAGACGTTCCCTAAGATGTTGACATAAGACGCAGGGAAGTGACGTGGAAATTACACGCCTTAAGATGATTAAAAGATTAGAAGATCGCCGACGTTGGGGGCAAGACAGAGTAAGTGTCTCTGGCTTTTTTTTTTGGGGGGGTGGGGGAGGGGGGTGAAGGGAGGATAGGATTGTGTCTAGGAGGACGTTGGGAGGGAAAGGGAAGGGAGAGGAAGAGGGAAAGAAGAAGAGAAAGACAGGGAGAGAGAGAGAGAGAGAGACAGGCTGACATAGAAATATAAAGTGGAAAAGAGGGAAAGGAAATAGAAAGCGGAAAAGAGAGAGAAAAGAAAACGAAAACGCTAAAACCGAAGGAGAGATGCAACGCAGAAAAAATAGATAGATATATAGAAAGTTATTAAACAAATTTCAGACTCATACACCGAGAACGAAGAAGGAAGGAAGAGCGAGAGACCGAGACCGAGTCGGGACCGCCTGAAGGAGGGACCGCCGTCGAGAGAATGTTGTTTGAAACTTCAGGTGGGAAACCGGGGGGGGGGAGGGGAGGGGGAGCGGGAGGCCGGACATAAGGAATGAATAATTAAAGCTTCAAGAAAGTTGGGAGATGAAGGAATCCGGGAGAAGGACAAGGACAGACAAAGCGGAAGAAGCTTTTAAAGAAAGTGGGGTTAGAGGGGGGGGAGGGGAAGGGATGTGGGTAGTGGTAGTAGGGGGGGGGTACGTGTCAGTAGCCTAAGGGGAGTCGGAAGAAAAAGAAATCTCTGTCTAAGCATAGTTTTATTCACTGATATATCAAAAGTTAAGATGGCGTGAAAATGGAAGCACAAGAATCACATAATTTCTGTATGAGTGAGAAGGAGGGAAAGTAGGAGGTGGGGAAGGGAATAGGAAGAAGAAGAAGGAGGAGGAGAAGAGGGAGGGATTGACTAAAGTGTTAAGAAGACGGGAAGTAGAAAGTGGGAAAAGAGGAAGAGGAATAGGAAAGGGCTATGCATGAGGGAAGGGGAGGAGGAGGGGATGGGAAGGGGAAAGGAGGAGGGGGATGGGAAGGGGGATGGAAGGGGAAAGGAGGAGGGGATATGCCCCTTGATCACCTGGCGGATGATAATTAGTTCGGGCGGACGAGGATGACGTGGCATGACTGACGTGACCTCTGACGACCTGGAATGAATCTCGCGAGTCTGGAGGTGGCAGGCCGAGTCAGGATGGGGGAAGGGGGAGGGTGAGAGTGTGAGAGTGAAGGAGGGGAAAGAGGGAGAGATTATAAGGGTGAGGGAGAGGGGGAAAGTGTGAGGAGAGATAGGGAGAGAGTTTGAAGGTGAGAGAGAGTAAGAGTTTGAAGGTGAGAGAGGGTGAGAGAAAGAGATAGAGAGAGAGAAAGTTTAGGCGTGAGGGAGGGGGAGAGCGTGAGGATGAGAAAGGCAGAGAGTTTGAGAGTGAAAGAGGGCGGGGAAAGAGGTTAGATACAGGATAAGGTGATGGAGGAGTTAGCAGGAGGGAGAAAGTATGAGGGTGAGGGAGGGGGAGAAATGGCGGGTAGGATCAGGATGTGATGGTGGAGGAGGTAGGGGAGGGATGGTGGAGAAAAGGAGGGTAAGATCAGGAGAGGTCACGGAGGGATAGGAGGATGGAGAGAGGTTCAGGTGGTGGGGGAGGGGAAAATATTTACAACAATGAAGGAAAACATTTTCTTGTCATATTTCCTTCATTCTGTGTGTGTGTGTATAGTATGTACCTACTTGTAAGATAATGATGATGATTATATTATTGATCCGAAAATGTTGGGCATATACCGTTATATAAGAATTCCTACGGACATATTGGATATATTGGGGAGAATCGAACATATAACATTTTTTCGGACATATTGACCTCAGTTAATCATAACTAACTTGTCAAGTCACCTCCATGATTTTTTTTTTTTTTTTTTTTTTACTTTTTATTCCCGTGAAAGATAATATTATTGATATAAATGATCACCATTCCCATCACAACCACTAGTATTATTGTTGTTTTTCTCAAAGGCACCAAGCAGACGTTGAATGGGAACAAATTCCAAGCATAAAGATACTTGCCCGAGCAGCGATTCCCAAAATGTGGTTCGGGAATTCCAGGGGGTCCGCGATTCCAGAAGGTACGCGGTTTACTCCTAATATTTTGCTATTTGGTCATTTTTATTTATCTAATGAATTGATGGATGTCATATTTAAGATCTCGAGGAAGACTCATTAACATTATCACTCTTAACGGTGTATTTTGATTTTTTTTTTAAGTATGTGCAAAATATTAGTGGAAATTAGTGTTGCTTTGCAGTTGGTGATCCTCTCTTTTTTTTTTTTTCTCTCTCTCTCACTATCTATCTCTCTATTTATCATTCTCTCTTTCTCTCTTTCTCTCTCCTCACACACACACACACACACACACACACACACACACACACACACACACACACACACACACACACACACACACACACACACACACACACACACACACACACACACACACACACATATCCGAAGATCCTCACCGTCAAGATGAAAGGAAAGGAAATGAGTGGGTGAGTGAAATGAGTGAGAGAAAGATATTAGGCGGAAATGGAATGCTTATGAATAGTAAAGTGAGGGAGAAAAGATCTTCATTGGGAAGATTGGAGAGAAAGAGAGAGAGAGAAGAAAGAGAGAGAGCGAAGAGAGAAGAAAGAGAAGAGAGCGAAGAGAGAAGAAAGAGAAGAGAGCGATGAGAGCGAAAAGAGAGAGAGAGAGAGAAGAAAGAGATGAGAGAGAGAGAGAGAAGGAAGGAGAGAAGAGAGAGAGACCGGAAGACAGACAGACAGACAAACGGAGAAAGACAGAGAGACTATGCTCGTCTCTCCAACGCCAGTCCGCCCACCTTGTCTACCCTGGCGCCCATCTCGGCCTGATCATCCCGCCCGACACAAGCGCTCGTCACGGCTACCGTCAATTGCAGAAATTGCAACACATTAAGCGTGGAAATGGCTCTCCTCTCTCTCTCTCTCTCTCTCTCTCTCTCTCTCTCTCTCTCTCTCTCTCTCCTCTCTCTCTTCTCTCTCCTCCTCTCTCTCTCTCTCTCTTCTCACTTCCATTTTCGTTTTCTTCACTTCTTCATTTCTTTTTTTTCTTCATCTCTCCTCCTCCTCCTCCTCTTCCTCTTCCTCTTCCTCTTCTCTCTCTCTTCCTCCTCCTCCTTCCTCTCGCTCTTTTTCTCCCCTCGAGTGATTATGAACTCGAATTTCCGATCGCCGGTTTCTCCAATAATCCGGAATAAGAACGTGCGCACAAACCGGTTTTTGAACCTAGCAATTGCACAAATACAATTTTCTCTCTCTCTCTCTCTCTCTCTCTCTCTCTCTCTCTCTCTCTCTCTCTCTCTCTCTCTCTCTCTCTCTCTCTCTCTCTCTCTCTCTCTCTCTCTCTCTATCTATCTATCTATCTATATATCTATATATCTATTATATATATATATCTATTATATATATTATATCTATCTATATATTATATACTATATATATATACTACATATATATATATACATATATATACATATATACATATATACATATATACATATATACATACATACATACATACATACATACATACACACACACACACACACA
Source organism: Penaeus vannamei (assembly GCF_003789085.1). Classification (NCBI taxonomy): domain Eukaryota; kingdom Metazoa; phylum Arthropoda; class Malacostraca; order Decapoda; family Penaeidae; genus Penaeus; species Penaeus vannamei. Next base: position 404,024 of record NW_020869551.1, on the reverse strand, counting down.
CACACACCACAACACACACACACACACACACACACACACACACACACACACACACACACACACACACACACACACACACACACACACACACACACACATACATACATATATATGTACATGTGTGTGTGTGTGTGTGTGTGTGGTGTGTATATATATATATATATATATATATATATATATATATATATACTATATATATATATATATATATATATATATATATATATATATATATATATATATATACTATATCACACTGAAGCGTATTCCTCCTTTTACCCTCTGTCTCACACGCACTTTTTAAGCAATAAATACCAGTGAAAATCCCGTATTCTTTTGGTGTCTGGGTTAATTTCCATGGGATCCCTGCTCCCGCCGCCGCCGCTGCAGCCTGGGTATAAACCGTATGCTTAAGCTTTGAGAATTATTCCTTTGATTAAAGAGAGAGAAAAAAGAAGAGCTGAATTATTCAGGATGAAGAGAATAACTTTGTTGTGAATTTTGCAAAAATCTTGTGCATTTTTGCAAGGTTGGGAAGAATGCGCTTTTCTTCCTTTCTTTCTTTTTTCGATAAGTTGGCATATTGTATTTTGAAACACCTGGTCTTTGCACGGACAGGTATACGCAGACGCACATACACACAAGCACTCACACCAATACCAGCGGGCCCACACTTTCTCCATGGCCTTTTTTGCATTTCTTATTTTCAACGAAAGTGAAACCTGCAATATGAAAGTGTAAATCCAGGTAACAAATTTTGATTTTTTTGTTGATGCTACTAGCGAGATGAGCCATTTATAGAAAGAGAAAAAAGAAAAATTAATTTTCAAGTTCTGTGTTCATTATTTTGAAATTTAGGGCCCTATGTCCACTAATGAAATACATTGAGGAAGGAAAACGGGAAGAAAAATCGGAGGGGGAGAAACTAAAGAAAAAAAATGATAATGATAACGACTAGGGTAAAGGGAGACATAACTGGTAATGAGAAATAAAGCGGGATTTATAAGATTATAAACAGATCCTCATGAATTACACAGAAGGTTTTGCGGTCATTGCCTCGTTAAGGGAAATATACAGAGACATGAGAGATGCGAACGGATTTTTTGTGTGTGTGTGATTTTATTTTAGACGAAGGAATTGTACTGAAGAATTGTTGATGACTTAACTGTATAGTGAAATACTGATCGGTTTGCTTTGCAAGGATTAATAACTAATAGCAGTGATGAGGATGATGATAATGATAATAATGATGCTAATATTGATGATAACGATACTAGTATTAATAATAATGATGCTAATATTAATAAAAGTGATATTAATGTTAATGATGATGATGCTAATTTTAATAATAGTGATACTAATATTGACAATAATGATGCTAACAATAATAATAGTGATACTAATATTAATGATAATGGTGCCCATCATAATAATGATGATAATGATAGTGATAACAATAATAACGATAATGATGAGAATAATGATAGCGAGAATGGTGGTAATGATAATAGTAATAGTAATGATGATAAAAATAGTAATAAAGAAAATGATAATAGTAATGGTGATGATTATGGTGGGGGTAATAGTATGATCATAAAAACTATTCAAGCAAGTAAAGTTTATATAGCCACCTTTACTTACTTATTCCTGTAATAGAAAGAGACAGATAGTCAGACAAACAAACAGACAGATGTAAATGTATTTGTATACTTATTGGAAACAGCCATTCACAACTCATGAATGGCGGTCGATACAGTATTTACGAGCACTGAGGTTTATTTTCATTCATGTGAATCGCCACATGAATGAGTTATCGGCCACGTGACACCTCTGCCTGAATAGAAATGTAGGTGATTTATGAATGGAAGGAAATTCTGAAGCATTCGCTTTATACCTACTGACTATGAGTTTTCCCATGGGTTGACCTTCAGTTAACCCGTTTGGTTGGCAGGTGTGAATGTGTGTGTGTGTGTGTGTGTGTGTGTGTGTGTGTGTGTGTGTGTGTGTTGTGTGTGTGTTGTGTGTGTGTGTGTGTGTGTGTGTGTGTGTGTGTGTGTGCATGTGATTGCTGATTATACAGATTTGAATTCTATACTTTCTTATCTGTCACCTCGCGTTCGGATTAAGAGAAAAGAGAGACAGACAGAGAGACAAATTGACAGACAGACAGACAGAGAAAGAGAGAGAGAGATGGGGGATGGGCAGAGCGAAAAAGAGAGAGAGGGAGGAATGTCAGAGCGAAAGAGAGAAGGGGGAGGACAGAGCGAAAGAGAGACAGCGACAGAATGAAAGAAAAGTGAGAGAGAGAGGATCCCAATGTTTGTTTGCGTGTGTACATAAACATTCCTGCGTTCGTTTGCCTGCATGTTAATTCTGGTTCCCATTAAAGTCAAACAAGATCTCAGAAATCCAAAGTCGGCGTCGGGAGGAGGAGCGAAGCGGGTGGAAGGGGCGCGGAAGGGAGTGGAAGGGGGAAGAAGGGGGTGGAAGGGGCGTGGCAGGGACTCCATACAGCTCTCACCAAAGTCGATTGATTACATAATTGCCATGTTAATCAACGGATGAATGTGAACTGAGCGTGTAAATGTTAATGTACTCCCAGAGAGCACGAAACAGTTAACTGCAACATCAGAATTGCTGATCAAGTAATTATCCGTCTCACAGGCTGCCAATGCCCGTAAGGAGGACTATTCCCTGTCAGTCCGTTATGAGATGACCTCTATAAGCAGTAAGGGATTGCGCTGCCCCGTCGCTTCGTCACCCGGAAAGCCAGCTGATCTGCGTAATGGCGTCGCTGACGTGCAATTAATGCTCTAGAATTACGTAAGGATCTCATATAGGGGCTTTGTTTGCCCGTTTGTTTATTGCAGCGAGGTGTTATTTGATTTGGGTGGTGGTTTGTTGGTTTGTGTTGGTTTTCGTAGTTGTTGTTGTTGACTTCCGGAAGTATGGGTTACAGTACGTCTTTGGAGGTTGGGTGCGTGTATTTTGTGTGTGATTAAGATGTTGATATGTAGATTCGTGC
>NW_020869551.1:378499-393499 GCF_003789085.1 Penaeus vannamei | reverse complement strand
TTGTTTGTATGGATACGGCAGAAGTGTACACACCCAAACCTATACAAAGGTTCATATGATTGTTTTGGAAAGGGATATTGGTAGAGAGCAAAGTCTATTTCCATAACAAAGGTGAAATATTGTCCTTAACTCATATTTTTGGTTTTGTTGTTGCTGTTATTTTATTTATACAGGAGGGTATTATCTTTCAGTGCTACTCACGCCACATGTGTTGATCATGAATATATATTTGATTGTTATTGACTCATGGTCTTTTTCAAGTATAATATTTGATGTATTTTTAGAGTGGGTAGGATATACTTGTATTCATCTGTACATGCGTGTATTTTTTGTATAATATATATGTATATGTGTGGGTGCATGTTTGCGAATGTGCATGCGAGATGTTTTTGTGCATATTTGTGCGTGTGCGTGTGTGTGTGTGTTTATTTATTATAATAAGATACTCTAAGATCAGTAGTAAAAGTCTAGAATTCTATTTTGCACAAGTGAAGAGCAAGGTTATTAGGGTAAATCTTGTTTGGCATGATCAGCGTTAGCGGAAATGTTAGAAGTCATGTATGATGTAAAAGCCATGTCAGACAAATTTCCGAAGGTTGCCCTAGCAATTCTTACTGGGGAAAGCAGTCTTTGGGTTAATCAGTTTGCTTTGCTGGTGACTGACATTCAGTAGGTCAGATTACTGTCTTTGTTCTGAAATTCGCGTGTTTGTGTGCATTAGCGTAGATGGACCGTAGCTGTGTAGACTGAAAAGTGTGATTGTCGTTTTTGTACGTGTGAAATAACTGTCATATCAGTATGTATGCTTCAAGGTAGAGAAATGATAGAGCAATATGAAGATTAGGTAGTATTTCAGTATGTCTGTGAACGCAGAATAAGTAGCAGTGTGTGTGTGTGTGTGTGTGTCTTTGGAGTGCGTTGCAGTCCAGTCCGTGTGTGACGGCGCAGGGCGCGTGTTACAGAGCCGTGCGGGCAGCTGTTCTGTGCGTACGGCGGGGAGTGCGTGACCGACGAGGCCGGGCCGGGCGCGTGTGTGTGCCCCGCCCCGTGCCCGCCCCCCTCGCCCACCCCCCGCCCCGTCTGCGGCACAGATGGCAAAACCTACATCACCTTCTGCCAGCTGCGGCGCCACGCTTGCAACACACAGCTGGAGATCCGGATACGATACTCGGGCGCCTGCGGTAAGTCCCTCTGCCGGATGCGTGCCCTGGCCGGCCCTCGAGGCCCTGGAGCCGCCAGCGCATCTCACTGCCTGGAGGCATTCCGCAACCTCTCATTCTAGGACCTGTCAGTTCCCTGATTAAGATCTGAATAAGCGGTTCACTGTTGTTTGAATAACTTGATTTCCCTTCAGTCAGTATACCTTTTTGTATAGATTATTTGTGTAAAGTTTTAGAAACATATGATAAAAATATTTTATATTTATGGACAAGATTTTCTCTCACTTTCTTAGTCTGCGCGTTATATTCTTTCTCACACTCGCTTTCTTTCTATCTATCTCTCTATCTATCCTTTCTCTCTCACACTCATTCGTTCATCTCTTCCTTTCTCATTTCTTCACTTTTCTTCATCGTCTCTTATTATATATTACTCCCGGACATTTACATCCTGGCATATTGCTAATTGTCAACCTTTCACTTAACTTACAGCTTTCTTTGAACTATAAATGCCGTAAAAGTAAGACTTTTTCCAGGGATTAATTTTTTGTAACTTCTGTTTAAGAAAATTCTTGGAACTTGATACAAAGCAAAGAAATCGCATATATATATATATATATATATATATATATATATATATATATATATATGTATGTGTGTGTGTGTGTGTGTGTGTGTGTGTGATATATGTATATAGATATGCATATATGCATAGATATATGCATATATATATATATATATATATATATATATATATATATATATATATATATATATATATATACATAATAAATACATTCATACATATTCACACACACAATATATATATAAATATAATATATTATATATAATATATATATATATATATTATATATATATGTGTGTGTGTGTGTGTGTGTGTGTGTGTGTGTGTGTGTGTGTGTGTGTGTGTGTGTGTGTGTGTGTGTGTGTATGCACACACATCTTATATATACATCCACGTACACATAAATACACATATTTGTTTGTTTACTACGTTATCTGTATTTTCCCACAATCCCAGTAAACATCAGCCTTAGTTATAGACTTGTAAAAGGGCCGCACGTGATACACTTTCATTTTGAGCAACAGAAGGGTAAATAACTTGGGTGTCTTATCCCTTAGAGTTGGGATCTCTGATCATTGTCTGTATTAAGGTCAATTTGTGCGGTCTGAAGGTCTGCTTTCGTCAGTCGTGGGAGTTCTTATATGTTTGGTTTTTGATCGTTTACATTTTATGCACACACACACACACACACACACTCACACACACACACACACACACACACACACACACACACACACACACACACACACACACACACACACAACACACACACACACACACACACACCACACACACACACACACACACACACACACACACACACACACACACGCACACACCACACGCACACACATACACGCACACACATACACACACACATACAACATTCGCAGATATATTATGTATATATATATATATATATATATATATATATATATATATATATATATATATATTCTACCTTCATGCAAGCGCAAACATTTCGCCCTTCTGTCACTCCTCCAGGGAAAGGGTGAACAATACCTCACCAGATTTTTCATTTCGTTTATTTCTTTCTCTCTCTCGCTTTTCTTTTTTCACGCATTTCCCCTGAGACTTTTGGAGCCTTACCTGTGGATTCCAGAATTTATACGAGTGTCTAACCCCCTTCATATTCCAGTTGATGAAAAACAAAAAAGCCAAAACAAAATCCAATATCAGTCACCGAGCTAACAGAGGATCACTGCCAATAACAGAGAGCGTAGCCAATGGGGCCGCTCATGGACCCCCGCTCCCCCCTCATGCGGAGGGGGGGGCCAATAGGGTGTTGGTAATTTGTTCAAAATATTGCCTATTTGGGTGTGGGGGGTTATGTGTTGCTTCTCTCTCTCTCTCTCTCTCTCTCTCTCTCTCTCTCTCTCTCTCTCTCTCTCTTCTCTCTCTCTCTCTCTCTCTCTCTCTCTCTCTCTCTCTCTCTCTTTTCTCCTGGGTCTGTCTACCTAGCCCTAGCTATGTACTCATCATTATATTTGTTTATCTATCTATCTGTCTGTCTGTTTAGTGCTAACCAGTTCATCACCACTCATACACGTGACCCAAACCCCCGTTCGAGAAACAGAAAACGAGAGCCAAGGCGCCGGGAACGTCCTCTGTTGACAAAGCCCGAAGTCATCAAAGGCAAGAAAGAGAATTCCTTCCTTAAGTAACCTCCAAGACGCATCTGGAGTGACGTACTTAATGGACTTGAGCGATAAGACATGCGATAAGAGATAAGGAAGGAGGAGGGAGTCAAAGGGGGCGAGTTAATGACGTGCCTGGGGGAAGACACGTTGTTTGTTGGAGGGGGGGGCGAGGAGGAGGGGTGGAGGGGGTGGGGGGGTGGATGGCGGCGGGGGGGATGGAGGTGAGGGTGAGGAGGCCGTGGGGGTTAAGGATGTAGTTGGGTGTGTGTGTTGGGGAGGAAGGGTTGGCTTGCTTGTGGTTGGTAGTTAGGTCCGTGGTATGTGGTGGGTGCTTAGCTTCGTGGTATCTAGTAGGCATTTAGGTACGAGCCATGTGGTAGGTATTTAGATACGTGGTACGTGGTAGATATTTAGGTACGTGGTATCTGGTTGGTGTTTAGGCATGTGGTATATGGGTAGTAGGTACTTGGGCCATGGCATGTCTTTGGTAGAAATATAAGTGATGACGTGTGGTTAGTAAGTGTTTTGGGTAGCAGTGGTAAGTATTTAGTGTATGACACTGCATATGTACGTGATACATTTTTGGCCTTGGTATGCGCGTAGCATGTTTTGGGACATGGTGCGAGGTTGGTAGGTGTTTAGGACATGGTATGTGGCAGATATCTAAGTCATGGTGCCTGGTATTCAGGTGATAAGTGAGTGGTAATTCAGCCGATAATGGTAACCGGTACAGTGCGGTGACACGAGGGCAAGGTAATTTAGAAAAGGTTATTTTTAGGCAAGGGTTAAAGTTCATGTCAGATGAGTGCGCCGACTCAAATAATTCATACACTGCAGACATTAGAGCTAAAAATAATCCTATTACGTAGAAATAAAATGATTCAAATCTAGAATAGCATTTCAATAATCAGCAATACTTCTAAAAATAAACGAAGAGAAAAAAAAATGAAAGCAAAGTAAACAGAAACACAATCACACATGCAGTTATTAGGGGCATCAGTTAAAGGTGGTAGGCCATTTGCCCTGCGCTAAGTCACCCGCATGTGGCACTCCCATCCACCACCCTTCTGTTCCCGTGGATCTATATTTAAACATGGATAAATTTATAAATAAAGAATGTAAATAAAACCTCTTCGGTGAATGCCCGCGCCCATGGGACACGAATTCTTTGCAAGATGCCCGGAATCAGGAGAAAAAAAAAAAAAAAAACAAGATTTGCGTGATGGCGGCCATGTTTCGCGGCCGAGGGAAAAAAGGAAAAACATCTGGCGGTCGCTTGCGGGGAGAAGGAAGCCCTGGAAATATACCCGTGTGGGAGGACGGAAGGAAGCGTAAAAATGGTAAATAAGAAAAAAATATATGATAAAAGAAAGTTTATTCGGTGAGTGGGAGACAAGAAGAGGGGGAAAGGGATAATATGCGGTGGTGATGAACAGGTTCCTCGACCTCATCTGGAGAGGGCGTAAGGATCGCGGCCCGAAGGAGCATCGGAGAGCAGGCGCTGCGATCCTGTGCTAAGGGATCGCAGTGCGCTTCGCTGTTGAGGCGCGCGGTCGTGGTGTTTATTTATTTATAAATATAGACAGATAGATCAATTAATCTAGATCTAGATATCGTGGGACATTTGAATATGAATTATACATTATCCGGATATGGATATCTATTAATCACTCGACTAATTGTGTAAATGGATAATTACTATGACTTTTTTGTGCAGTGAAAAAATATATAATTTTCCTCAAATGCGCCCTGTCTATCCGCTGTAATTCTCTCTCTCTCTCTCTCTCTCTCTCTCTCTCTCTCTCTTCTCTCTCTCTCTCTCTCTCTCTCTCTCTCTCTCTCTCTCTCTCTCTCTCTCTCTCTCTCTCTCTCTCTCTCTGTCTCTCCTTCCATCTCCTTCCTTCTCCTCTTCCTCCCCCTTCCTACTTCCAGGAAGTCTTCGCATAATTCTTAAATAAATCATATTCATTGGCTGTGCTTTACTCATGAATAATAATCTTGTCATTATGATTTATCTGACTCGGTGACTGATCTGGGGAGAAACAGACTGGTTTGGAGGAATACACATTTGCTCACACACACGCACAAGCACGCATCTATATCTACGCACACGTACACAAACACACATTCATATGTATATTATATGTACACACACACACACACACACACACACACACACACACACACACACACACACACACACACACACACACCACACACACACACACACACACACACACACACACACACACACACACACACACACACACACACACACACACACACACACACACACACACACACACACACACACACACACACACACACACACACACACACACACTTATATATGTGTGTGTGTATATATATATATGTATATATATTATATATATATATATTATATTATATATATATATATATATATATATATTATATTATATATATATATATATATATATTATATATATATATATATATATGTATATATGTACATAATTTGCTTATGTGTCTTTGATATCAAGTTTTTGACAAACTTATGGAAACCCAAAGATAAAAAAGTGAAAAATAGTTCAGATTATCTTACACAAGAAAAAGGAAAGCTGTAATTAAGAGAAAGGTGAATCGTTCATACGAACAAGAGGGGGAACAAAGCTGGCAAGAAATGGGATGAGAAATAGAGAACAGTGATAGGGAACTATAACAAAATCGGATGACAGGAGGAAGTGAAGGGCAGCTGATAATGGACGTGAGGGAAGTAGGATGGGGACGTATAGAAGGAAGGAAGACGAAGTAGAGAAAAAAACGGGAAAAATAATAAATGGAAAGTGGTAGAGAGGCTATGAGAGAATGAGTGATAGAGGAAGAGGGAAGGAAGGACGGAGGGAGTGAGGCAAGTAGGGATAGAGTCAGTAAGATGTGGAAAGTGAATAAAATCTAGAACTAAAGGAGGGAACGCAGTAAATGAAGGAATAGGAAACAGGAAATAAAAGAGCGAAGCGGAGACGCACCTAGAGCGTAGGAGGAGAAAGGGAAGGAGAGGAAGGGAGGGGGCGGGCGGAAAGAAGGAAGAAAGGAGGGGATAGGGAGGAGGCGGGGGATGATAAAGGAGGAAGATAATTCAGTGTAGTCGTAAGGATTCGCAGATGAGTAATGGCCCGAGAGCAAGAAGGAAGTGTGACAGGCGAGGGGGAAAACGGGGAAAAGACAGGTGAGGAACGGAATGCGAGGGGAGGTGGGTGGAGAAGAGGGTGAAGAGAGGGGGAAAGGATAGAGAGGAGAGGGATAGTGGGAAAGGAGAGGAAGTGGGTGGAGAGAGGGGGAAAGGGGAGATGGATAGAGGAAGGAGAGGTGGAGTGGGGAAAGGAGAGGGAGGGGCGTGTAGCGAGAGGGAATGTGGCTTGATAGGCAGAGGGGAAGTGTCAAGGAAGAAGATGGGTTGGCGCAATAAGCAGGTAGAGCCTTAGAGGGACTTTCGCTATGGGTGGATGCATTGAGGTAGGAAGAAACGATGCAAGAGTGGGAGGAAAGGGGAGAGAAGAAAGGTAGGAGGAAAGTGTTAGGTAAATAGGGCCACCCAGTAGACGTGAAGAGGGGAGGTGAGAGAAAAAGGATAGGGGGGAGAGGAGGAAGAGAAAGGAAAGGAAAAGGTAAGAGAATGGAGTAGGAGAATCATAGGGAGAAGGAAAGGGGAACGTAGGCAAAGGGAAGAGAAAGAAGAGGAAGGGTTGGAAAAAAGAGGAGAAGAGGAATTGAAGAGAGGCGTAGGGAAAGAAGCCACAGACTAGAGAGGGAGGGAGGGGGCCCCAGCCGAGCACTAACCCTCTCTCTGGTTGCAGATGAGCCCGGTGGCGAGGATCCGAGCGAGCGGGCCGGGCCGAGGGAGCGCCTCGGAGCTCAGGACAGCCTTCTGGATTGATCACCTGACACCCCTCCCTGCCCCCCTCCTCACCCCCTCCCTCATAACCCGGCTCCCCTTCCCCTGGACGTCTTGGTACTGTGCCCCCCCCCCTTCCTCTCCCCCGTGCCCACACGCGCACTTCCATGCAGCACCCTCCCCCCGGGCCCCTAGTCTAGCCCCGGACCGCCCTCCGACGCCCACTCACGCTCGCCCCGTGCATCCCGGTCCCCTCCGAAGTTCCGCTGGTGTACCGTTGTACCGTTGTTACCCCTGTGAAGTTATGTTCCAAACTCCCGGTTGACTTAGGAGGTTTCAGGATCTACGTATGTAATACACCCCGAGTCCCACCTGTGTGTATGTACACTCTGTGACCCAGACGTACACAAATCCCACCCGTGTACATACACTTTGTGATCCACACGTACTGTACTCTTCAAAGACACCTAACGATGCTCTCCTACACCTCACGTTCCACTCAAACCGAAAGACTAATTTTCATCCTCACACTCGAAGACGCTGTGATGCGACTTTAAAATCCCGTAGTGGTATCTGCCGACCATGCTACCATCTCTCACACTCGACCTCTCTCCTTATGGTATTACACACACCCTCACTCCCAGCGGCGAAACATTGGTAGTCTTCATCTCACAGCATCCGTAGCGTTCACGAAAATAGGTGTTGTCGGTGGTTTCAATGAGTGATGTTATAGTGTCAGTGCTCCTCCATCTCCCCCTCTCTCTCTTCTAATTTCTCATTTCCACTCCCCTCCCCCTGTCATCATTGCTCCGTATCCTCCCTCTCCCGTTTCTTTTCCCTTTCCCCTTCCCTTTCTCCTTCTCTTTTCCTCTTCCTCTTTTCGTTGTCCTTCCCCCAGCCCCCAATCTTTATTCATGAATTCCTTCTGTTGGGCTATATATGTGCAACCATGGATCTCTCTCTCTCTCTCTCTCTCTCTCTCTCTCTCTCTCTCTCTCTCTCTCTCTCTCTCTCTCTCTCTCTCTCTCTCTCTCTCTCTCTCTCTCTCTCTCTCTCGCATCCACTTTTAACTTTCGGAGGCTCAGTTTCTTTTTCCTTCTCCCTCTTACTCTTCTTTCACCTTCCTCCTCCTCCATCACATGCCCCTCTCCTTCCCTCCTTCCTCCTGCTCCTTCCATCCCTCCTCTCTTCTCCGCGAGAGTGCCACGCGGGAGTGCCAGTGCCATGCTGATCTTGATATCCAACTTACGTCTCTCGAGAATGTCTTTGTTGGCAAGCCCGAGAGCTGTAACGAGATTAAGTTAACAGAGCTGATTTCCCGTCGTATTTTTTCCTTGTTGTGTTCTTGCTTATTTTGTTTTGTTTTGCTTTTCCTCGTCATTTTGTTTCTCTCAAGTTGCGGTTGTGTCCAATCATGTTCAAACTTGTCATACTGACAGGCACGTACGCCTATCTCACATATATACAGCCTTGAATGCGCACATACGTATGGATGTATTTATATCAACACATTTATAGCGACTGACTTAAGGCTCATTTTTAATTCCTGTGTTGAACAAATTCTTATTTATACATTCTTAAGGTATTTGCACAGGCGCCATGGGATTTCAAATGGCACCGGCTTACCGCACATGACTGGCACTCTCGGGCTTGTGTAGTTGCTCAGGTGGAGTATTCGGAATGAGGAAGAGAGTGGTGTATGAGGGTGGGATGTAGGATGAGGGGAGGAGAACAGGGAGGGGTAAAGGTACCCCTTGGCGCACACGTGAGGGGAGAAAGGGGAGGGGGAAGGGGAGCTAGAGGATACCCCCCCCCCTCTACACACAATCCCCCCGGCCTTCCAACACACGTGAAAGGGGGAGGGAGGGAGGGGGAGAAGGAAGAGGAGAAGGGACCCCCTACCCCTCCTACACACATTTACATTATGCAGATGAAGTCTACTACGTCTTGAGGAGATCCACCTTCAGCTTGTTCATCATGTTGCTTATTAGTGTCTTTATTACTCTCCTTCCCACCTCCTCTACTTGTCTTTATTACACGCAACGTCTTAAACCACTCTTGAGATGCCATGTGTCTTAGGAGCAACTTTTTTCGTTTCCAGTGTTTTTTTATGTTGTCGTTTTTTTGTCACTTGTAACAGCTCCCTTTTCTTTCCTTCTTTTTTATGTCAAACAGAAACTTGGAAATACGATGAAAATTCCCTTTGGAACTGATATATATTTGTATTCCGTTCGGCCTAGTGAGTGTATATTTGAAGAAGAAAAAAAATAAATAAAAAAGTTACCAGAAAAAAACAGGTTATTCGATATATTTTTCTGGCTTGAAACTTCCATTTGTTCCACTGAGACACGAGTGTTTCCACGACTTTTATGTGATATAGGTGTGGATATTTTGTAGATAAGGAAAGGATAGACAAGATCCAGCACATTTTGAGACGAGATGGCGCAGTGATCGGATGATGTTAACTCGGACGCGAACGTAGCGGAGCCATTTCAGTGTCTAATTGTCGTGTTATGTGTTTCCGGGCGTTTTCCTTCGTTTCCTACTCTGTTTATAGGCCTATTTTCTGCCTTATGTGTATGATTTGTGTTTTTTATTCTTGTGAAAAAATTGTTAAAGAAAATAGGACCATGTTTTTTATCATTTTTTACTGGTTTTCTTTTACTTTCCTTCGTCTACATTTTCCTCTAATTCCTTTTCTTCTTACACCTCTTCTTCTTCCCCCCTTTTCCATTTCTTCCATTCTCTTATTCATATTTTTCACTCTTCCTTTCTTTTCTTCCCTTTCTTCTTGTTCCTCTCCTCGCCCACCTCCTCCTTCTCCATCTCCTTCTATGGGACCACATATTATCTGTTATCCCTTCCCTCTCAGTTTATCAAAGGAGGGACGTATGTAAGTCTGTCTGTCTGTGAGTGTCTCGAATGCAATTGATATCTAACAAGACTTGATATTTTATCGAATGCTGTTTAAAAAAATTAACAAAAAAAATTACTTGCAATATTAATGTTGATGCCTGTTTGCATTCTTCGGTTACTCTGTGATTATTGATGTTGAACGTTAATTTAGAGGAAGTAGGAATTAAATGATGAAAAGAAATACAACGTGCATTTGATCGCTGTGGCTTTGTGCGAATACATATACGTCATGTGTTGTTTTTTTCTTCTTCTTCTTTTCTTTTTTTCCTTGTATTCTTCTTCACTTTTTCTCTTCCGTTTTTTGTCGTATTTTTAATTATGTGATTATTGTTGTTATATTATATTTATTATTATTGTTGCTTTTTATTTTATGATGAGTATCATTATTGTTATTATTATTAGTGATCATTATTATCGTTATTACTAGTAGTATTGTTATCATTATTATTATTATTATTATCATTATTTTTTATCATCATCATCATCATCATTATTATCGTTATATTGTTATTATCATTGTCAGTATCATTATTATTATTACCATCATGGTTGTTATCATTATTATTTTTTTATTGTTATTGTTTTTATTATTGTTGTTATTATTGGTTTTGTTATTAATGTTATTGATGTTGTTGTTATCCTTATTATTATTGTTATTATCATTATTATCATCATTATTGTTATCATAGTTATTATTATTGTTATTATTATTTATCATTATTACTTTCATGGTAATGACTATTGGCATTATCATTATTATTATGATTACTAGTATTATCTTTACCATCATCATTATCATTGGCACATTATTATTAGCATCATCATTATCATATCTATTGTTATCATCATCATCATCGTTATCATCGCCATTATTATCACCATTATTATAATCATTTTAATTATCCATCTTATAACTACCATTATCATCTTGTCATTATCCGCAGCATTATTAGTATCATATTTATTATTCTTAAATCTTCGGTTCTTTCATATTTGGTTATCATTCGTAGCAAAAATTAAAATCAACATATTTTTATTTTCTATCACACTATATGCATTCCCTCTCTATCTTCATATCTCCGTTCATATATATATATATATTATATATATATATATATATATATATATATATATATAATATGTATGTATGTATAATATATGTATTATGTATATATATGTATTATGTATGTATGTATATATGTATGTAATATTATAATATATATATATTATATATATATATATATATATATATATATATATATATATATATATATATATATATATATGTATATATATATAATATATTAATATATATTATATATATATATATATATATATATATATATATATATATATATATATATATATATATATATATATAATATATATATATATATATATATATCTTATAAATCACAGGCATATATGTGTTTCTGTATCAGCAAGGCACTGTGCGCACGTGCGGACGCCCCCTGGCAGCGCCGCACAGCAGCGCCCGCCCGGCGCGCGTGTCCCCGGAATGGCAACCCGAGGAACGCCGACGGGCTGTGTTGTGTCCACGGCGAGCAATGTTGCCGTTGCATGTTTGTATAAGTAGTCGCGTGCGCTGACCAGAGGGAGCAACCGGCGCGCTTCTCTCGGACCAAGTGTAGAAAACCCCTTTCGCGGTCTCCCCCCCTCCCCCTCCCCCTCCCCTCCCCCCTCCCCTTCCCTGATAGATTTAGTGGTGATATCTGTTTTGTCTGTTTGTGTGTTTGTCTGGGGAGTTGATGTGGGATCGGCGTGGAGTCTCAAAAGCTGTGTTTTTGGTGAATGTTCTTCGGCGTTCTTCTGTTCTCGTTTGGGTTTTATCTTTGTTTACTTTTCTTTCTATTCTTTTCTCTCTTTTCTTTCATTTTTTCTTTCCCTTTTATCTTCCTGTTTTTCTTTCTTTTCCCCTTCTCTTTTCTCTCCGTTCCAATCCTCTTATCTCATCATACCTCATCTCTTTTTATACCTTCAACTCATCTCTCTTCTCATTGCATTTCTTCTCTTCTCTTCTCATCTATTTCATCCCCTCTTCTCTCCTCTTCTCTCCTCATCTGGTTTATCATCTCCTTTCTCCCTCTCTTCTCCTCTCCCCCGCTCTTCTCCTTTCCCTCTCTTCTTCAAGTTTCTTCTCTCCTCTCCTCTTCTCCTCATCTGTTTTATCCTCTCCTTTCTCCCTCTCTTCTCCAACTTTCTTCTCTCCTCTTCTACTCCCCCTTTCTCTCTCCGTCTTTATCCAACACCTAATTGGAATTTGTTGACTCTGTATGCATGAGACATCTGAGACTGCGAGCGTCCTTCTCGAATTTTCTGCGGCGATGCAGGGAACGCTCCGATGATTCTCTTTCGAAGACGTTTGGCAGGAAAACCATGTTGTTTCTTTTACATGTATTTATGATTAAAGCTAATTAAGGATTTGATGATTATGATAATAACCCGCGCGGCTTAGATTAATAAAAGTGTAATGACATACGGTATCGTGTTTTGTTTTATTTCGATGGTGATCCTTTGGTGCAACGTTCGTGTGTAAAAAGGAATAAATTAGATAGATAAAAGAAAGAAGAAGAAGAAACTGTTGATTCTCTCCGAACAAAAATATTGATGATGATTGCTGATGGAATCCCAAGAGAGAATAATAAAGAAGGCAGAAAGTTGAGAACTAAAGAAAGGGAAGAGAAGTAGAAAACTAATGGAAGGAGAGACGAAGGAAATACAAAAAGCAGAGATTGTGTGAAGTCATTTCAAAGTTAGACAGCCTTGCAGATATCCAGGTTTACAAGCAGTTCATAAAATTTACATACACTTAGATGAGTTTGAGCGGAGTAGAGAGACCCCTTGCTGAGTGGCTTCCGCTTGTGTGCGTACGTCTGTGTGTGCGTGTGCTTGTGTATGCCTGTGTGTGTTCCCGAACCTCGCTTTGTGTTAAACTAAATTGTTGTGTTATTGTTAATTACAAGCCGGGATGTGAACCTGCTTTCCCGTTTGCTTGCATATGCTTGCATCTGTTTCTCGAATGCAGTTGTCATGAGGTGCATTGAGTTATGTGTGTACACGACGAAGCTTGGCTGTGCAGGGCTCGGTTGCAGTGCATGCAGGGGATTAGCAGCTCGTTGGGGAGGGGAATAGAGTAACTTTCTTGTTTTCCTTTTTGCGACTGTTGCCAAACCCGTTAACATGGCCATTATCTTCCGCGAGATTTTGGTTATACCTGACCCAAACGGGCATTAAAAACACCGATTTTCTTTTTTTCTCTCTTCTCTTTATATTCCCCTTTTCTAAATTCTGGGCGTTGGCCCTGCACAAAACGCCGTATTCCTCGCTTGCAACAGCAGACTCGACGTGTCTAGCAATTACTGCAACAGACAAAAAGTTACACGTGCAACAGACAAGTCGCTTTAGGTAACTCATGTTCCTATATTCTGACGAAATATGCCCTTTGACCTTATTCAATTACATGTGCTTGTTTTTCGTTGTTTTAGATGGGTTTTAGAATAATGGAGAGAATTGGAATATCGAAATCTCCGAACTTGAATCATGCGAACATTTTTTTTTTTTTGCTTGATATTGATTTATATAATTCTGCTTATTCTATATTTTCAAACATTTATGCCGATACTTACTCATAAGTAGTTTGATTTTTGGAAGCACGTTTCCCCGGGATCCATTTTGTTTGATTAATAATGATGATGATTATGCGAATTACAATCATGAAAGGGAACAATAATGAGTCTGATAGCGTGTTAATTAAAGACTATTTTTTACCTGGACGTATGCAGCGCCGGACAGATTATTGAAATAGCACATACAAAATTATAGTTTAATTGGTTTCATATAAACAGATGCTGCGTAATTATCTGAAGGGTTCCTGTCCGATAGCTTTTGTTCGAGGATTTAGAGCGTGCTGTTTGATTTTTCTATTTCAATTTGCTATAGTTAATTGTTCATATTTTGTTAACAGTTGGTAGATAAATTGAAATGGGATTTAACAGGTAAAGAGTAGCTGAAAGTTAATGGTAGGTAGTGAGGGTAGTTTACAGGCGAAGAGGTAAATAAAAGGTAATAGAACCCGAACTGTTGATAGTTTTTTAACAATAACCATTAGTTAACAGCTGGCTGTCAAGTAACGACGTAACAGCTGATAGTCAGTTAAAAGTAGCGGACAGTTAATGGTTACTATCAGTTAGCAGGATCGTTATAGCGTTCTCTTGTCGATTGAACGAAACACCCAGATACACCCACATATACTTGCACCGGTTCAGCCAATAGACAGTTCACCCCCCCCCCCCTGCGAAAAAGAAAGAAGAAAAAAGCAAGGCGGGCCTGGGACTCGCAGTTAAAGCCTGAAGCTGCCTCTCGCTAGCTTCCACCCCGAGAGAACACGTGGGAAGGGAGGGAGATTATGCAAATTTGGTCCGAGGGGAGAAAAAAAGGAAGAGGGAAAAAGAGTGGAAAAGATTAAAAATTTGAGTCTCCAGGCATCCCTCGAGAAGTATGCATACATATCTGAATCATATATATACGTGGGTATATACATGGGTGCAGCATATTCGTGAATCGATAGCGGTTGAGCTCTGAAGGTGGATACAGATACAGATAAAACTGTTATTTGGATTCACACAATACCAGATACATAGAGATGAATAGATAGGTAGATAGACGGATACAAGTAAAGTTCCACTAAAAGAAGAAAGGTGAGCGTAGGATCAATATTCCTTTTAGTAAAAGCGATGCAATCGTTTGCTCTCAGTCTCGAAATAATGGAAAATTAACTGCTATTTT
>NW_020869551.1:368499-370999 GCF_003789085.1 Penaeus vannamei | reverse complement strand
CTCAATATACATAGATGAATAGATAAATGTGTATATATATATGTACATATATATTCATATATATATATATATATATATATATATATATATATATATATATATATATATATAGTTACACTGTTAATGCAGTATGTAAATCAGTTTCTTTATTTTTTTCCTTTTCTTTTTTTCAGTTTAATGCATTTTGAATGCGTGATTTCCTTTCGTGTTTTTTCTACTTTTTCAACCAGCAGGGTCACCAGCTTGGGGAAACGGCAATTTAGGTATTTATTTCATTTTGTCTTGTTTGGCTGAAAAAGGAAACAGGGTTTATTTATAGTCCTGATTTTCAACATTTACGTATGTGTTTTTTATATTCAAATACTGATATACATCTTCATGTGCGTATACTTGTGTGTGCTTGAATGTGCGTGTATGTGCGTTGGTGTGCCGCATCTATAACACAAAGACGGACACAGACCAAGCTTATGTATCAATATGTGTAAAAAAACATATATAAGAATGCAAATCTATGACTGCGCACATATGCCACGTTCGCCTTTCCATCCGTTAGCATAAACACAAGCTACATACAGCGTGTAGCCCAACCTGCATGTATGTGGTTCCATTTCAGTTCGTATGTGCTTTACGTGTGTATAGAATATGTGCGCATGTAGGCATGTTGACTTGTGTATGTACCCATGAAGTGGTTTTGTTCATAGACATGAATGTTTGGCATCTGTCTGCATGGTATTTTTTTCTACTGGTACTTATGACACTGTGCATTTGAGTTCCAGCTGGGACAAATGTACGTGTGAAGGATTTCCCGCGTAGATGGCACTTGATCGGTTGGGGGCGAAACTACGGCAATTCCGGTTCAACTCTGTGTGTGCATTAAGCAAAGCCCTTGTATCCTTGTTATTATTGTCATATTTTTATTATTATCACTGTTATCAATATTATTTTTGACATGATAATGATGATATTGATAGCTGTTATTATTATTATTATTATTATCATGAACAATGTCATTGTTTTCTTTATTATTTTCATTATTGGTGGTGGTGTTATTATTATTACCATTGTTGTCATTGCTGTTGTTGTTGTTACTATTATTATTATTATCATTATTATTATTATTATCATTATTATCATTATTATTATTATAATTGTTATTATTATTATAATTATGAACATCATCATCATTATTACAAATCCCTTAGCGTCATATTCCAATTGGTCTATTTCCATCGTCTTTTTAAGATATCAGGGATATCATTGGCACTTATTAGCATTATCGTTATATCTATTATGTTTATAATCCTAATTATATTACTGCTACCGTTAGTATTACCATTATCATTATTATTATATTTGTTTGCTTTTTTCTTGTCGACATTACTATTGTCATTTTGCAGTGATCAGTAAAACGCTTTCGCTTCTCTCTGTTTTGATCACATCTTCTTGCGTAATGGGATCCTTAGAGGTACTTTTTATACCTATTATTTTATGTTACGATAGTTACATGCACACATACGTGTGTGTGTGTGTGTGTGTGTGTGTGTGTGTGTGTGTGTGTCTGTGTGTGAGTATGTGTACGTGTGTGTGTGTATGTGTGTGCGTGCGTGCGTGTGTGTGTGTGTGTGTGTGTGTGTGTGTGTGTGTGTGTGTGTGTGTGTGTGTGTGTGTGTGTGTGTGTGTGTGTGTGTTACCTATTCAAAAGCTACAGCATCTACAGTATAAAAGTTGTTTTTTTTTTTATAATCATGACTACGATTACAAGCATACACATACACACACATTATATATATATATATATATATATATATATATATATAATATATATATATATATATATATATATATATGTATGTATGTATGTATATGTATGTACATACATATGTATATACACACACACACACACACACACACACACACACACACACACACACACACACACACACACACACACACACATATATATATATATATATATATATATATATATATATATATATATATATATATATATATAAGTCCATCATTCCAATATTTCAAAATCATTTTTCCAACCTGCCTCACTAAATTTTTCATGCGAGCGAGAGAGCCCCGCCGGCGTAGTGTTAGCAGGATTTAGCGCAGTGTTGGCAGAGTGCTGGCAAGGTGTTGGCAGGGCAGACCTCGCTGATTGTTTTATATCGGCGCTGATCCCGTCTGGGTTGCCGATTAGCATAATAATGATGGTTTTGGAGCTTCACGTGGTAATATTTATCCTGGTGCGTTCGCTGGCTGTTACGGCGCCGCGGCAGGTCGATTATGCGCCGGGCTGGCGGGGGCGGGCGGGCGGGCGGGCGGGCGGCCCTTTGGCGGGCGTCGTTCTCTTGTTTTCTTCTTTTTGGTTGGATTGTGATTTGTCTGGGGGTTCGAAATACTGCTGAATATCTGCATATATATATATATATATATATATATATATATATATATATATATATATATATATAATATATATATATGTATATGT
>NW_020869551.1:358499-363499 GCF_003789085.1 Penaeus vannamei | reverse complement strand
CTCTCATTCCCCTCTTCTCCCTCTGCCCATCCCTCGCACTCTATTCCCATCTCTCCCCCCCCCCCCGCACACCCACCACACCACCCACGGGAAGGCGCCTTGCTACTGCTATTTCCATTCTGGTTATTATTACACCCTCTACACCTTCAGTTCATAGGTAAGGGCAGGGGGAAGGGGGGCGTTGCCGTCTTATTTGATCTCTAGTTCGTATGATTATAGATTTATGTTGTCTCTTCTTCTTCTTCGTCTCCTCCTCTTCTCCTCCTACTCCTAATACTCCAATCCTCCACCTCCTTCTCCTTCCTCCTTCCCTCTCCTCCTCCCCCCCCTTCCTCTTCCAGCTCCTCCTCCTCCTCCTCCTCCTCCTCTATCCTCTTCCTTCTCATTTTTCATTTCATCTCTCTCTTCTTCTTCTCTCATGGTTATTCATCTTCACCCACTGCTACTGTTCGTTTTGTAAAACACACGTGTGCTTTGCGCGAAATCCGATTCGCAGTACTGTGTTGCAAGTTACCTGTATGTACCCCCCCCCCTCCCCCCCACGCTCCCGCTGTAGTGCGTTTAGTGTTTCCCCTTTTGATAGAGACTACAATAGGGGGCTTGTTATGGCGCATCAGTCTGTCCTCTGTTTGTGTTGCGTTGGCATTAGCTCGCTAGTGATGCCAATTATTGAAGTTATATTTTTTCCCCGCTGTGTGCCGTCGCTTAATGACCTCTAGCTGTTGACACGGCGGATCATTTTTTTGTGGGGTTTTTATTGTGCGGCGCTTTTCATCGGGTCTTTTCTCGGCTTTTATTTAATACGGGCCAGTGATAGCATAGTTTCATATGGTGCCTTTGTTGGTAGACCGGGGACGAAATAAACACGTACACCAACACGGTCACAGATACACACCCACACGCAAGGAAATACACCTCCAGCCCCCGCCCTTCCTTACACAGACACATACACCCACCCCCCCCCCTACAGCCCCGCCGACAACAGACCACATAACCAATCCCCCCCCCAATAGCCCCCTCTCCGACAACGCGCACATAACATATCTATACTTTAAACAAACAGACACAGCACAATTACTCATAATGCCGCCACGCTGTTATATTTATGTAATTGAACTCTTCCCCTTCTGCCAAAAGCTGAAGAAAGGCTTCACCAGGTCATCGTGGTTATATATTTATTAAAAGTAGCTTAATTCCGTGGGTCACTAAATTTATTTTAATTTTGTGTGTTATTATTTATACCCGGGGCTGGGGGTGGCAGGGAGTGGGAAGGGGGAGTGTTAAAAAGATGAGGGGGGGAGGAGAGTGAGGAAGAGCGAATTGAGATGTGAGAGAGAGAGGGGGAGAGAGAACGAGCGAGGGAGCAAGAGAGAGAGAAACACGGACAGACACAGGCAAATAGACAGACAACAGACATAAAACAAGAGAAAGAAAGAAAGACAGTCAGAGAGACAAACAGACATACAGATAGAGACAAACAGAGACAGAGGAGATTACATAGAAAGATAGACATCATACAGACATACGGAATGAAAGAAAAAGATAGACAGGCAGAGTGCGAGATGAGTGCACGGAGAGATATACAAACAAATCTTCAAGGAACTCAAAGAAAGAACTGCCCCTCGTGATGAGGCCGTTCGCGTCCGACAGGCAGCAGATCCGCCGCGAAGGGATAAAGCTGATTCCCCAGCGCGGCCAAGACTGCGAGGTGTCGCCCCTTGGTGTTTAACTGTCTGTGGAAACGCCGAGATTGCTTACTGGCTATTATGCCTCGGCGGCGGGATCCTAAGGAACAGGACGGGGCGCTGGTTTCTGCGGCCGTTTCCCGGCCTCGGTTTCTCTCGAGGATCACTCTTGAGTTTCTGAACACACACATGCACGCACACGCACACGTACACACACACGTTTTTCATCACCACACAACACACTACACCACCACATCACACACACACACACACACACACACACACACACACACACTACACACACACACACACACACACACACACACACACACACAGTACACATATTATTATATTAATTATATAATATATATATATATGTATATGTATATAGACTAGATATATAAGATATAGATATATTAATATACTATATATATATATATATATATATATTATATATATATATATATCATATATACTGTATAGTTAATATATATGATATATTATATATATATATATATATATATATATAATAGATAGTGATAGATGATTAGATAGATAGAATTGATATGATAGATGATATATATAGATAGATCGATGAATATATAGTATATACGTATATATATATAGTGTGGTGTTTGTGTGTGTTGCGTGCGTGTTATGATTGCGTGTGCGTTGTATTTTCCCCAGAGGTGGCCGTCCTTGGCCGGCCGTTGATGTCGCGAGATCGTAATCTGGTTTACCAATTGTGTTTCGTGTGCTGCTTTGTCCTCGATGGCTCTGAGTGCTGCTGGGAATGGCACTGTCCTTCCCCCGTTATATGGCTTAACAGGATCAAATTCGCCACTGAAATCCATATCCCAATTTCCGGCTCTCTTATCTCCCCTCCTCGCTGCCTGTCTGTCTGTCTGTCTGTGTATTCCCGTTTCTGGGTGAGAGTTATTGTACTCTGTGTTGTTGGCTGTTACCCAGGGTTACGGAATACTTTAACAAAAAAGTAAATAAACAGTTCTTGAATAGTGGATAGATTAAGTAATATGAATACGGATTGACAATAAGTCCAGTAAGGCATTATAGATGCATAAGTAAATAAAAAGAAGCCAAAATAATCCAGAGAATCAAGATGATTATCTTAACAACGCAAATGGTCATTTAAGACCCAATATACAATCAAACGAGCTCTAGTTTCGACCTTATTAGAGGACACGAAGTGTTTTTTTAATATTAATTGGAAGACGAATAATAATCATAATTTTGGAGTTTCGGGATCATACATTTGCTGTCTGTTTTGTCTGTCTGTGAGAATATTGGAGGAAGTAGACTGTCTGTCCAGTGATTTCAACGTGTAATTAGAGAGAAGCGAGTTTATTTGTTTGTCTTTGTGCCTGTCTGTGATGTTCAAGAAGGATTAGATAATATGTCTCTCCTTATTTTTTTAATTAGAGGAAGTAGATAATATATATTACTATGTTTTTGCGCCTGTGTTACATAACGTGTTCCGTATCTTTCAGTCTTTTGGAAGTTCAAAAAAAAGTAATCTGTCTGTCTGTTGCTATATCCGTCTGCCTGCCCATGTATCTGTCTGTGTGTCTGTATCCCTCTGTCTGTCTACCTGAGACGCTCATGTCCGTGCGTATGATCTTAACTTACCGCTGAAAGATCTCAAGTTACCGGCTTCAAAGAGGACGGGGCAAAATGACGAAGTGTTCGCAGCAGGAAAGAAAAAGCAGAGAAATAGGACGAGGGGAAGAAGAAAGGCGAGGGGATTGATCTGTCTGTCTGGTTATCTCTATCTCTCTCTTCATTTTTTTTCTTTTTTTTATTATATTTGTCCTGATCTGCTTCCTTTCTTTTTCTTTCTCTTTTCGTCTCTTTTTTATTTCTCCATTTCTTTCTATTTCTTTTTTATTTCTCCATTTCTTTCTATTTCATTTCCATTTCTATCTATTCGTCCTTCACCTTTTCCTCCTCCTCTTCTATCAATTATTCCTTCACCTTTTCCTCCTCCTCTTCTTTCTATTCTTCCTTCACATTTTCTCCTCCTTCTCTTCCTCCTTTTCCTTCCCATTTCCTTCTCCTCCCCATCCAAGCACGAGCAAAATCTCAGACGTTGCTTGTCGTTGGAGCCTTAGTGAGGACACGAAAATGCCCTTCTCAAAATTCGCTCTCAAGTCGAACGAAAGTTTTTCTTTTTCTTTTTTCTCTCTCTTTTTTTCTTTCTTTCTTTTTCTTCTTGTTCGTCGTCCTCTTAGTTTTTACTTTTTTATTTTATTTATTTATTTTTTTTTTTTTTTTTTTTTTTTTGGGGGGGGGGATTTTATGGTCTCCCTTTTCCCCATGTTTTCTCTCCTTTCATTATCATTTATTCATTCACTTCTATTCGAGCATTCACTCTGTTTCGTTGGATTCATTCCTACTCTTTTGTGAGAAATATTGAATATTAGTGAAAAGTGAATAAAAAGTCACTGTTTTTCTTTTTTTCGCCTTTTCTCTTTTTTCAATTTGAAAAAATCGAGGTGTGAAGGTTTGACAGCCATAAAAACGGGTTAGTTCACGCAAAGACTTTTTCTTTCTTTTTTTCCTTTCATTTTTTTTCTTTCTATCTTTTTTCCTCTCTCTCTCTCTCTCTCTCTCTCTCTCTCTCCTCTCTTCTCTCTCCTCTCTCTCTCTCTCTCTCTCTCTCTCTCTCTCTCTCTCTCTCTCTCTCTCTCTCTCTTCTCTCTCTCTCTCTCTCTCTCCCTCTCTCTCCTCTCCCTCCCTCTCTCCCTCCCTCCCTCTTCCCTCCCTCCCTCTCTCCCTCCCTCCCTCTCTTCCTCTCCCTCTCTCTCTCCCTCCCTCCCCCTCTCTCTCCTCCCTCCCCTCTCTCTCTCCTCTCTCTCCCTCCCTCTCCCTCCCTCCTCTCTCTCTCCATTGTTTGTCTCTATCTTTCCCTCCCTCTCTCTCTCTCTCTCTCCTCCCTCTCCCCCTCTCTCCCTCTCTCCCTCTCCTCTCTCCCTCTCCCTCTCCCTCTCTCTCTCTCTCTCTCTCTCTCTCTCTCTCTCTCTCTCCTCTCTCTCTCTCTCTCTCTCTCTCTCTCCCTCTCCCTCTCCTCTCCCTTCTCCCCTCCCTCTTCCTCTCCTCTCCCTCTTCCCCTCTCTCCCTCCCTCCCTCCCTCCCTCCCTCCCTCCCTCCCTTCCCTCCCTCCCTCCCTCCCTCTCCTTCCTCTCTCCTCTCTCTCTCTCCCCCTCTCTCTCCCTTCTCCTCTCTCTCTCTCTCTCTCTATCTCTCTCTCTCTCTCTCTCTCTTCTCTCTCTTCTTCTCTCTCTCTCTCTCTCTCTC
>NW_020869551.1:338499-350999 GCF_003789085.1 Penaeus vannamei | reverse complement strand
TAACAATGATCGCGATCTGAGAGAGAGAAGAAAAATGAAAATAAAGAAGAGGGAAATAAGAATAACATGCACACCCACCCGAGAGTATCTCCGTAGCAAGTGCCTTAAATCCAGGTTATTTTCCGGCGTGCTTCAAGATTACTTTCTTGGGAAATCCGAGACAAAGATGACTCGCCTGAGAGATGGGTCAGATTTTTTTTTTTTTTTTTTTTTTTTTTTTTTTTTTTTTTTTGGTGAGGTACTCTGTGCGTTTTTTCTATGGTGTCTGTGGTTTTGTTGTTGTCTTTGTGTTTTTTTCTGTTTTATTTTGTGTTGCTGTTATTGCCATTGTGTTTTGGTGTGTTTCGTTCTCTCTGTGCCCTTGTTTTGTTTGTTCGTATGTCTTCTAATCCCTGATGTGGTTTTCTATCTATCCCCTTCCCGTACCCCCCCCCCCCCTTCTTGTTACTATGAACAAACAAACGAACAAAACACAAAAGTTCTTGGATTCGTACTTATACATTCCATTTTTTATTTATTCATTTACCTATTCATTTACCCCATTTTCTCCCTTACGTGTCGAAATGCACAGAAGCTGAGTTCAGACACGCAGCGGGCGGGGAAGCGCTGGCACCCCCCGCGCCCTCCCAGTGCCACCGTGCCTCTAACGCCCCTCTCGCATTCTCTCCCTCCTCGCAGTGCGCAACCCGTGCCAGGGGCGGAAGTGCCATCACGGTGCCGTCTGCGTGGTCGAAGGAGGGACGCCCCAGTGCCAGTGCCCGGTCGAGTGCCACATGTACAACGGGGCGGCGGCGGCGAGTTCGAGGCCCGTGTGCGGCTCCGACGGCAAGGACTACCCGAACGCCTGCCAGCTGCACAAACACGCCTGCAACACGCAGAGGCACCTCGAAGTCAAGTACCTGGGCAAGTGTGGTGAGTATGTGCGCTGTGGTTTTGGTCACTTGGGTCAGGGAGAGAGACAGACAGACAGACAGACGACAGAACAAGACAGAAAGAGAGGTTTGTATTGTATATGCGATTACGTTTGTTATATTGATGATAGTTATTATAGTAATAATGGCGATTATAATCATGGCTATGATGGTCTCGTCTGTTGATACTGACAGTCATGATCATAATGATATAGTTTTTTATAATAGATAATAATGAGGATATGGATGGTAATGATAATGATAAAATAATGATATGATAATGATTTAATATCATCAAATCATAATGATGTTGATAATGATAATAATAATGGTAATAATAACAATAATAATAATGATAATTATAATGAAATGATGAAATGATAATGGATGTTTAATGAAATGATGATATGAAATGATAATGATATATAATAATGATAATGAATAAAGAATGATACGCGGCAATATATGCTCATTAGCTTTCCGTTTGAAAGGACAAGACTCGAATGCTCAAGCGCCGGCCGATTGATCAAAGCCATCGACCTAATGACCATTAACATATTTTATGGATGGCATGTTTAACGCTGCCAGTTTATGATAGACTGTTGGACAATTTGTTTAAAAGGCGATTAAATCCATGGCTGTTGAGAGCGGACCCTTTGGACTAAGCGGTTTGGTGCCGTTGACTAAATTCATTAATTTGTCAATGTCATATGTATATATGTTTAACATATATGTAAATAATATATATATTATATATATATATATATATATATATAATATATTATATAAGTATATATATATATATATATTTATAGTATATATGTTTATGTATGTATATATATGTATATATTATTATTATCACTATCATTATTATTATCATCATCATTATTATCATCATTATCATCATATCATCATCATCGTCACCATTATTATTATTATTATTATAATTATTATTATTATTATTACTATTATTATTATTATTATTATTATTATTATTATTATTATTATTATTATTATTATTATTGGTGTTATTTTTACCATCACTAATAGTAGTAGTATTGTTGTTGTCATTATCATTATCATCATCATTATCTTTCGTAGTTAGCATTATCATTATTATCATCCCTTAACCTTATCATTTTCATCAACCATCCTTATCGTTATCCTGTCGACACATTTTTTCTGTCGACCCAAACGACGACTTCCTTCCCCAAATAACGATGTCGAGGAAATGTCACGAAGTCCTCCATCCCTTGGGTCTGCCCTTAAGCTTAATCTCCCGAGACTCGTGTGAGAAAATCCTAGTGTCTTTGCAGCTGGTTCGCCACTAAGCTTTATCGCCCAGACGTGTGTGTGTGTGTCAGGAAATCAGTGTGTCGCGCTAGCTTTATCTCTCTGACACATTTAGGTCCTCATAAGCTTCTTTGACACCTCCCCCCCTCCCCCTCCTTTGCTGCGTCCTCTTTCCTCCTCTCCTTCTCGTCTCGTCTCTCCTCTCTCTCTCTCTCTCTCTCTCTCTCTCTCTCTCTCTATCTCTCTCTCTCTCCTCTCTCTCCCTCTCCTCCTTCCTTCCTTCGCTTCTTCGAGAGGAGTGAGAAGACCGCCGTCCCTCGCTCTCTTTCTCCTTATCATATTCTTCTTTACCTACCTCGCTTCTCCCACCCCTGATGCTCGTGCTCCTACTTCCTCCTTCTCCTTCTCCTATTACTTCTTGCTACTCCTATTTCTGATACTATTCCTCGTACTCCTTCTCCTTCTTTTTTCCTTATGCCTCCTACTTCTCTCCTCCCTCTCTCCTCCTCCTCTCCAAGCTCTCTCCTTACCGTCTCCGCTTCTGTTCATCTTTTCTCTTCCTCCACTTACTTTTATTCCTACTCCTCCTTCCCCTTATTCCTTGGTATAAAACTAAGGTGATTTGAACGCTTATTCTTATCCTCTTCCCCCCGTTCTCGTTTGCTATTCCTTCCTCCCCCTCTGCCGCTCCTTCCCACCCATCCCCCTCTGCCATATCACCTTTCATCTCTTTTTTCCCTCCCCTCCCTCCTTCCAAACTTCTCCAACCTCCTCTTCTGCACCTTCCACTTCCCTCTCCCCCCTCCCTTCCTCCCACCTTCCGCCCACCTTCCCTCCCCGTCTCCTCCACCCTCCCATCTCTCCTCCCTCCCCTCCACAAATTCCTCCCTTCCCCCTTCCCCTCCTTTTTCCCCCTTCCACCCTTCCTCCCCACCCTTCCCCCCTACCACCTTCCCTCTCCCTCCTCTCCCTTCTCCATTTTCCCCCACCTTCCCCCTCCCCTTCCCCATCCCCCCCATCTGGACCCCACCCCTGCCCGCCATCTGCTCGGCTTCTTAGGCTCATTTCCTGTCCCGCTGCGTGGAAGATTAGCTCCGCTGCGACCTCGTCTTCGGGAGATCTGTCAGGAGGACGCGATTGGGGGCGGGAGGGAGGCTTCGCGGGAGCAGCTGTTGGGGTGAAGGGGGTGGGGGAAGAGAGGGGTGGGTCGGAGGGAAGGGAAGAGGGGAAGGGATTGAAGCCGAGGGAAAGGGGGGGAGGAGGGGAGGACAGGAAGGGGGGTGAGAGAAAAGGTCTGGGGTGAGGGAAGGTGGGGAAGAGGGGGTGGGTCGGAGGGAAGGGACTGAAAGCCGAGGGAAAGGGGCGGGAGTGAGTGAGGGAAAAAGGTCTGGGGTGAAGGGACATGGGAAAGGATGAGGAGGAAGGACGAGGGAAAAGGGAAGGGCCAGAGTGAAGGGGCGGGAAGGGAAGGTGTGAGGGCAGCAAGGGGAACCAGGGAATGTGCATGTGTTGAAGGATTACGTTTGTGATTGTGAAAGAGAGAGAGAGAGAGATTCTCTGCGTATATTAGTGCATTTATTTTCTACTGCGAAGGTAAGCAGTTTAGGGAGAGATTACAAAATGAGAAACCAAGGAGGAAGATGGGATTGGAAACGTTAAAGAGAAAGCGAAGGAAAAGAGGGGGAAGAAATAGAAAACGGCGAAGAAGAAAAAGAAAGATTAAGGTGGAAGAGGCAAGATGACGATGAAAAGCTAAAAAAGGAAGGAGAGAAGGAAAAGGAGAGGAAGAAGCGAAGAGGAGGAGGAGGATGACCATGCCCATTGATCTTAAAGACGAAGAAACCTCGAGAGAAGGGAAAGGAGGGCTTCCGAGGCCGCCGCAGGGACGTCCCCGGCGAGTGTCGCAGGCGGCGTCAGCCCGTCAGCCGCGATCATTTTGCGGAGAGAGGACTGGTTGCACGCTTTAATGAGGGTCATTAATTACGCAAATGACAGGCCTGAGTAAGCACCATTTTATCGACTTCACGCAATATCGAACATGATAAATCAAGGTGTAGCAGGGAGAGGGGAGGAAGGGGAGAGACGTGCGAGGGAGGAAGGATGAGGAAGAAGGGAGAAGAGATGATAAGGAAAAAAAAGGGGGAAAGGGACGGTGCAAGGTAAAAGGAAGAAGGGGAATAGGGAGAGAAGAATTAGAGATATGAAAGGGGGAAAGCAAAATAAAGGAAAAAGGGGAAAGACGGAATCTTTCTTAAAAAACGAGAGACAATAAGGAGGGAAGGAGGGAGGCGCTACATTTCACGCCCTCGGTCGACGCGGGATTCGACTCATCGACGAGATTGAGCGCCGATTACCTCGAGTTCTTCCACGCAATCGGACGCGACGTAAGTGGCCGCGACTCCTCGACTTCGGCCCAACATTTGGCCTGGGGAGTGAGGGAGGAGGAGGAGGAGGAGGGGGGAAGGGGGTGTCCAGGAGGGGGGGACGGGAAAAAAAAGGGGAGGAGGGGAGAGGGGAGGGGAAGGGGGTTTCTAGGATGGGGGAAGGGAAAGAAGGGGAGAGGGGAGGGGGAGGGAAGGGGGTTTCGAGGAAAGGGGAAGGGAAAAGAAGGGAGGAGGGGGAGGGGGGGGAGGAGGAGGGGGGGGAAGGGGGTTTCCAGGATGGGGGAAAGGAAAAGGGGAAGAGGGGAGAGGTAGGAGGTGAGGGAGGGGAGGGAGCTTCCAGAGGGGAAGGGAAAAGATGGGCTGCGTTTCTAGAAGTGTAAGCTTGAAATGAAGGGAGGAGGGAGAAAAGTAGGGAGATGAGCCGTGGGAAAAGGGTGAGAGAGGGAGATGTTGAGGAAGAGAGGGATGGGTAGAAGCTTCAAGGAGGAGGAAGGAGGGAAGGGAGGAGGAAACCTTGATACGGGCGGGGAGAAGGAGAAGGCTTCCAGGAGGGTTGAGGCAAGGGGGAGGAAGGCTAGGGAGGCTTCCAGGGGGGGGGGGAGGCAAGGAGGGGGCGGAAGGGGAGAGGGGGGGGAGAGGCAGAGGAGGGGGGAAGGGGAGAGGCAGAAGAGGGGACGGAAGGGGAGAGGGGGGAGGGAGGCGAAGGAGGGGGGAAGAGGAGGGGGGCATCAAAGTCGAAGCTACTGAGGCATCCCTAATTTTAGTTAATTGTCCCGTACTTGGATGCTGCCTCGCGGAGCCTTAGGCGGCGGGAGCAGGAGGCCGAGGTACGCGTGAGTCGCTCTTATTCGCTTCATTCCACATCCTGGCCTCTTATCCCCCCCCCCATCCTGTCTTCCTGTCTCTTCCTTTCTCCCCGCCTCGCCTTCCTTTTCTTTCTTTATCCTTCTTTCTTTCCTTCCTTCTGGCGGCCCTTTGCTTTCGTTTGCTTTACTCCCGTTTTGTTTTCTCTCTCTTTTTTACCCTCCCTTCTTCTTCCATACTTTGTCCTTCTCCGCACTTCCTTACGTTTCTCTTCCTCTTCATCATTCTTATCTTCCTCATCCCTTTGCTTCTTCTTGCCCTCCTCACCCTCCGGCTCTCTCTTAACCCCTTCTCCTCCTTCTCCCTTCCCTTTTTATCGCATCCTTCCCTTTCTTCCTTCCTTCCTCCCTCTGCTTCTCCATCCTTTCTCGTCTACTCCTCTCCTCTCTCTCCTCCCTTCTCCTCCCCTGATCTTGGTCCTGTAAAAACATCCGAATGAAAATGAGAATTTACTTTGTGTATTTCCTCTTTTTTCGTTATTTCTTTTTGAGGGGGGGGGTCTACTCTGGGGGAAGGGACTTTGAAATATAGATTTTTTTTCCAATCGCCAGTTTGGGATTAAACCCCCATTCATCCCAAAGCGTAGGATGCAAAGAGCAAAGGAGCGAGGTGGGTCAAGTCGAAGAGAGGAAGGGGGGGGGGGGTTGATCGCTGTTAGTTGGCTTGTATGTGTCCATTTGGCCAGGGGGTCGTTGGCGTATAATACTGCAGTAATTGGCCATTAGCTCTAACAATTGACTCTGGCCTTAACTACATCGTCTGTGTTGTTGTTCAGTTGTCGATAGTCCTTCGTGATCCTAAAGAGAAGGGGGAAGGCAAGGCGGATGGGAACTGTGCACGTGGAGGCTCTCTCTCTGCTTTGATTCTCTCTCGGTTTCCTTCTGGCTCTCTCTGCCTGCCCGCTCTCTCCCTCTCCTCCCTCTTACTTTCCTTTCCTTTTCCTCCTCCTCTTCCCTCACTGCCCCTTTCTCTTTCTCTACTTTTCTCTCTCTTCCCTTCTCTCTATTTCTCTTTCCTTTTCTTTCCCTCTCATCTTCTCTCCTTTCCTCTCTCCCTCTCCATCTCTCTTTCCCTTCCCTTCTCCCTCTCGCTCCCTATCTCTCACCTCTCTCTCTCTCTCTCTCTTCTCTCTTCTCTCTCTCTCTCTCTCTCTCTCTCTCTCTCTCTCTTCTCTCTGAAGATAAAGTCAAAGATGACACAAATAAATGCCTTAAAAGTGAATAGGACAAGAAGAAAATAAGTAATCAGGAAAACGGTAGAAAATAATGTTCAGAAACAGAATACTATTGAAAGATAATCAACAGAATACCATCAAAATAAAATAAACAGGATACCGGTAGAAATAGTGATAATGCTAGTAATCATAAGAAAATCGAACAGCCAAAAGATGAATTGTTAGGCCAAGGGTTGACGCCAAATCACAACACGCCCCCTTCACAGCTGGTTTGGCTGGGCACACAACCTCAGCGCTGTGCCGCCAATATTTATCCTGACCCTGGAAGCTTTGCTCAAAAACGAAGTACCTTTTTGCCCATGCGAGAAAAAGGGATCTTTGGGTCGTGGCTTGGCTTCGATCTTGCTTTGGGAAAACGAACGGGGCTTGATCTGGTTTGCCTTTTTTAGGGAGGGCGAGGGAGGAGGGAAAGGGGAAAGAGAAAGGGAGGGGAGAGGCCAGGAGATAGAGGAAGGATTTCAAAAGGAGACGAGGAAAAAGTGATTCAGGAACCAAAAAAAGAGGGAAAGATATGTAGATAGGTAGGTAGAGAGAGTGATGAGAAGGAAATAGAAATCTCAAAGGAAAAAGAGAGGCGCGCAAAGAGAAGAAAATCGAGAGAAATAAGCGAAGAGGAAAAAGGAGGAGGAACGGGGAAAGGTAAAAAGGAGAGATGAAGGGAAAGACTAAGGAAGGCGAAAAGGACAGCTAGCCTGACAGAAGGGAGCAGCTGTTTCCTTGGTGACGGATTGAGTGGCATCCTTGAGAAGGAATTTCATTCTAGGGAATTTAAATATATTTGGCGAGGTGAAGGAGAAGGAAGAGAGGAAAAGCAAGAGGAGGAAGAGAGAAAAATGTGAAAAAGAGATTGAGTGAGAGAGGAAAAAGAGAAGAGGTAGAGACTAAAGAGGGAAGAGAGAAAGAGAGAGGGAGAAGGGAAGAGGTGAAGGAAAAGAGACTGAGAAAAGACTTCAAAAGGATAAAAAAAAGGAGGAAGTAATTAAAGAAGCGCAAAAGGGGAAGATATGTAGATAGGTAGATAGAGAGATAGTAATAGAGGAGAGAGAGGAGTAAATCGCAGAATCGCAGACAGAGAGAGAGGAGAGATGGACATAAAGAGAGTATCAATATACTTCCTGATAAGAAAAAAAAATGCATAATGTAGCCACCGCCCCCACTCCACTTGGCCTCCTACTTTCTTAAATATTTTGACAAATTATTAATGTTAAATTCAGTTCTGTATTCTGTGGGATAACACTATCACTACTAACCACACTAACAAACATGTGCATGCCAAAAGCCCTCAAACACACACACACGAGCGATCACACATACATGTACGCAGGAAAATTAATACACACAGACACAAAGACACGCACACGCTCACATACCCACCGGTCGTACATAAAACAACGCGTATATCGGAGGTACAATCTATTTTCATGGATTTTCTTCGCCGCTCTCTCCCAGATGCCCGCGGAGGCCGATCACATTTTTGGCGAAGGAAAAAAGACAAATCAATCCATCATCTCCCCTCTTTTCCCCTTACTCCTTCCCTCTTCTTTATATTACTCACGTCGTTCTCCATCTCCCCTTCTCTGGGCTATATTATTTTTTCTCTCAAGTTCATCCTCTCTTATTTTTTGTTTTTGTTGGTTTCTGCCTCTTTCCCCTCTCCCCCCTTCCCACCCTTTTCTCTCTCTCTCTCTCTCTCTCTCTCTCTCTCTCTCTCTCTCTCCTCTCTCTCTCTCTCTCTCTCTCTCTCTCTCATCTCTTCTCTCATCTCTCTCTCTCTTCCTCTCTCTCTCTCTCTCTCTCTCTCTCTCTCTCTCTCTCTCTCTCTCTCTCTCTCTCTTCTTTCTCTCTCTCTCTCTCTCTCTCTCTTCTCTCTCTTCTCTCTCTCTCTCTCTCTCTCTCTCTCTCTCTCTCTCTCTCTCTCTCTCTCCTCTCTCTCTCTCTCTCTCTCTCTCTCTCTCTCTCTCTCTCTCTCTCTCTCTCTCTCTCTCTCTCTCTCTCTCTCTCTCTCTCTCTCTCTCTCTCTCTCTCTCTCTCTCTCTCTCTCTCTCTCCTCTTGCTTCCCGCTTTTCAGTTTTCTCTAATTTCACCTCTACTTTCTACCCGCTCTATGGATTTCCTTTCCCCCTTTTCCCTTTCTCTTCCTCTTTCCTTTTTTAATTTCATTTTCCATTTCCATCTCTTTGCATCTCAGTTCTCCCGTATCTATTTTCCTTCATTCGTCTTTTCTATTTTACCTAAGCCTCTCTGCCTGCAACTTTATCCCTCCTCTTCTCTCTCTCTCTCTCTCTCTCTCTCTCTCTCTCTCTCTCTCTCTCTCTCTCTCTCTCTCTCTCTCTCTCTCTTCTTTTCTCTCTCTTCTCTTTCTCTCTCTCTCCCTCTCCTCCACCCTCCCTCTCTGTCTCCCTCTCCTGTCTCTCTTTTCCCCCTTCCTTCCATCTTCCCTTCCCCTTTCCTTCCCTCCAACCTTCAGCCCTCCTTCCCTCTCTTCATCCCTGTCTCCCTCCCTCCTTCCCCCTCCAACCTCCATCTCTTCCTCTTTGCTCCCTCCTCCCCCCCCCCCACTCCTTCCCCCCGCCTGCTCCACATGCACAATACTTCGGGGAGATTGTGGGTGCCACTCTGCCTTATCGGGAAAAACACCAGGCCACGGTGCATTGCCAGAGGTGGGGGGGGGGGGGGGGGGGTAGACGCGGGAGGTGATTGTCATAGGGTGAGGGAGAAGGGGGTAGCAAGGGGAGAGGGAGGGTGAAGGAGTAGACAATGTGAAGCTATCGCGTATAACGTGTTTATGTGTATACATATAGATAGGTAGGTAGATAGATGGACAGATAGATAGATAGATGGATAGATAGATAGATAGAAAGAAAGGTGGATAGATCGATATAAAGAGATAGATATAAATAGATGGATATGAATAGATAGCTAAGGATAGATAGATATGAATACAGATGTATATGCATATAGAAAGTAAGGCACAAATATATATGTAGATAGTTAAGTAGATACGTACAGATAAATGTACAAAACATGTTATATATATATTGCATGTCTTCCCCTGTCATCTAGACAGTTCAACCTCTCAATCCATCACTTTCAAAAAAAAAAAAAAAAAAAAAAAGCATCGATTTCCCATACGTGTCCTGATCTCCGCCAATCACGATCTGCCAATCAAGGGGGGGGGGGGGCAGAAGGGGAAAGGGGTAGGGGGAGGGAGGATTTAACCCTTTCACATCTAACCGAAAACATATTTTTAGTCGATATGGAACACAACTTATATGTCATTCAGTATGTAGATTTTTGCTGTTAATCTGATGTAACGTCGTTTTGTTTGTTTGTTTGTTTACAAGTTATTATGATTTTTGTCATTTTTTCATTATCATAAGAGTATTATCATTATTATCATATTTGTCAGCAGCATTATTTGATGTTATTTTTATTAGGTCTGTCATTGTTATGATTGTTATAATTGTTATCATCATCATTATCGTTACCATCACTATCATATCAACAATATCATGCTTGTTTTCATTGTTCTTGTTTATTATTATTATCTTTGTCATCATCCTCATTATCATTATTATTGTCATTACCATTGTTATTTTTTTATGATTGTTAATATCATTATTGTTATCATCATTATCATCTTTATCTTCATCTTCATCATTATCATTATCATTATTATTATCACCATCATCACCATTATCATCATCATTATTTTCGTTATGATCATCGCTATGATTACTACAAATATTTTTATTATTATTATTATTATTTTAACGTCATTTATAGTAGTAGTGTTAGATTTGGTATTAATATTATTATTATCAATATTATTATTATCATTATCATCATTGTTATAATTATTATTATTACTATCATTATTATTATCTTCATTATTATTGCCATTATTAGTATTACTATTATCATTATGATTATCATTATCATTATTATCATTTACATTATCATGATTACCGTTGTCTTCCAGCCTCTCATTTCTGTTCGTTTATAATCAGTGGACTTAATGGTATCTTAATGAAGCATAAGATATTCATTTTTCATTATGTATTCAAATGTTTACCTCGTCCATAAGAATAGCAGAACTGCAATACGCTATAACAGAGATAGTAACGACAATCCAAAAAACAATTCTCTCATATAGACGTAAGGCTTTTTTTTTTTTTTTCCTTTCTGGTTATTAATAAAATCTTGTCTATTGTTGATTATCATATTGTTTAGACGTAGATTGCAATTGCATAAATTATTTCAAATCCATTTATTCCTGTGGTAATTACTCAAATTTAATCTTCATTCATTATAAATTCACAGCCTTTTCCTCCATCTATAAGAATAATGATGAAACATGTCTAATTAATGCCGCTTTTCTAATCAGTTACAATTTATTACAATTAAATGCTAATATCTGGTGTTCATAAGATGCTCAATAACTGACGATTACACAGATGATCTAATCCACTGTAATGTCAGTCACCTTGATTGGCATTTTATTACATCTCTCATGAAATTAATTAGGAAGTGCTATTAAATCCCTTTCCCATTCTCTCCTTGTCGATACTTGTTTTGACATGAATTATTTTGCATATGTATTATTTTTTTCTCTCTTGCCAGTTGATTAGACTTGTTCTTGATTAATCATTAATTCATGATGAACTTCTCTATTCCATATTTCATCGTCGACTACTTTTTCATACTTATTCGTAATCAGTGTCCATATTTTCCCCATTTCCGGACCCTTGCTTTGACTTAAACTAATTCTGATTAGATTCTTCCCATAGAGCTAATTAATAATTCACCTGAAGTAGGTAATCACCAGCTGAAGCTAATTGTCAATGCTCCTTCTGTTTTTCTCAAGATTCTTGTTTTCAAACCAGTTATGTTTTGGTTAACATTTCCGCTAATGAACCATACCTAATTAATCATTAGTGGCTAACCACCAGTGTTTTTATGGCGCCCTAGTATAATTTCATTATGATTCACATTTATGAACTTAATTTCTAGACGTTTCATTCTTATCTAAATATTCTCTCCAGTGAATCACAGAACCGAGTCATTAATAATCATAATTGACAACTATAGCTCTCTCTCTCCTCTCCAAATTCTCACTTAGACTTTTTTCTCCAATATTCCCTAATTTATCACAATTATTTGATCTCCAGCTTCTCCAATCATTATTTAATCACAAGAGCAAGATCGAGAACCAATCTTAATTATTGAATATGCATTTTTTCCAATTAATTATTGAATATCCATTTTCCAATCACAATTATTGAATATCCATTTTCCAATCACAATTATTAAATCTCAAATTTCTTCAACCACAATTATCTAATCTCCAACTTCAACCGCAATTATTGAATCATTAAAAGTTGATACCCAATCACAATTATTGAATCTCCATTTTCCAATCACAATGACTAAATCTCAAATTTCTCCAACCACAACCATCTAATCTCCAACAATCTCCAATTATGGAATCTCAAGTGTCTCCAACCACAATTAACTGACCGCAATTATTGAATCAAGAACAGTTTATACCCAGTGCCCTCCCCCTCCTCCCCCAGACCCTTGCTCCGACGTGACGTGCCCCGAGCGACAGATCTGCCAGCTGGACCGCGAGAGGAAGCCCAGCTGCCGATGCAATGACGTGTGCACCAAGGACTACGACCCCGTCTGCGCCTCCGATGGGAAGACGTACACGTGAGTCCGTCGGTGGCTTTGTTTGGGGCTGATTTTGTTTACTTTTTTCTGGGTTTGTTCGCTTGATTTTTGTTGGGTTTCTGTACATGATTGTCGTGTTTT
>NW_020869551.1:323499-333499 GCF_003789085.1 Penaeus vannamei | reverse complement strand
TATGAATTAGCCTCACAGCATATAGCATTAATGCCATTAACTGATATAGCAATGTCATAATGTATTTTTTCTTCCATTATTTTTTAACGTTGTGGAAACGATAATGTTCCATATACATTTTTCGGGTCGCTGGATCGCATCGCATACACGCTGTTCATTCATGGATTAGGGACTTTTACAGCCTCCCCCTCCCTCCTCTACCCTCCCCTCCCTCCCCTCCCCTCCCCTCCCCTCCCTCCTCCCCTCCCCTCCCCTCCCCTCCCCTCCCCTCCCCCCCCCCCCTCCCCTCCTCCCCCCCCCTCCCCTCCCTCCCTCCCCTCCCTCCCCTCCCCTCCCCCCCTCACTGATCATGTTTGTGTTTTTTCGTGTACGCACTCTATGAGGGATGAATGTCTTTCATGTACGCACTGAGGGGGAATAAATATTATTCATGTATGTACTGGCAGAGGAATACAACTTTTCTATGTGCGTACTTTGGGGGGGGAACTTTTTATGCGCATACCAAGGGAAGACTAAAGTTTTTTATGCTTGTGCTAGAAGAAGGATAGCATTATTTTCTTCTGTGTAAGAGACATAAATAATAGATGCGCAGGTACCTTGGAAGGGACTCTATTAATAGGCAGGTACCAGGGAAAGAAGACCCCTTGATATCCATACTAGGAATAAGTATCACAAGATACATAACAACAAATTGATTACCTTTTTTCATATGTACCCCCCCCCCCCGATAAAAGGAAAGAAAAAAAAAGACTCGCCAGAGGGAAACAATTTTTTTTTTATGCATGCCCCAAGGATGGAAAAAGATGCCTCTCTGCTTATTACATTTTTATGCCCGTTCCCAGGGAGGCATATCTGCCCTTGCCTTCCTCCGGGAAAATAATTCCTACTTTCTCCCCCGCTGCAGGAGAGGAAGGCCCTTGCGCCGGCCACGTGTGCGACCACGGCGGCGTCTGCGTGGAGCGGCAGGGGCGGCCCGTGTGCGAGTGCCCGCAGTGCCCGGCCCGCCTGGACTTCGTCTGCGGCTCCGACGGGATCTCCTACGACAACGAGTGCCGCCTGCGGGCCGAGGCGTGCCGCATTCACCGCAACCTCACCGTCAGATACCGAGGCCGATGCAGTGAGTGGCAGGCGCTCCGGCGTCCCTCTTTATGTGTGTGTGTGTGTATACAGTATATATATCCAACACACACACACACACACACACACACACACACACACACACACACACACACACACACACACACACACACACACACCACACACACATATATATATTATATATATATATATATATATATATATAATATATATATATATATATATATATATATATAATATCAGAGAGAAACAACAGACAGGACGTTCACGATATATCTCTCTCACACCCCATCTTTCTCCCTCCCTCCTAAAACTCCCTTTCCTTCCCACACTACCCTGTTTCCCTCTTTTCCTTCCCTCCCTCCCTTCCCTTCCCCTTCCTTCCCTCCTCCCCAAGCCCGTCCCAAGAAAGTGCTAATCTTATTTACCAGCTAATTGTCCGGCGCATTTGAGAGCTCCTTCAAAGACGGCGCCGCGATGCCTTGGTGTCGTCCTGTGAGGCGCTGTTCGGGTGTTTGCCTTGCCTTTGGGCTCTGTTTATCGTGCCTCCCATTAGTAAATGGCACTTTGCTTTGATGCCATGTGTGCCGGACTCTAACTTTTCCTGCGCTCGGCGCTTATGTCATTTTTTCTCTTCCTCTCTCTTCTCTCATCTCTCTTTCTCTCTCTCTCTCTCTCCCTCTCTCTCTCTCTCTCTCTCTCTCTCTCTCTCCTCTCTCTCTCTCTCTCTCTCTCCTCTCCCTCTCTCCCTCTCTCCTCCCTCCCTCCCTCCCCCTCCCCCTCCCTCCCTCCCTCCTCCCTCCTCTCCTCTCTCTCTTCTCTCTCTCTCTCTCTGCTCTCTCTCCTTCTCTCTCTCTCCTCTGTCTCTCTCTCTCTCTTCCTCTCATCTCTCTCTCTCTCTCTCTCCTCTCTCTCCTTCTCTCTCTCTCTCTCTCTCTCCTCTCCCTCTCCCTCTCCCTCTCCCTCTCCGCTCTCCCTTCTCCGCTCTCTCTCCTTCGCCTTCGCCTTTTCCCTCCTCACCCTCCTCTCTCCTTTTCCCTCCTCTCTCCTCTCCCTCCTCCCTTTTCTCCCCCTCCTCCTTCCCTCCTTCCCTCCTCTCCTTTCTCTCCCTCTTCCCTTCCTCTCTCCCCTCTTTCCTCCTTTTTCCTCCCTCTCTCCCTCCTTCCTCCCTCCTTTCTCTCCCTCCTTCCCCCTCCCCTCCTCCTCCTCCCTCTCCTCCCTCCCTCCCTTCTTCCTTCCCTTCCCTCCTCCTCTCTCAGCCCATCTCACGGCCTGTGCTTTAACCTCGTCTGCACCAAAAGGTAATTCTTTTCTTCTTTTTCACTTAAAGTCTTTCTTCTCTCCCTCATTATCCTCCGCCATTATGCTTCCTTTTTTGTGTTTTCGTTTTTTTTTGTTTTTTTCGTTTTATCTTGTTTATCACCTTTCTATTTTCCTTCTCTCGTCAGTTCCATTTCCTTTTTCCTTTTTATTCTGACAACCTTCAAGTTGTCGGCCTTTCATTTGGAGAATATATAATTTAACATCTTGACATTTTTCTTTCTTTCTTCTTTCTGTATCCGTTCGTTTTCTTCTGTTCTCTCTCTCTTCTCTCTCTCTCTTCTCTCTCTCTCTCTCTCTCTCTTCTCTCTCCTTCTCTCTCTCTCTCTCTTCTCTCTCTCTCTCTCTCTCGATCTCTCTCTCTTCTCTCTCCCCTCCCTCTTCCTCTTTCTTTCTTCTCTTTCCTCTGTCCCTTCCTTAATTCATTCATTCCTACCTCCCTCTCCTCCCTCCCTCCCTCTTCTTCCCTCCTTCTCTCCCTCACCCTTCTTGTCCCATTCTTTTTCTGTTCTTCCCATTCATCAATATCCTTCTTTTTTCCTCCGTAACATGTTGATCTCTGTTCTGCCATCCATTCGCAGCACTTCAACTTGAACCGCTGAGTCGCGACCCAGAATCCCGCAATTCAAGGGCCATTTTCGATCTTATTTTGGTACTTATTTTTCGGTCTAAAATTTTGATGCCCGACCGACCCTAGTTTCGGATTTTCGAGGACGTCCGTGATAGAAACCTGGGCGAATCGGAGAGCGAAAATCTTCGCGATTCCTTTGCAATGCGATTAATGATGAAATGGGTCTTCTGCCTCAAGTTTCCTAGGCAGAGCGTCCTAGGTCAGAGCAGTGTTTAAATTCATGGAGTGCTCTCCAGACAGTATTAATAGATTAATTGATGTTCAAAGTTCAGCGGAGGGAAAAGAGAGGAACGGAAAGTTACAGTCGGATACTGTGGACGCTTCAGCGGAGCCCATCAGACGCATTCAGAATTCATGTCTGACTGAGGCTCCTCCATCAGGTCGGCCAAAGGTCAGCTCGGGTCACTGCCTGGCCTCGGATCTTGCTGGACTTTTTCGTCGCGGTCTGTGGTGCGGGACGGTCCCCTGGTCCCCCTAAGCCGGTTCTCTCGTCTTTTCTCTGCTTCCCTTTATCTTTTTTCATTCCTCCTCTCTTCTTCCTCTCTACCTCTTCTCTTCCCTCGATCTCCACTCCCCTCTCTTCCTCCTCCTTCTCCTCCTCTCTCCTCCCTCTCTCTCTTCCATCTCTGCTCCTCTTTCCTCTCTCTCCTTGTCCTCTTTCTCCCTCTCTTCATCTCGTTCTCTCTCTCTCTCTCTCTCTCTCTGTCTCTCGTCGCTCTTCGGCTTCTTCTTCCTCTCTTCTACTTTCTCTTCTCTCTGCCTCTTCCTCCGCCTCGGCTCCCATTTCTTCCTCTCTCCTCTCTCTTCTCTCTTCTCTCTCTTCCTCTCTCTCATCTCTGCTCTCTCCTCACTCACTCTCACTGCTCATCTCCCCTCTCGGGCCTCTCCTCTCTCCCTCTCCTCTCTCCTCTCCGCCTCCCCCTCCTCTTTCTCCTCGTCCCCACCCCTCTCTCTCTCGTCCTCCCCTCCGTCTCTCTCCTCTCTTCTCTTTCCTCCTCTCTTCCTCCCATCCTCTCTCTCTCTCTCTTCTTTCCTTCTCTCACATCCTCTCTCTCCTCCCTCCCTCTCTCCTCTGCCTCTCTTCCGTCGTCTTTCGTCGCCATCTCTCTCTCTCCTCTCACTCTCTTTCTCGTGCGTCTCCTCCTCCCTCTCCTTTCCTTCATTCTTCTCCCCTCTCTCTCTGGCTCCTTCTCGACTACAACGTTCCTCTCAGCATTCTCTTCTTCCTGTCCCTCTCTCTTCACTCTCCTCCTCTTCTGATTGTTCCTTCTGTTCCTTCTCTCTCTTCTCCTTCTCCTC
The DNA here is from genome assembly GCF_003789085.1 of Penaeus vannamei. NCBI lineage: Eukaryota > Metazoa > Arthropoda > Malacostraca > Decapoda > Penaeidae > Penaeus > Penaeus vannamei. Next base: position 329,151 of record NW_020869551.1, on the reverse strand, counting down.
CTCACCTCCCTCTCCTCCCTCCCTCACTCCCATCCCTCCCTCCTACCCTCCTCCCTCCGCTCTCCCCTACCCTCCCGGGTCTTCCCTCCTTTCCGTATTTCCCTCTTTCATTGCCCTCTCTGTCTTCTCCTCTTTCTCACGTCATCTTGTGACGAGTGTTGTGTGTATGATTTGTTTGCTGGGTCTCTTTTATGTTCCATTTCTTTCTATCTGTTTATTGAATGTATTAGATTTATGTGGTCAATTTATTTATCTGTTTGCTGTATTCGAGACATCAATTTTAATCTTCCCATCCATTTCTCATCTTCCCTTTTTTCTCGCTCTCCCGCTTCGCCTCGTTCCCATTTCTCTCTCGGGCGATTCATAGTATTTCTTTGCTTCTGTTCGATTTTAGTACAGCTCTTAATCAACTTTTTCCATCCGTTTTATCATCCCTCCTCTCGCTTCCCTCCTCCCTCTTCCCTCCTCCTTCCGTTCCCAACCTACCACATCCTCCTTTTCTTCTTCGTCCCTCCCACGCACCTCCTTTATCTTCCCTCCTCCACCATTCCTCCTTCCTCTAACCACTCTTCCTTCCTCCCCACTTCCTCCCCGCACTCCTTCCCCCACTTTTCCTTCCTCCTCCTCTCTTCCTCCTCTCCTCCTCTCCTCCTGCCTCCTCCCTCTTTCCTCCTTCTTCTCCATTCTTCCCCCTATCCAATTTTTTCCTTCTCCTTCACTTTTTTCTATTGTTCCCCGCTCATAAAACGCATTTTATTACCCTCCCTCATTATGTTCCGGTGGAGGCCTCTCCTTCATGTTTATTCCCAACTATGATTCTCCCTTCCTGCTGCATAGCTCCCTCTCCTTCCTCTTCCCTCCTCCCCTCTCTTAATCCTCTTTCTCTCCTCTCCCTCCCTCCTTAGGTTTCCCTCTCTCCCTTCTCCCGGCTCTCTCTCTCTACCTTCCCTTCTCCTCCTTCCCTCCCTTTCTCATCCCTGCTTCTTTCCATGACCTCCCCCTCACCGCTCCTTCCCTCCCTCCCATCCCCTCCCACTCCCCCTCCCTTCCTCCCTCCCCTCCCTTCTTCCCTCCCTCCCAACCCTTCCTCTCCTCCCTCCCTCCTCCCCTCCCCCTCCCCTCCCTCCCGCTCCCCTCCCCTCCCTCCCTCCCTTTCTCCTCCTCTTCCTTCCTTTCCTCCCTCTCCCCCCCCTTTCACCTAATATAATGCCTGGCTATCCCCTTTGTCGAATGAGGGGGAGAGGAGAGGAGAGGAGAAGCTTTATTGCCTCATTTGCGCTAAGTGAGGGGAGTTTATGAGGGCTAATGACCGTGGGCTTCTTGCAGGCGGCTGTGAGGACAAACAGTGCGATTTCTATGAGGTTTGTGAGGCTGACCAGGAAGGAGTCGGCCGCTGCGTGTGCCCCGAAGGATGCGATATGGTGAGTTCGTTTCGAGTTTTTTCTTTCTTTCTTTTCTGTTTTTTTTTTTTTTTTTTTTTGGGGGGGGGAAGGGGGGGGAGGTGTGGATGGAGATGGATAGTGGGTGTTAGGGTGAAAAAGGAGGGGAGGGAGAATAATTGGAGAGGGATGGATAGGGAACGAGGTGGATATGGAGATGGATAGGGTGTGTTGGGGGTGAAAAGGATGCGGTGGATGAATGATTGGAGGAGGGATGGATAGTGAATGTAGGGCGGATAGAAGGGATGGATAGGGGGAGTTGAAGTGGATGGAGAGTGTTGTTGGTGGATGGATGGCGTTAGGATTGGAGGGGGTAATGTGAGTACCATTATGTATATTGTGTGTATAGTGGCTTGGCATGAAGGGATGTTTGATGGTGGATTTTGTGTTTGTCTTCATTGTGTGGTGTGCTTGTGTGCCACTGGAAAAGATTGAGAAAAGGATTTTTTTTTTTAAGAAACGCTTTCGGACTTGAATTTCTAAATGGCACGTATTTATTTTTTTAGGATTCTTATTCAGTGAGGTTTTAGTTGACTTAAATAAAAGTAATTCATGAAGCCGCTTGCATCCACGATTTTTTTTATTATTTCTCTCCTTTTATTCAGTCCTTACGAAGACATGATTCATGAAAGCGAGTGAAAAGCAAAATCACCAGATAAGATTATATGATAAAAACGGGAATGGGAGATGCCTCACGAGAGTATGAGGGACTTTGAGGGAGTATGAGGGGAGTATAAGGGGCTACAAGAGTGAATGAGGGACAAAATGAAGGTTTAGTTAATTAGTTTGTAAATACTGTTACGCTAGCAGATGGAGGGAGACAAACGTATTTTTAATCGATCTTTTATGATCATTTTGGGATGAAGGAATAATGGCTATTGAATGTGAATCGGCAGTGTTGCAAGAATTAGATAATGATAATAAAGGTGATAAGGAAGTGATAGAGATAATGATATTTTGATATTGATAATATTAACAATAGTGACATTAACAATATCAATTACTTCCTCTTGATATATTTGTCTAAATACTGTGAGACAAATTTGAAAATAAGATTATTTCACCTCTCTCTTCCTTCCTAAAAGACCCCGCTAATATGCCCATTTAATACCGACTTCATACCCACTTCATACCCACTCAGCCCGCACGCCCTCGTTCGCAGGTTGAGAGCAAAGTGTGCGGCACGGACGGCATCACGTACCTGAACGAGTGCCTCCTGAAGGTGGCCTCGTGCCGCAAGAAGCAGTTCGTGATGGTCGCTTCCAAGGGCGACTGCGGTAAGGGGGCTTGGCTTCTGCTTCTCTCTTGATTTGCGTTTCGTTTTTTTTGTTTTCCTTTGTTGGGTTTTGGTGTGTATGCTTTTTTTTTTCTTAAGAATGTTGGTATTTTTTAGGATTACTTATTGGGAAATGAGGTAAAGATAGTGATTATATTCATCATCATCCGAAGCATCATCATCATCATCATCTCTCCCATCGCTATTATTACCACCATATTTTTTCCAGCATTATACTCACTATAACCACAATAATGATAATAATACCTCTTTCTTCCCTCTTTCACCGCGTCTTCCCCTTCTTTCTATTATCCTTCCTTCCATCCTCCTCCCTCTCTCCTTCCCTACTTCCTACTCCCTCCCTTCTTCCCTTTTTTTCATCTTCCTCTCCCCTTCCTCCTTCTCTTCTTCCTTCCTTCCCTCCTCTCTCCTTCCCTTCCCCCTCCTCCCTCTCCTTCCTTCCCCTCCTCCTCCCCCCTCCCCCTCCTCCCTCCTCCCTCCTCCCTCCTCCCTCCTCCTCCCTCTTCCTCTCCCTCCCTCCTCCTCCTTCCCTTCCACTTCCTCCTCCCTCCTCCTCCTCCCTCCCTCCGTTCCTCCTCTCCTCCCCTCCTCCCTCCCTCCCCCTCCCCCTCCTCCTCCTCCCTCCTCCTCTCCCCCAACAGACTTGTGCCAGCACGTGGTGTGCAAGTTCGGCGGGCGGTGCGAGGCTGGGCGCTGCGTGTGCCCGACCGACTGCCCTCCGACCCGCGAGCCCGTGTGCGCTTCCGACGGCGAGACCTACGAGAACGAGTGCGAGATGCAGAAGGCGGCGTGCGGGGTCGAGGGCGGCCTGAGGGTCACCTTCGTCGGGGAGTGTTCGGAAGCGCGCACCTCCAGTGAGTACTTTTGGGTGTTTGTCTTTTTCTTTTCTCGTTCTTTCTTTCGCTCTCTCTCTCTCTCTCTCTCTCTCTCTCGCTCTTTTTTTTTTTTTTTTTTTTTTTTTTTTTTTTTGGGGGGGGGGTGCTGTGTTCGTTTGTTTCTTTGCCTTTGGTTTGTTACGTTTGGTGTATGTGGGCGTGTGTATGATATGCATACTTACTCCTCTGTTTGTATGTAAGTTCCGTACGAATATTATGTTCTCGTATTTGGTTTTCTGTTATCAAGTGTTTCGGTTCATGCCATTAAGTCCGTATTATAAGCTAATTGGCAACTGCCCTTGTTCCCTTTGCATTCCATTCGGCGGATTTCAACCGAACAGGAGTTGCAGAAACGTTCAACAATTTTCAGTGTTCATAAATAATCATTGCTGGTAGAGACTGGGGGCATTCTGCCTGCGCCACGTAATAAAGTTCATCACGCAGCTCATTCATATCAGATAGAATTGATATTGTTAATAAAGTGGATTGTATTAATTCGTAATATACCGTTGGTTAATAGGAATAATTGTCCAATGAAAATCTGGCGCACGGAATAGTTTAGTTAAAGGTGGTGTGACTGCGTTTGGATTCTTTGAGTTCGGATCGTTAGCAGGAATGGCGGTTTTTTCCTTTTCTCTTTCCCTCTTTGCTTTACTTTCACCTGCCATCTTGATGCGGCGAGATGCGCTTCGGAGAGCAACCCCTGCCGAAGGTTCTTGCTTGAGGTTGACCTGAGGTTGGTTCGCAGGGCGACCTTCCTCACGAGTCCAAATTGTGTCCCCGAGGAACGTCTTGATAAATCTTGCTTTTAGGAGCAAGCCAAAGCAATAAATCTCAGTAAAGGGCGGTCGCAAGAACGCTTCTGACCAACCTAAAGCAAGAAAGGTTGCTCGCCGAAGTACTTTTTTGTATCTGGGATCTTTGGTTTCTTACTCTTTCTTAAAGATAAAAAACGGATATCCACTCTAAAACTAATAAATTCCATCCTTGTAAGTAATATTCTGTGTTCATTAACTCAGGTGAGAAGAAAAAACACTGCTATCCAAAGTGTTCTACACTAATTTTCATGATGTTCGTATTACTAAAAATGAGAGTAGCTTAATCTTAATGAGCGACACTTGAGTTTGTCTGGGCTGTTACTTGCTTGTGTGACGCTGCCCTCGTGTTGATCTCTCGTCACCCTCACTAACTGTGCCAACAACATCACCCACACTGACAACACCAGAACTTGACACGTCTTCCATTTGCTGTGTTGTTCCGAGCGCGCGCACACACACTAGTACAAACCTACACACACTGGTACACACTCCGTACACACGAACACACGTAGCCGTACGCCAGGACCCAGCGACGCCCCGACTAACTCTCGCCCCTCGCGCCGGCTGCCAGAGGACGAGCCGAGCCCCCGTCCGCCCCCGAGACTCGTCGCCGCGCCGCCGCCCCCGCCGCGGCGCCCCCGGTCCCCGTGCACGCCCTGGCGCCGGGGCCCGCGGCCGACGTGTGCGCCTCCATGACGTGTGAGTACGGCTCCACGTGCACGGTGCTGGAGGACGGCCTGCCGCGCTGCTCGTGCCGCCTCGACTGCACCAACGTGCCCCAGAGCCCCGTGTGTGCCTCCGACCTCAAGATGTACCCCAGCGAGTGCCTCATGAACAGGGAAGGGTGCCAGCGCCAGGTGGAGCTCAGGCTCAGGCCGCTGGAGCTGTGCGAAGGTAGCCTGCCTGCGTCACCGCCACCCGTCACCCGTCACCCGTCACCTCACCACCAACCCTGCATGAACACCACACTGCCACACGACATTCCCCACCCACCATACCCTGCATGGCTGGCGCAACCTGTAGACTAGTCTGCGTTTTTGTTGTTGTGCAATGTGCAATGTGCATGCGCGGCGTCCTCTTCGCAGGAGGCAGGGGGGGGGAGGTTGGGGGGAGGGGTGAATGTTATTCCATTGTGCATGCGAATTTCATCTTTGGTAAGAATTATCTTCTATCTTTCATCGTATTTTCCACATGAGTGTTTTATAATTTTAAGTACTGTTGAT
>NW_020869551.1:315999-318499 GCF_003789085.1 Penaeus vannamei | reverse complement strand
CTGAACTCTGCATTGTTGCATTTTTTTTCCAAGGAAGTTTGTCGTTCAAGACAAGTCCTTACGGACTGCAACACCTTTTGCTTCCTTGTAGTACTGCACAATGCTTATCTCTCGTAGATTTACATCTCCTGCTATCTGAGACAATTGCAACTCAAGCAAGTCCTTGCGTACTATTGTAATTGTCTCCCTAAGCATGCTCCTCTGTCTATCCTTAGACAGTGAATTATTGAAAAAATAAATAAAAATTGAAAATTCATGAAAATTTTTGGAATAACACTCATTGCCATCTGATATATTTTTATTATAAATTACGGCCTTTGCTATCACACAACCCCCCCCCCCCCCCCTGTTTGCACTCCTGTCTCTTGCCCTGTCTCTGCTCTCAGTGTACTTCTTTCAGAGAATGCCAGCACCATCCCGTCGAGGGCGACGGGTAATAGGGTATGCTGAGTGATCTGAGGAACAAGGATTACCTAGCCACGTCCCCCAGCGATAGGGACTCCCGACCCTGTTCTTGAATGCTTCCACAGTTGACCAGGAATGACGACGTTGACCACAACTCCCAATGGGGAGTCTCCCCATGCGCGCTCACGCTAGACACGCCCTTGGGCTCCCTTTGCCCACAACTGCACAGCACGAGACATAGCCATACCACGCTACCAGCCACTTCAGCCAATAAAGAAAGAAGCCAGAATTGTGTCTCAATACCCACCAAAGTCAGGGAAACAAAATCCTGACAATCTTTCTCTCTCTATCGCTCTCTCTCTCTCTCTCTATCGCTTTCTCTCTCTCTCTCTCTCACTCTTGCTCTCTAGCTTTAACACACACACAGGCATATGCATACTCACGGGGAGCTACATAGTGAGGTACAATCCATGACTCTCTCTCATCTACATACATATATTATATATAATATATATATAATATATATATATATATATATATAGATAGATAGATAGATAGATAGATAGATAGATAGATAGATATACATATGTATGTGTATGTGTGTGTGTGTGTGTGTATATGTATATATGTAAATGCATATATGTATGTGTGTGTGTTTTATGTATATATATATATATATATATATATATATATATATATATATATATACTATATATATATATATATATATATATATATATATATATATATATATATATATATATACGTATGTATGTATGCACAGACACACACTCTTGCTCGCTCTAACAAACGCACACAGACATATACATACCCTAAGAGACCTACATAATAGGATATAATGCATGACGCCATATGAAGTTCTGGTCTGTAACTTTGGAAATATAAGACAGTCCCCGGGTCTATCTACAGCTTCTGTTCCCCATCCTTAAAGCAATTATTAACCTCGGACGAAATCCAATTAAACTACTCTTCTGCTGACATGCTTTTTTGTTATGTGCTTAATTCAGCGCTTCTAGTAAAACTATTTACTATCACTACTGTTACTACTACTACTTATACTACTGTTATCTCTATTACTGCAATTTCTACTATTTATTCAACTACCTATTATCACTAATACTACAACTGCTACAGCTAGTGCAGCTGCTACTACCTCCTTTTATTACTACTACCATTACAGCTACTCTTGTTGATATTCTTGCTATCATTGTCCATTACTATTTAGTAACTGCACGAGATGTAAATGAAAGAATCATTACATACTGTAGCAGTAGTATGAACAAAGTTTGGCAATATTCAAGACAAGGCTGATTTAGCAAATGAAATATATTATTCGCGTGGCATATTGAAAGATATCTTAGGGGAAACTGGCAATATCCCCCTATCCACAATTTATCAGCCATGGCTCGCAAGAGTGACACAAGTGGGTATGGTTCTCGCGCCGGGAGGCCCTGCGGCGAGCATTTTGGTCGGTCTCTGGTGACAAACACCCGCCAAGAGCCATCGTTTTTTCCTCACGCTTTTCCGTCAGCCTCCTAAACGGCTGAGCGAAGCCTTTGTCCAGGGGAATCGCTCCACCAAAATGGTATCAGGAGCCACACTGGCTATTTGTCGCCTTGTATCACCTCTCCTTTACGGGCTTGGGAGCCGGCAGTCTGACGCTTACATCACAGCGCTCCGTCAAAAGGCTGCTTTAGAGAAAAGGTTCTTTTTCCTCGCCTGTGTTATTGAGTTAGAGTAGAAGGGAATGGGAAGAAAGTAAGTAAAGCAACAGAGGAGGAGAAACTAATATCAAAATATTCAGGGGAACGTGGAATATGGAGAGATAGAGATGAACAAATGGCCGAAAAAGAAAAGAGAACAGAAAGAGAAGAGAAAGCGATGGGCCAAAGATGGATTAGCAGTGAGTTAGAGGCAACTAGGCAAATATATAGGTAAATAGAGAGCAAGGCGGGCACGCAGAGCCAGCCAGAAAAGGCAGGAGGTGGCGCTGAGCGGGAGGAAGGGTCTTGAAAGGTCAAATTAACTCTGAGAGGTGTCGAGTGGAAAGACCTAATAAGGTCATCAGGTGACG
>NW_020869551.1:300999-303499 GCF_003789085.1 Penaeus vannamei | reverse complement strand
GTTAAAGGCTGGTGGTGAACCTATGGTGCAGGGATGGCATGCTGTCCTGGCTGCCATCTGACGGTCCGGTACCGTTCCCTCTGACCTGTTGAGGGGTGTAGTCATCCCTCTCTGGAAGGGGAAGGGGGACCGATGGGATTGCAGCAATCACCGCGGCATCACACTGCTCACTGTACCAGGCAAGGTTCTTGCCCGCATCCTTCTGAGACGTATCAAAGACCATCTACTAAGGCATCAGAGGCCAGAGCAATCCGGATTCACTCCTGGTAAGTCCACAATAGACCGTATCCTTGCGCTTCGAGTCATTGTAGAGCGCCATCGTGAGTTCGGATGTGGGTTGCTTGCAGCCTACATCGACCTCAAGAAGGCGTTCGATACAGTGCATCAGGAATCACTTTGGGAGATCCTGAGACTGAGAGGAATTCCAACAAGGATTATTGAACTAATAGCAAATCTATATACTGGTACTGAAAGTGCTGTAAAGTGTGGTGGGGGCCTGTCGAGCTTCTTTCCTGTCAGTTCAGGAGTGAGGCAAGGCTGTGTTCTTGCACCAACACTTTTCAACACTTGCATGGACTGGATACTAGGCAGAGCTACTGTTCAAAGTCATTGTGGAACAACACTGGGTAATATTAAGGTTACAGACCTTGACTTTGCCGATGATGTTGCAATTCTATCTGAGTCTTTGGAAACCTTAGTGGTGGCCCTCGATGCATTTAGTAATGAAGCGAAGCCCTTGGGTCTAGAGGTCTCCTGGACCAAGATCAAGATCCAGGACTTTGGAGACTTGCTAGGAGAACCTTTTCAGTCGGTACGTGCTTGCGGCGAGGACATTGAAGTCACAGAGAGCTTTACATACCTTGGTAATGCAGTTAATAACTCTGGGCTGTCAGACCAGGAAGTCAGCAGACGGATTGGCCTGGCAGCAGGGGTCATGAACTCTCTCGACAAGAGTATTTGGAGATGCCGGTACCTGTGCAGAAGGACCAAGCTACGGGTTTTCAGGGCCCTGGTAATGCCAGTTTTGCTCTACGGTAGTGAAACCTGGACATTATCCAGTTCACTGGAGTTTCGTCTTGATGCCTTTTGTAATAGGTCCTTGCGCCGGATTATGGGGTACTGTTGGCGGAACCATGTGCCTAACCAACGGCTGCACCGTGAGACCGGCACAGGACCTGTTACCTGCACAATCTGGGATCGCCAACTCAGGCTATATGGCCACCTGGCTCACTTTCCACAGGCTGATTCTGCCCATCAGGTTGTCTCTGTAAGAGACAACCCTGGAGGTCGTGGCTTGGGCAGATCGATCAAACCTGTCGAGAAGAGCTCGAGATGTGCCGGGCCCCTGCCTGGCGATTTGCATTGAGGGATCCCAAAAGGTGAAAGCAGAAGGTGGACGCGGCTATGCGCCTACGTCGGCGTTAGCTCCGGATGATGATGATAATGATATATATATATATATATATTATATATATATATATATATATATATATATATATATATATATATTATATATATGTATAATATATATCTATATCTATCTATATATCTATCTATCTATCTATCTATCTATATATATATATATATATATATATATATATATATATATATATATATATATATACATATACATATACGTAAATATACATGCGCTTCCTTCCTCTCTCTCTCTTTCTCTCCTTCCCCCAGTCTTTTCCAACTTCCGGATATCCCGAATCACTGTCTGCTCCCTCCAGCCACTCGCTATCAGTGCCATCAGCTCACGCGAGCGAGACAAGATACCTTTGCAGTTTGTCGAGTTCGCTGAAAGTGTTGTTATGATGTCACCCATTTTTCGATCACACTTACCGTTATTTCGGCCTCTTGTTCCTCAGAGCCCAAAATTCAAAGGAGCAAGAATAGCGGAGAACACGAGGGCTTTCGACACCCCTTTTCAGAATCATACTTGTGTCTCCGCTAGGAATATACAGAAAATTATATCTTACACTTGGCCCAAGCGAGGCCAAGAAAAAAATAAACATAATCTGACGGCGCTTTTACATAGGCATGATGGCCACAGGTAAGTTATGAGAACATATCATGGGTATCATAAATTTTATTAGCTATAAGGTATTAGCTAAAGAATATATTTAATTATCTGTGTTATATCATCAGCTTTAGTCTAAAGCCCAATTTAGGCAGGAGAATATAGTTGCATTGTGTAATTAAGACTCCGTGAACCTGAATTACTGATGCACAAGTGAGAAATAATTAACTCTGAATAGGATACGGTATAGAACGGATAATAGCTACAACGTAAATGGCGACTGCAACATGGCATACAAAACGCGATAAAAGAACGACTGAAGTTGTCCAAGGTTAAATGTTAATTCATTTATGCATATCATATATCGTTAATTATGGTACAGTGGATCCTACTGCCATGGTTGCCCAAAAAGGTCAAGAGACAACACTTACGACCACCATGAGGACAATTCCTGGGTTACGGAGCCTAACATCG
>NW_020869551.1:275999-280999 GCF_003789085.1 Penaeus vannamei | reverse complement strand
ATTATTATTATTATTATTATATATTAATATTATTATTATCATAGCAACTATCAACTATTATTATTTTATACTTTGCACTGTTATTATTATTATTGTTGTTTTATGATCATCACCATCATCATTGATATCATTATTTTCATCATAAATATCATCATTATCATGATCATCATAATCATTATTCATTAACAGTCTTCTGGTTATCATTATTTTTTTTTTAGGATTATCATTTTTTCCCTCAGTATTCATATTATTATTATTAATGTTATCATTATTACTATTATTATCACTATTATCCTCAATACTATTATTATCATCATCATAATTAGTTTTTTTTCATTAGCATTGTTATCATTACTGATCCCCATCATCGTAACTACACTAATGATAATAATAAAGAATTTTATATTTATCACTATCATTACTACAGCTGCTATTTTCCATTTTTCTAAAGTCGTTTTTTTATATTATCATCATCATTATCGGCTTCACACTATCATTATTCCCAAAATCATCACCTTATACATTTCACTACAAAGTGAGAATGTATCCTCATGTCTGAGTACTTACAGGAAAACTATTATTGTATTAAATGTGAGAAAACACTCTCATGTTCGTACCTACGTCTGGACACTTCCTATGATACAACAACAAATCATAACCCAAACGGATACTGTATCATACATCTATTCATAACTTATACATTACGAACACCTCTGTAAAGTGCCAATACATCCTCATGTTCATACTGACACGTGGACATTTCCTAAGAAACTCCAACAAATCATCTTTAATACAGTACACTGCATTATTCATTAACTTATAACTCATCATCGCATCATATTATGAAGTGAGAATACATCTACAACTGGACACCTACTATGATACAACAAATAAGCCTTAATACAATCACTGTATTATAGAATAATCCAGAGAATACACACTCGTGTTTATATTTACACGTGAAAACCTCCTATAAGAAACACCACAAAAATTATCGAGCTTAAGGAAACACCAAAACAAAAACAAAAACAAAAAAAAGAGAGAGAAGGAAAAAGAAAAAAAGAAAAACAGGAAAAACAGAAAAAAAAAAAAAAATAAAAAACGAAAAAATACAAAATAATGATAACAACAACAATAATAATAATGATGATAATAATAATAATGATAATGGTAAAAATAGCAATAACGATGATAATAATAATGGTAATGATAATAATGATAATAAACAAAGATAATGCAACCAGCCTTTATGTTGCAGAAGTGCGACATGTGCAGGAACCACGGGGACCTGAAGAGCAAGCGAGCCCACAAGAACACCTGCCCGTATCAGCACTGCACTTGCGCCCTCTGCTCGCTCACGCGCAAGCGCAGGGACATCATGCGGCATCAACAGCGCGTCCGGAGGTCCGTCTCGATCGCAGGCTCCCTGTCTGTTTGTTTGTCTGTCTCTCTCTCTTTCTCCTTCTCTCGCTCTCACTCTCACTCTCATTCTCACTCTCACTCTCACTCTCACTCTCATTTTTTTTCTCTCTCTCTCTCTCTCTCTCTCTCTCTCTCTCTCTCTCTCTCTCTCTCTCTCTCTCTCTCTCTCTCTCCCTTTCTCCGTCAGGCTCCTTTTTCTGTATGTCTATCTATCTGTTTTTTTTTCAGTATGTCTATGTTTCTTCTAAATCCGTTTGTCTGTTTGTATATCTCTCTCTCTCTATCTGCCTCTCTGCATTTCTGTCTCTGCCTCTGTATTTGTCTGTCTCTGTCTATCTGTCTCTTTGCCTCTGCTTCTGCCTGTCTCTGTCTCTCTCTGCCTCTGTATCTGTTTCTCTCTCTCTGTCTCTGTGCCTCTGTCTCTGTCTCTGTCTCTCTCTGCCTCTGTATCTGTCTCTCTCTCTGTCTGTCTGTCTGTCTCTCTCTCTCTGCCTTTGTCTCTGTCTGTCTCTCTCTCTGCCTCTCTCTCTCTCTCTCTCTCTCTCTCTCTCTCTCTCTCTCTCTCTCTCTCTCTCTCTCTCTCTCTCTCTCTCTCTCTCTCTCTCTCTCTCTCTCTGCCTCTGTCTCTGTATCTGTCTCTCTCTCTGCCTCACTGTATTTCTGTCTGCCTCTGTCTCTGTATCTGTCTCTCTCTCTGCCTCACTGTATTTCTGTCTGCCTCTGTCTCTGTCTGTCTGTCTCTCTCTTTGCCTCTGCCTCTGTCTCTCTGTCTCTCTCTCTGCCTTTGTATCTGTCTCTCTCTCTCTGTCTGTCTGTCTCTCTCTTTGCCTCTGCCTCTGTCTCTCTCTCTCTACCTCTGTATCTGTCTCTCTCTCTCTGTGTCTGTCTGTCTGTCTCTCTCTCTGCCTCTGTGTCTGTCTTTCTCTCTGTGTCTGTCTGTCTGTCTCTCTCTCTCTCTCATTGCCTATCTCTTTTTTTCTCTCTCTCTCTCTGTCTGCCTCTCTCTCTCTTTCTCTATTTATCTCTCTCTCTCCCTCTTCCCCTGTGTGTTTGTATGTGTGTGTATGTGTGTTTCCGTGTCCGTCTACATGCTATAACGCACACGAGCCACCTTTTGTGGCCACGGCACCTGTACTTCCTTTTCCTCCGCAGGTCTCAAGTCACAACCCAGCAGCGCGACGAGGCCTACGACTACGTCACCCAAGCCACGGCCGAGTTAGCACAGCTGAGCATGAACAACCAAGTCTCCTCCTCCTCCTCTTCCCCCGTGACATCCTCTTGTACTGTGTCTTCCCCTGCGATTACTACGACTCCCTCTGCCTCTTCTTCTTCCTCCTCTTCGTCCACCTCCTCCTCCACCTCTTTCTCCGACGCCCCTTCTTATACTATAGCGCCCTCTCTGAAGCCTTCTTCTTCGTACCCGACCTCGTCCTACGCTTCCCCCTCGACCCCATCCCCCACCCCATCCCCGGCCCTTGCAAGACCCCGACCGTCTTGCCTGAACCCCGCCGCTGGTACGTCACTTTGAATAGTTCGTCAGGGTGAAACGCCACTTGTTTTGCAATAATATGAAAATTGGCATATAATTCGATCTTATGAATGTAATGTATACATGCAGCAATGTAGGCATTAAGTGATATTGCTTTTTCATTTCATATTGACCTAATCCTGGCGTACATTAGTTCGGCGGTTTATACACCGACAGCCAAGGCATCCGCGTCTCAGATTCCCTCTTCCTCCAGGAACCGCTGAACCCTTCGCCCCCGCTGGCCCTCGCGCCCGAAGCCCGGAGGAACAGCTGGACCGTAGTGTCGCCGCACATCAAAGCTTCGAGGGTGATGGACGCACACCACCAGGGCCCCGTGGACACCAAATGTGTAGGGTCACCGGACGCGGCCGACTCGGTGCTCCTGGACACTAAGCCGCATGGCCTGGCGAATGCCACTCCCCCCGCCCTCCTGGAGGCAAAGACGGAGAGTCAGATGGACTTTCAGAGTCCAGGATTCATGGACGCAAAGCTCCCGAGCTCTCCTGGCGTTCTGGCGCCCTACGACCCTGCCTCCCTGAGATTAGACCTAGGGACCACCACGGCCTGGAGGAGCCTCAAGAGAGACAGGCACGAGGAGGACGCCCCGGGAGCCGTCTCCTTCCGAGAGAACAACGACCTCTTCAGGAATCTCGACTTCATGAGGAACAGCGACCCACACCCTCGGCTGGACGTCGGGCGGGGCGAAGTGGGCCCTCACGAAGCCATGCCCGGACTGGACTACGCGCCTTGCCACGGGTCGTCCTCCGCGTCGCCGGCCTTCAGGGTCCCCCACGTCACGCCTCCGGACTTCGGGATGCCGCTGGCGACGCCGCAGAAGAAGACCCGACTGGCCTTCGCGCACGACTGCTTTCCTCCTCGCTTCACCTCCAGGCTGTGGCCTCACGCGCCCTTCCAGGCGAGGGTCGGGGCCTCGCACGACCTCCACTGCTATCGGAGAATGGGCGTCGCCACGACTGACCTCCCGTTGGCAGCGCCGTCGCCGCTCATGCCCCTTCCGCACCAGCACCAGCTCCTCCGCCCACAGCCCCTCACGCCCCTGCCGCCCCCTGCCCTGCCCTCCGCATGGACTGGGATCCTGTCAACCTGCCCTACCTGGCTTACTCCCTCCTGCAGAGCCGCGGTTACACCACAACCGTGCCCTCGGCTACCTCTTTCACGCTGGGTCGTGTCGCGGCCTTTCTGCACCCGTCTGTACCCTAGCAATGCCCTCCCTGCAGCGCCACTGGAATGAACAGAAATTTACGTATCCGCGTTGTACCGCATCACCACCTTCTCGTACCGCCCTCCCTCAAGCCGTGCCCAGTTTCTTTCCATATACTCACTATACGTACACGGATCCTGATCGATGTCTCCCGTAGTCATCTGCACCCACTGACCGCCCCTTTTGCCTTCCACCGCCCCTCCATGCTTTCCCTCGCACACTCCCGTGCCCTAGTCGTGCCACCCGCCGCCCCAGCGTGTTCTGACGGTGCCCTTCCCGCCACCGCCGATCCTTACACATCGTCCAGTAGGAAAATAAGGATGCGAAGGCAAGTCAGGCTCGTAGTCCCCGCTGTTTACGGGCGAAAAAAAACGGAAATCTGCATTTTCTAAAACTATCCTTTTATATCACAATGATCTGTGATAAGACGGCCCTCTCGCGCAACCAGTGAAATAAACGAATTCGAGAGGTGATTGTGATTAACTCTTAATATCTAGTTGTATAAATTCTAAGCTAATGGATTAATTAAGAGAGTATGGGCAGCTATTGAATGAAAATTTGGGTTCCACTCCAAAAAGTGGATTATATATATATTTTTTCTTCCTTGTTTCTTATTTCCCCACGCAAAAACAATAAGAAAATTAATAGATACGAATGGTGAAGCTCCTTTTACACTTAATCCTCCAATTTAGAAGATCGAATGCTATTGCTGTAGCGTGTTGTCCTTGAGTTATATGGGATCGCTAGATTCTTGCATTTTTTGTCATACACATATTTCAGAAGATATTCTTTTTGTGTGTTCCACTTAATAATAAAGTTGTTAAATGT
>NW_020869551.1:260999-270999 GCF_003789085.1 Penaeus vannamei | reverse complement strand
GATTTCTACTACTTGATTCAATTGTGGAAGAACGATATTTAAATGCCTTATATACTGAGATGAGCTGTGAGAATTCTAAATGCCAGCATACATTATTTATAGTTTTGTTTTACTTTTCTTCTTTGTCACCTGTAATAAATTTATGATTTGAGGTATTAGATGTATATTGTTAACATTGTGGTACTATTTAAGATATATGATTCTATTTAAGAAGAACTCTGAGACTATTTATCTGGATTTCTTTTAAGTAATATTTCTGTTAAGAACATTCAAATCCCAGAAATATGTTTAAAGGGATAGATAATGCTTGTGGACATTTAATTAAGGGTTAATTGGTAATGCTTAAGCTTCAGCTCCCAATAGTATCCTAATATATTTGAAGAAATGAAGATTGTTTGAGGGAAAAAAAGCCACAGTAAAGAAGTTGTTGAATATTGTCAATATCCTATTTTCATGAACTCTTGAAGTGTCCATGAATAGTTTACACTGATGTCTATGGATTGTGATTATATAAAGCTTAGCATAGAGTAACTCTATAGTTCATTGATTTCACTTTTTTTCTAGCTGTCTTGGCCACTAACTTGATTACATTATTTCTGCTACATATTTTTGATATGTATTTTTTTTTTTTTTTTTTTTTTTTTTTTGTGTGTGTGTGTGTGTGTTTAGTGAATATGCTCTTTTATGTCTAGGGTGTTTGTATAGCAGCCAGAGATCTATGAGTGCTTCAGAACCAGCACATCTGGAGCCAGCCAATTTCAGGCCACAGAAAGTACTGATTCTCACCAAATTGTCAAGATATGAGTTTGAGAAGCGTCGACACCCAGAGCTGACCGAGAGACAACTGGAGAGGTGCCTTAGAAACAGAGGATCAGACTACAATATGTTACTCTACCACCACTACATCCACAAGGTGAGGGCATGCTTCACCATATCTCCATCACCATAACTACCATACTTCAGATTTTAGTTTTGTGTTAAGATTATTGTATATTGTTATTGATAATTGTTGAGAATAGAACTGCATCAGGAGACCACCATGACCTCATGTTTAGTGCTCAGGTAAAGGCCAATTAATCTCTACATATATTCTGCCAGTATAGAACTTGGACTGTTTTTTTTGTGTGATGAAATTGTAAGGGCTGTATGCAGGGTCTGTCTTCTCAATATTTTTTGCACAGGTTTTAGCTGAGTATTTATCTTTGATGTGACTAGTTTAAATAGAGTACATGGCAGTAAATGTTATATCAGTTCATTTATAAGACTGTATACTATATTCTGTCTTTTCACAGTCTTATTCTGGGCAGTTGTTTGTTATTTAGTCTCATATTTATTTAACGTAATATAGAACAATTTGCTATTTTCATTCATATATACCAAGTACTAATAAATCATCATCTTTACAGGGTGTTGAAAATACAGTAAACAGTGTATTCAGAGCAGCTGGTATTGAGACCAAAGTGGTTTATCGCTTTGACTACTCAGACCCCAACATCGAATGGGCAGATGCCATAGTGACCACAGGAGGCGATGGAACCTTCCTTCTTGCAGCATCTGGTGTACTAGAGAGAAACAAACCTCTAATAGGGTTCAATTCCGATCCCATGAGATCAAAAGGACAGCTATGTCTCCCTCAGAAGTACTCAGTAGATGTGAAGGAGGCAATTGATAAACTTTTAAAGTAGTTTTGGTGGCAGATGTCCTCAAAATATATTCGTTTATTTTTAAGAAGAGGAATTTGGGGAAAAAATCAGAATTGTTTTCCCAGTGATTCAACTAAAACAGGAATGCTATTTACTACTGAAAGTATATTTTTCACGTTTGTTAAGGAAAGTGTCTAATACTCAGTGTTTTACAGGGAAAATTTCGCTGGACCTTCAGAAGCAGAATTCGTGTCACACTTATAGGGGAAAACATCTTTAGACCACCAGTGGAACTGCATGACCAGCAGTTGTTACATCCTGAGTACAGGTACACCTGGACAGCATTAAGTGTCCTGTCAATTAAATGAAATTATAAGGGACTGTATAAGTATGTTGTAAAAGATGAGCTACTATTCAAATGATGGAAAAAAAAAAAAAAAAAAAATCATATTTGTATTGACATTCTTCTTATGCAGATACCTAGACATGGACTTGCAGTTACGTACGCTGAAGGAAAATACACCATCAACAGATGAGTCTGGATTACCTAGACGAGTACTGCCCGTCCTTGCCTCAATGAGGTTGGTTGACTCCTAGAGACTGATGCCCACAGTTGGCTTTGGTTAAACACTTAAGGTACTGAGGGATATGATAATTTCCCCAGGACACTAGGGGTGTGTTGTGTTATGTAATGTCAGCATTTCATGTTTAACATTATTTATGCTTGTGTTTCTCATGCAGTCTGGTATTGTGTAGCATGGATGCTGTCCAATATCCTGTAATTGGCAGATTGATTAGTGGCTGCATCTTCAAATTTTGTAATACAAAATTGCCACTAATACCTTATGTGACAGGCCCTTATGACCTTTTGTGTTTTTACAGATAAAATAAACTGACCAAAAGTTTTCCAGTAATCTTAAATGTTTAATAAAGGAATTTAGCAAACCCATGTCAGTAGTATCCTTTGCTTGATGCAGGTGAGCTTTGTTTTTTTTCATTAGTCATGATATTGCTAACTTTGTCAGATTCCTATTATTTGAGAATGACAGATCTTCCTCCATCTAACCCAGGTTTTCATTGGCGAATGTGTGTCAGCCAGAGTGTCGTATTTGGAGTTGAGTTTTGATCGTAACAAGGGATCAAACAGAAGTGTTCAGGACTCATCGCCAGCACAGGTGGGTGTCCGTGTGGTGAGACCTTTGGCTCTTGAGGTTCTCAAGAACATGGGGTCGTAGTGATTTTGAAGTAGCATTTGTTTGTTGATGAAACCTTTCAACTCTTTGGTTTCCAGTATGTAAAGTAATGTTTTAAGGATGCAGTCTTTATGATCAGTAAAAGAGGAAAGGTTCAACAGTAGAAAATGTTATTTCTTAATTACATAAACTGTCTTACTGTCTGTAGAAGAGCATTTTGGTTATTTTGCATGACAATACTAGTGGATCTTTGTCAGTATGATATTCTGATTCAGACATTTCACATCATGATGCTTCTGATAATTAGGCTAATAGTTTGATGAATAAATTCACCAACAAGTTGATTTAATAGCATCCTTACAAATATATGTAATTAATTTGATGATGGAAGATAATGTTACTATCATGATTTTTGTTATTTTTTTTTATACTACCATGTTCTCCATGACTGTCAACCACTACTCCATTATCACAGTCATCATCATCATCTCTAGTAAAAGTACAATAGTATGACTTGTAAAGTTTAACATACAGGCCATTATACCTTTTATATTATAAGTCAGTGAAGATTACTATCCATAAGAATGTGGCTGTCCCTGCTGAAGTAAGGTTTGAAATCAAGAAAACTAATGGATGTTGGGTGATCATTGCTTATAGTTACCTAGAATGAAAGCCCAAGTGGTAAAGAGGCAAGTTTCACCACATCCTTGAAGTGAGAAAATAGCAATTAAACTTGAGCAATTGTTTTAGTTTCATGGATAGCTTCCTTGAGTCAACTCCTTTGAGTCAACCCCTTAGCAGATATTTGGTTTGGAAACAGTAAAAAATAAAAAGCAAATCTCAGAAGTTGAAAAGTTGTGGATGAATCTGCAATGTATGTGGGGGTATGCTGTCCACTGAATAGATAGGCTTAGAAGGTTTACATAATGGAGCTGAATGGTGTGTTGTTCTCAAAGTGTCTGTACACAGCTACTTGAAGACCAGTTCTATTGTCTTTCCTGCCAATTTTCTTGGGTATTTGTAGGAAAAAAATCAGCCTTAATGTTGTTCTTCAAAATTTAGTCCTCAAACAATGATATTTCAAAACTGAACAACATATAGCATACCTCACTTCATTAGGGAGTACCACAGTTACAGGCCCACCTTGCAATTGATATTTTTTTTGTAAGGGAGCTTTTTGTTTGTAATGTGCTCATTCTTTTAGTAAAAGTTTGCATTTTTTGGTAACACTCACTTTTGCATTTCTGTTCTTCCCCTATTTCTCTATTCTTTATTATTCCTTTTCACCACCTACACCATAGCATCATCACTTCTGTTTCTTCCATTCCTCTTTTAAGCATCATCTAAATCTCCTCGACATTACTGACCACCTCCAACACTGTCTGCTGCAGTATCTATACCACTTTTTTTCACCATTGCCTCTTCTACCACCAACTGTTGCTGCTAGCACCACACCACATTTGTCAGTTTCCTCCTCCTCCTCCTCCTCCTCCTTCTCCTTCTCATCATCATCATCATCCCCTTCTTCCTTCTCATCCTCCTCCTGTTCTTTCTTCCTCCTCATCCTCATCCTCCTGCTCTTCCTCCTTTTCTGTCTCTTCTTCATCCTCATCCTCATCCTCCTGCTCTTCCTCCTTTTCTGTCTCTTCTTCCTCCTCCTCTTTTTTCTGCTTCTTTTTCTTCTCTTACCCCTCCTCCTCCTCCTCCTCCTCCTCCTCTCCTCATCCTCATTCCTCATCCTCATCCTCATCCTCCTCCACTGCCACCATCACCTCCACCTTCTTCTCCTTCTCCTTCTCACTTCCTCCATCTCCTCCTCTCCTTCTCCACCTCCCCTTTCTTTTTTCTTTCTCATCTCATTCTTCCTCCTCCTCCTCCTCCTCCTCCTCCCTCTCCTCCTCCTCCTCCCCTCCTCCTCCTCCTCTTCCTCCTCCTCCTCTTCCTTCTCTTCCTACTCCTTTTCCTCTTCCTCCTTATTCTTCTCCTCTACCTCCACTTCTTTCTCCTCCTCCTCCTCCTCCTCCTTTTCCTTCCTCTCCTTTACCTCCTCTTCTGTCTCCATCTGCACCTTTCTTTCTTTTTCCATGTGTATTTTGCTGCATGCAGATACTAAGTCCAATTTTTATAGGTACAATATGGCAGGGAGATACTTATGGCGACACCGTAAGAGTTTCTGGAACAAAGACGTTTGTGTGTGAGGGCTGACTTTTAGCTTTGGCTAATTTTTTTTTTTTATTATTATTACTTGCATGTGAGACTGTAGTCTGTTCCATGGTCTTCTAGGAAAGAGAATAGTCAATTAAATAAAAGCATTTGCCATTAGTAAGTTGTGGATAGACTGGATTCATCATACACAGCAACAAAATGTTAAATAAAAACAGGTTACGTTTGTCTTGTATTACAATACACAAATTTGAGTTAAGGCCATGCTATAAATTTGAAGTTTGCATTAGAGTTCATGGAACAGACTAAGTTAATGCAATTATTTGCTATTGGTGTTGTTGGTATTTGAAATGTTATGGCATGTAGTTTCAATAATGAAGCAAAACTTGATGATTTGAGATTAAAAGAATGTTGCCATATTACTACTCCCTAACATACTTATCAGATGTATTAGCTTTGAAGCTGCATGCTCATTTTGTAATAACTATTTTGCTTTGTATGTGTTGTTTATAATAGATATAAACAAACCATGGTTAAATCCTCACAAATAAATTCTAGGAAAAATCCTCATTATAGTTAATGGTGGAAGATTTCCACTGTATTGTTTTTTTCTCTTCACTTCTCTTTGTTCCTCTTCATCTTGGATTCCCATTCCTATTATACTGATGAATGTTCTGATGGAAATGAGTTATTAAACAGTGCTTATCTTGTGCACTCTGTTTGATATGTTGTGCGTGTTTTATTGACTGTCAGATCAACATTGATAATATGAAGTAATTCAATTTCCAATTCATGAAGCTATGATAGTTGAATTGTTAAATTACAGTAAGTGTATTTTAATTACAATCTATTTAATAATTTTGTACCTTCACAATTTTATGCAGGGACGGGCTCAACCTCATGGACTTATAATGTGAACAAGTTAACAGAACAAAATATGGAAGAAATCCTGACTATTGTGAAGGAGGAGACAGGCTTTGGCATCCGCGATACAGATCCTTTATTTGTACGCAAGATTACTAATAAGTTTAATGAGATGCTAATCACAAATCCTGGTGAGTTATATGCATCAATAGGAATTTTTTTATGCTGATAATCAATTATTGATATCAAAATAACTGTTATAATATATTTGTATGAGTTGATATAGTATTATTCAAAGTTTATAGTATCTGATTTCCCACTTACATATTTTGCCCATTTTGCAGAGGAGCCACGTATGGTGTACACTATTAGGGATCAGCTGGTCTCGTCGCCCATGAGAAGTGAATGTGTCAAGCCTAGGGGATTTGCTAGGTCAATAGGTGTAAAGTCTCGTTGCTTTGATGCTTCTTTGGTGATTGATGGGGGTCTATCCTTCCCCTTCAATGATGGGACGCGAGCCCTTCTGGAGATTCATGATGTGGACGCTCTCCGGACAGTGACCCTGCATGAGGATCCAACAGAAGTTTCTTTCAAGCACTGATAGAACGTGTTGAAGAAATGCTTCATAATTTGCAAACAGGACACAGGAAATGTTTTTGGTGTTGAGTAGGAAAAGTAACAGAATTTTCAACATTAATACTATGAGGTGCTCATTGTCTAGTCATACTGGACAGAGTAAGTATTTATGCCTTGGACATAGACATTTTGACATGAACTTAGAGTATCTTCATTGGCAAGTACAAGGAGTGTTATTTAGGAAAGTGGAATGTGGAAATATCTTGCCATTAGTGAATGCAGGAGTTTGTAATGAGGGGAAAATGGTAGATTTAAGTCAGGGTTGTACATAAGTATCTTGTGATTATTGAACTCTCACTTAAACATTGTCACAAATAATAAGCACCTTATTTGGTTATTGAGCAATAGTTGGGGGCTATTTTGCAACGGCAATATGTTTTGTGTAATAGGTAATTTGGTTCAAATGTGTATATATAGCTTTATTATAGAATTTCTTTCTTACATGATTAAATACCTATTTACTGGGCATTTATATTATGAATCTATAACTTGTGATCATTGTTTTGCTCATTAGTTGTTACTTATAGAGTGAGTAGAGATGTACATGCTTTATTGATGTGCTTAAAACCCTTTCATTTTCAAGTGCTGTTTTTTCTGTTAGATCCATTTTGTCCCTATAACATGAAAGGCACACTTTGCTTATCATACAGAGAACAGGGCATGCAAATATGATCCAGTAAGTTACTATTATCATTAACAGTTTTATTGACACGAGACTTGACACGTTTCTTCCCAACTTTTGATACACTTTATCAAGTGGTAAGGAATTTAAATAATAGCTGTTTATTGCAGATTGCCATATTTCACCAGCGTAAACTTCCTTCTGCCAAGACTCATGGTGGAGTATGCATTTGTTTTTTTGTTAAGTCATTATGGTTTGACATTTCTGTGTATAAATTTTTTATGTATCTTTTTATGTATCTTCAACAAACAGAGATAATTACCATTAGTGAAAATCATCAGAGCCTTCATAATAAGAAGAGGTGTACTAACATGGATAATTCATGTGTTAAACAAGATAGCAAAGCCTTTATTTGATTTATCCAACTTTAGATGTCACAGACAATTTGTATCTCCTGCTCTTTTACGAAATATCTCATGGTTGTCTATGAAATACCTTGTGCTGATTTAGGAAGTATAGATGTCTTGGAAAATGTAAAACTGGTTGGAAGTCCAGGTATATGCTATTTCAACATTATATTTAATGTTGACAGCATAAACAATAAGGAACATTTTATAGGCCACCAAAGTGGATTTCCATGCATGTCAAATTACTAGGCTTGATGATGAATTTGAGATAGCAGCGGGGTATATTAGTGGTGTAAAATGTTACAAGAGCAAATATTTGTCTTTTTAGATATTGATGTTAATTATCATCTTTTTTAAACTGCTTACTTATACTCCAGTTTTGTTGACCAAACATAAGGCTTCTATCTCCAAGCAGAGAGTTGTTACAAAAAGAGACAAATGTAGTTTCACTAAACTGTATGATAAAGCACATGCTTATGGGAGAAAAGTCGAAGTTCACAAGAGACATTTCATACACTTTGAAATACAGATTTCGTCCTTTTATATTTTGTTGTGCCTCTGAGCTCAGTAATGTGTAGCATGTTATGTATTCTAATACATCCTTTTTCATCTATTTCATTAATCGTATTCATGCAGATTCATGACCAGTTTCAACTTTTGATCATATATAGCAACTTGGACATCATGATTTATAAGGATGTTTATTTTAGGAGAGTTTTTCATGTTCTTTGGGATATGGTCTCCTATGCTTCCAGTTGTATAAAGGAAACTAAGTGTAAGACATGGATTGAGGACAAATTATCTCAATGGAAATCTTTAAAGGAATAACAATTTGTTGTACTGTGATGTTTTCACCCAGTCATTACACACAAAGATTATTATATCTCTCGTTTTATTTAATTTCTGTTGCAATGTAGTACATAGTTTATGCTTCTTATCAAAAATACATTAAACTTACACCAGTCCCTCCAAACCTTCATTCCATTTTTCTTTTCACATTTTTATAGATTATCATTATTAGGTGAAAGGCCTCCATGAACCTTGCTCTGCCTCAAAATGTCTGGTCACATGTATTCTGTTATTTATTAGTTAGGTCACTTTCCCATGAGTAATTTATAACTCAGGTTGTATTCTAGCAGTTAATGTTTTTGTATGTATACTTTAATACATTGTGCATCCATGTGCACATGCACACATGCGCACATATACACAATCATACACTCTCACACATGCACACACGCATACATGCGCACACACACATACATGTAGACATATTCTGTCCACAGAAACTTTAGTTTATTCAGTTTGTTTATACAGAGATGGCTCCACAAGTACTTAGTCACTAGGGAGTCAGTTACTAGGCCTACATATTCTCATGTGTTCCTTGAATTTTCTGGAAGAAAAGTTTTATTATATTGCTTTTACTAGTGTTGACAACTATTGTTAATAATAATAATGTCAGGAAGGAAGGTAATAACAATAGCAATGATAATGATAGTATAAGGTATATAATTTTTTTCTGCCCAAAAAATAAAAGAATGGGTTGGCAAGTGCACTCAGGTAGGCCAGGCCACTTACTAAGTACTTGCAGGAGCAATCTATGTGCAAACAAAATGCACAAAACAAAAACTACAGTGGACAGTTTATGAATCCAACACCAGTGAGTTAAAAAGTAGTGTAGATTTAGATTTGTTAGTTTGTTACTTTCTTGGCAGTCTTACAATAAATCATACGACTGTCCAAAAGTGCAGTCATATTGTAAATGTATTTCCATGTGAAAAAAATGTATGATTTTACATTGAGAGAGAGGAGTAGGAGGTAAACACAAATAGATTGATAAAATGAATGTGCAGACATTCAGAAGAATGGAAAAAGAGGAGAAATATGTTATATGAATGCACTTCACGGAACCCCAGTGGCACAAATAACAATAAGTGTTCATAGTTTAGAGTTGTAAAGAAATTTGCTGTTCAGTACTTGATATTCACTTTAGCAGTAACATTTGCATCACCCAGCTTGTCCAGATTTTTGGTCTTATTTTATTTTCTATGTGAGAAAATAAGAAATTCTTGTTAATAGAATGTTACTCTTTATGGCTGAATATAAGCATGCACACGCTTACACACACAACACACACACACCACACACAACACACACACACACACACACACACACCACACACACACACACACACACACACACACACCACACACACACACACACACACACACACACACATACATACTAGACACACACTCACACGCACATGCACAGGCTCATGCACACACACACACACACACACACACACACACACACACACACACACACACACACACACACAACACACACACACACACACACACACACACACACACAACACACACATACACTCACTCACTTACTTACTCACTCACTCACTCACTCACTCACTCACTCACTCACTCACTCACTCACTCACTCACTCACTCACAC
>NW_020869551.1:241729-252727 GCF_003789085.1 Penaeus vannamei | reverse complement strand
ATTGTTTTTGGTTGGGTGGGGAGGGGGGGTGATAGTGGGTGATGAGTTGAAGGTGGTGATGATTGGGGTGGGGTGGTGATGAAGTGAAGGTGGTAGGTTGGTGATGAATTTGCTGGGGTGGTGGGTTGGTGGGGATTGGTAGAAGTGGTGGTGGAGGGTGGCGGGGGGGTTGATAGGTGGTGTGTTGTGATGGGTAGTGGTGGAAGTAGTGTGTGGTGAGGGGGGGTGAGTGATTTGGTGGTGGTGTGATGAAATTGGTGTCTTGTTGTCTGATGGATATAGAAGTGGTGGTGATGATGTGGTGGTGGTGGTGTGGTTTAATCATTGTTTGTGGTGGTGATATGAGGATGGAGAAGGAAGAGAGAGAAGAGAAGAGAAGAGAAGAGAAGAGAGAGAATGAGAAGAGAAGAGAAAGGAAGAGAGAGAAGAGAAGAGAAGAGAAGAGAAGAGAAGAGAAGAGAGAGAAGAGAAGAGAAGAGAGAGACGAGAAGAGAAAGAAGAGAAGAGTAAGAGAAGAGAGAAGAGAAGAGAAGAGAAGAGAAGAGAAGAGAAGAGAGGAAGAGAAGAGAAGAGAGAGAGGAGAAGAGACGAGAAGAGAAGATGAAGGAAGAGAAGAGAGAGAAGAGAAAAAAGGAAAAAAGAAAAAAAAAAAAGAAAAGAAGAGACAAGAAAAAAAAAAATAAAGAAAATAAAGAGAGAAGAGAGAAGAGAGAAGAGAAGAGAAGGAAGAGAAGCAGAAGAGAGAGAAGAGAAGAGAAGAGAAGAAGAGAGAAGAGAAGAGAAGAGAGGAGGGGAAGGTTATGAGGGATGGGGAGGGGAGAGAAAAGAGGCAAGGGAGGTAGTGGAAGGTGAAGGGGAGAGGAGAGCAAAAAGGAGAGGAGGGGAGTGGGGAGAGAGAGACTTATGGCTACACGCCTCCCACTTGGTGACACAATCCCTTTTCTTTCCCTCTGTTCTCTCTTTTCCCGCCTGCTTCTTTTTCTTACCTCTCTCTCTTGCCTCTCTCTTCTTCTCTCTGTCTCTTCTCTCGTCTCTCTTCTCTCTGCTCTAGTCTCCTTCTCTCTCATTCTCTCTCTCTCTAGCTCTCCTTGCCTCTCTTCTCTCTTCTCTCTAGTCTCCTTTCTCTGCTCTTCTCTTTCTTCAACCCTCTTCTCTTCCTCTCATCTTTCTCGCTTCTTTCCTCTTCTTTTCTCCCTCTTCGTCACTCTATTTCTCCAAACCCCTGCTTCCTTATCCTCCCTTCACGGCTCGCTTTTTTCCTCTTCCCGCTCTCTTCTTATTCTCTCCCTCTGCAATCTGCTTTCTCGGCTCCCTTTCCGCTCAATTCCTCTCCTCTCCCTTCCCTTCTCCCCCCCGTGCACTTTACTCTCCCTCCCTCTTTTCTTCGGTATTAATACCCATGTTTTTTTCTCGCCCCTTTCTCTTCCTCTCAACTCCCTCTCTTAATCTTTTCCTTTTCGCTTTCTCTCCTCTGATTGAATGATTATGGATGAAGGAGATAATGATTATAATTGATCTTATAATTATAATAATGTTTTATATATATGCATATATATACATATATCTTCCTCCAATTCCACCTCCTTCTCCCCAATTCACCTTCCTCTCCCCTCCTCTCCTCTTCCCCAATTCCCCTCCCTCTCGTTCTCTCTCTCTTCCATTCCCTCCCTAATCCACTCCCCAATTCCCCCCCTCTTTCTCCCCCCCACCCCTCTCCCCCTCCCTCTCTTCCTCTCCCCAATTCCACCCCTCCCTCTCCCCAATTCCCCTTCCCCTCCCCCATCCCTTCCATCCCCCCACCAATTCCCATCTCCCTGTCCCCAATTCCTTTCCTCTCCCAATTCCACCTTCCTCTCCCCCAATTCCGCCTTCCTCTCTCTCCCCCAATTCCCATTCCCTCTCCCTTCCCAATTCACCAAACAGCTCATTTAGCGCGGGAAAAAGACCAACTTAGAAGCCCGAGAAGAGACCCAGGAAGTCAAAAGAGTCCGAGAAGGAAACCGAGGAGGAATTCGGCGAAGAGTTCCGAGGTGTGTGTGTGTGTGTGTGTTGGTGTGGTGTGTGTTGGTGTGTGTGGTGTGTGTGTGTGTGTGTGTGTGTGTTGTGTGTGTGTGTGTGTGTGTGTGGTTGTGTGTGTGTGTGTGTGTTGTATGATTTAAGCGTGTATCTGTGTGTGTATGTATGTATGATTTCTGCGTGTGGCGTGTGTGTGTGTGCGGTGTGCATGGTTCTCTCTATTTCTTCCATTATCAAAGGCATTGGCAAAGTCCCCGTTTTTTTCTCCGCCAGAAATTGCAAAAACTCGTCGCAGGCGGGACAATGCAAACATTTTCGACTGGTACTAATGATAAGAGTAATGATAATAATAAAGGTAGTAGTGATGATGATGATAATGATAATAGTGATAGATAGTGATGATGAATAATAATAATAATGATAATAGTGATAATAGTGATGATGATGATGATGATAATAATAATAATGATAATAGTGATGATGATAATAATGATAAATACAACAACAACAACAAAAAAGGTTAACAATAAACGCCCGAGGACCTTCCCTGGCGAGGGCGAGCCAGACGGCGCCGCCAGCCGCGCCTCCTCCGGGCGGCGCCCTTGCCCTCTGGCTCGGGGCGGCGCGGTTTAGGTGGTGGTGTTTGCGGGTGGTGTTGCTTTTTGGTGTCGTTGTTATTTACTGGTGTTGTTGCTTATTGGTGTTGGTGTTGTTTACTGGTGTTTGTGGTGTTGGTGTTGTTTACTGGTGGTGGTGGTGTGGTGTTGTTGCTTTGTGTTGTGTTGTTTACTGTGTTTTTTTGTGGTTGTGTTGTTGTTTACTGTGGTGGTGGTGGTGTGTTGGGGTGGTGGGTGTTACTGTGTTGTTGTTATGGTTTGGGTGGTGGTGTGTGTTACTTTTGGTGTTGTGTTTACTGGTGGCGGTTGGTGTGGGGTGTTGTTGTTGTTGTTGTTTACTGCTGGTGTTGTTGTTTACTGGTGGTGGTGGTGATGTTTACTGTTGTTGTTAATTATTGGTGTGGGTGTTGGTGGTGATGTTTACTTCTGTTGTTACTGGTATGGTGGTTACTGTTGTTGTTTACCGTGGTGGGTGTTTACTGGTGTTGATGTTGTTTACTGATGCTGTTGTTGTCTCACAGGTGTTGTTGGAGGTGTTCATGTTGTATTTGTTGCTGTTCTTGACATCATAGCTATTGTTATTACTGCTGTTGTTGATTTTGTCGTTATTGTTGTTGTTGCCCAAAAAATAATTATATGTCGTTATCTTTATTGTTGTTATTGACACTGTTGTTGATTTTCTTTGCTCTTCTTAATGTTGTTATTGTTATTGTTAATATGTTCTTAATATGTTGATGCTGTTTATCGATTGTTCTTTCTTTCTTATGTTATCATTGTTAAATTCTTATTTAATTTATATATTTTGTGCACCTTTTCTTTTGTCAGTGGGATATATGTCAATAACAATAACAATGTTAGTAACAGTAGTAATAATAATAATAAAAAACAAACAAACAATAATAATCATATAATCAAATCACAAAATAATAACAATAATGATAACAATATCAATGATAGTAACAGTTACAATGATAATGATAATGATAATGATAATGATAATGATGATGATGGATGATGAAATAACAACACAAACAAACAACGACAACGACAACGACATAATAATAATAATGATAATGATAGTAAGTAATAGTAATAATAATATAATAATAAATAACAACAATAACAATAATAATGTCAATGATAACGATGATAATGATAATGATAATAATAAAAAAAACAAAAACAATAACAATGATTAGAGCATTCCAACTCCCCCTAACTCCTCCCCCCCCCCCCCCCGCCAGCGATCAAGGGCGCGCGCTGACCACGAGTGGGCGTGCGGGCGCGGGCGGGGCGCGGGCGTGCGAGTGTGGGCGGCCTCCTTGTCCTGTTCCTTCGTGGGCGTAACCGAGCTCGGCCTGTGCGGGGGATGGGCGGCGCCGCGACGGCATCCAGTGGGCGATTTCAGACGCGAATGTGGGAGAGGATTTGGGTGGGCGGGGGATGACTGCTTGCTTGCTTGCTTGTTTGGGGGCGTGATTTTCTTATTGCTTTGTGTTTGTTGTTTTGGGGCGTGATTTCCTTGTTTGTTTGTTTGTTTGGGGCGTGATTTTCTTGTTTGTTTGCTTGATTTCTTGTTTGTTGTTGTTTGTGATTTTTGTTTTGTTTGTTGGGCGTTTTCTGTTTGTTTTGTTTTGGGGGCGTGATTTCTTGTTTGTTTGTTTGTTTGGGGGCGTGATTTTCTTGTTTGTTTTGGGGGCTGATTTCTTGTTTGTTTGCTTGTTTGGGGCGTGATTTTCTTGTTTGTTTTTGGGGCGTGATTTTCTTATTTTTTGTTTGTTTTGGGCGTGATTTTCTTGTTTGTTTGTTTGTTTTGGGGCTTGCTTGCTTGTTTGTTTGGGGCGTGATTTCTTGTTTGTTTGTTTGTTTGTTTGTTTGGGGGCGTGATTTTCTTGCTTGCTTGCTTGCTTGTTTGTTTGGGGCGTGATTTTCCTTGTTTGTTTTGGGCTGATTTTCTGCTTTTTTGTGTGTGTTTGCTTGTTTGCTTGTTTTGTTTGTTTTAGGGCGTGATTTCCTCGTTTGTTTGTTTTTGGGAGTGATTTTCTTGCTTTTTTGTATGTGATCTGTTTGTTTGTTTTGCGTGATTTTGTCGTCTGTCTGTTTGTTTTATTGTGCATGATTCTGTTGCTTAAAATACAACATACAAAAACATATAAAAAAAAAACATGTAGGTGACATACAGCAGGGAAAAAACATTCACAACAGAAATAAAAATAAACATGCTAAATATACAAAAAAACATAAAAAACAACACAAAAACATATTGAAAAGTCATGTAGATAACATACAGCAAAGACAACATACAGAACACACAAAACATTACAACAAAAAAAAAAGAAAAGAAAAGAAAAGAAAAAAAAAAAAAAAAAAAAAAAAAAAAAATATATATATATATATATATATATATATATATATATATATAGAACATACAAAATACAATATGACAACATACAACATATGCAACAAAAACACAACATACAAAGTACCCAAAAACATTTAAAAAAAAACAAAAAAACAGAAAGAACATGCAAAAAATCATACAGAAAGACAACATACACACATACACATACAACATACAACAAATACAACAGTTCAACAACCGTTTACCTGTAATTCACCTCGTTAACCGGCCGCCAGTCCGACTCGACCGCAGTCACACCATCACCGCTAATTATCACACCCGCAAAGATACCACACACGCGCGCACGCACACACGAACATACATTCACGCAAGTATACGCACGTGTAAGTATACACACGAACATACTTTCATGCAGGCTATACGCACGTGTAAGTATACACACGCACGCACACGAACATTACATTCACACAGGTATATGCACGTGTATGTACCAACACACAACAACACACACACACACACACACACACACACACACACACCACACACACACACACACACACCACACACACTGCACGACACACACACACACACATCACGAACATACATTCACACAGTAGACGCACAGTGTCATGTACAACACACACGCACACACCCACACGCACACACACAACATACTCAAACTTTACTATACGTACATAGACCTACAGGTGAAAATACACAGGCACTCTTAGAAATAACAATTTCAACACACACTTATTCCCCAGCTCGGCATCCCACCTAGCGCACATCAACACCACTTCACCACCATAGTCGCATTTACCCACCTGGCCCATTTGCCCACTTTACCCACCTTGCACATTCTATCCACCTTGCCCACTTACCCACTTACCTCATCTGCTCCTTACCCACCTGCAACATTTAATCCACCCGCCACTTGCCTACTTGCCCACTTACTCTCCACTGCCTCGCCCACTTGCCCACCTTCCACTTGGCCCACTCGCCCCTTATCCACCCCACCCATAAGAAAAAGTCTCGATCCCTTACCAAACACACCTACCCCCCCCCCACCCACCCACACCCTTACATACCACATACTTCCACTCACCACTATACCCATACCATACCCACCCACCCCCTCCGCCTCCCCAACATCCCCCATCCCCCCCCCACCCTTCCACCTCACATTCACCACACCCCCCTCCCCCTCTACCCTCCCCTACTCTAACCCTCCCGCGCCAACGCCTCCTCCCACGGGGCACGACCTCGCCGAGATGCCCCACTTATGGCCCCTTCTCCCCCCCCCCCCCGCCGGCCTCGCACCGCTTGTCATATGGCCTCCTCGTCATACCTTACTTTCTTTGGGGCCTTTCTGCTCGCTCGGCTGCTCACCCCCCCCCCCCCGTGTCTGTGTTGTTGGCATGTATCTCGTCCGTTGTGTGTCTGTGTGTCTGTATTGTGTGTTCGTCCGTGTTTGCCTGTCTTATGTTTGCCGTTGTCTTGTTCGTGTCGTGTGTGTGCAGTGTTGTGTGGTGTAGATTGTGTGTGTGTGTGTGCTGTGGGTGTGGTGTGTGTGTGTGTGTGTGTGTGTGTGTGTGTTGTGTGTGTGTGTGTGTCGTGTGTGTGTGTGTGTGTATTGTGTGTGTGTTGTGTGTGTGTGTCTGGCTATATGTGTCTATGTTTCTGTGTTTCTGTCTGTCTGTCCTGCTTATAAAATATTACACGATAACAATATCTCTTCATCTCTTGTTCTCTAATCTCTCTTCTCTCATTCTTATCATCTTTTCCTTGCCATCCCTTCCCTCCCTCTCCCTCCCCTTCCTCCTTCCCTCTTTCCCTCCTTCAGATACACATCCCTTCTCCTCCACTCTCTCGCCTTCCCTCCCTCTCCCTTCAGGTCCCTTCCTCCCTCCCCTCCCCTGCCCGCTCCCTCCCTTCCCCTCTTCCTCCTCCATCTCTCCTCCCCTCCCTCCCTCCCTACCTCCCTCAGTCCCTCCCTTCCCCTTCCCTCCTTCCTTGCTCCCACTCCCTCCCCTCCCAGTTGGCAATTCGAGAGCGGAAGTCAACGTCTCAAAGCCGCCTTTAACACCTCCCTTATCCCACGGTTCTCTGGAGTCATTTACGCCCACGGGGGGAGGGGGGGAGGGAGGGGGAAGGTGAGGGAGGTGCGCGGGGGGGAAGTCGGAGAGGGGAGGGGGTTTCGGGTGGAGAGAGTAGGGGGTGGCGGTGGGGAGAGGGAGGGTGCGTGGGGAGGGAGGGGGTGGCAGGGTTATTAAGGGGTGGGGGTGGAAGGGGTTAGCAGTTGGGTGGGTGGGGCGTGGGCGTGGATTACGCGTGCAAGTGATGGTCGAGATCCAGAACGAAGAAAGGGGAGGAGAGGGCAAGGAGGGAGAGAGGACGGGAGGGCGGAGGGTTGTGGAGGAGGAGGAGGGGAGGAGGAGGAGGAGGAGAGAGAGGAGGAAGAAGAAGAGGAGAGAGGAGGGAGGAGGAGAGAGGAGGGAGGAGGAGAGAGGAGGAGGTGAGGGTTGGAGGAGGAAGAGAGAGGGGAGAGGAGGTAGGGAGGGGAAGAGGAGGAGGAGGGGTGCCGAGCAAGGGAGGAGGAGGGAGGAGGAGGACGGAGAGGAGGGAGAGAGGAGGAGGAGGAGGAGTAGGAGTAGGAGAAGAAGACGCAGGATGGGGGATGGCGGAAGAAGAGGAACAAGAAATAGAAAAAGGAGGAGGAGGAACAAAGTAAATGGTCGAAGGAAAAGCAAATGCCTCCCCTCTCTACCTCCCTTCACCCCTACCCCCTCCCCTCCACTACGAAGAAAAAAAAAATCCATCCTCTCTCTCTCTCTTCTCTCCTCTCTCTTCTCGCTACTCCTCCTCTCTTGTCTCTCTCTCTCGTCTTCTCTCATCGTCTCTCCTCTCTCTCTTCTTCGTTCTTCATCTCTCTTCGTCTTCCTCTCCTCTCTCCATTCTCTTTCTCTCTCTGCTTCTCCCTTTCACACACCCCATCCCCCCCCCTCTCTCCCACCCGCCACACAGTATGACATACACGCCCCCGATCTCGGCCCACCCAAGCGTGACGGATATCCACACGTGCTCACTTCAAAGCAAATAAAAGAAACGGCACACACACACAGAGGCACACACACACACAGACAAGAGAGGCCAACACACACACACACACACACACACATAACACACACAACACACATCACACACACACACACACACACACACACACACACACAACACACAACACACGTATAGTGAATGTCGAAAATACACAGCTGGGTTTATGAGCGAGCGAGTTGAAGTCAGATGGACAAGGTATAATGTACACCCTTCCCTTCCCTTCACTTCCCCTTCCCTCTCTTCTCCCCCTCTCCCTGCTCCCTCTCCCTCTCCCTTCTCCCTCTCCCTCGTCTCTCTCTCTCTCTCTCTCTTCCCTCTTCCTTCCCTCTCTCTCTCCCTTTCTCCCTCTCCCTCTCCCTCTCCCTTCTCCCTGCTCTCGGGCTCTGATATGTGTTGTGTTGTGTGATGTGGTGTGTGTGTGTGTGATGTGTGTGTGTGTGTGTGTGATGTTGTGTGTGTGTGTGTGCTGTGTGTGTACGTGTTGTCTATATATGTATGGTCAGGCGTAAGTCTGTATATGTATATGGTCTTGTCTGGCTCTCTCTTTGGTCTCCCACTCCCTCCTCCCTCCCTCCCTTCCCTCCCTCCCTCCCCCCCAGCCAGATTGGTTGCTTGAGCGAAACCTCCCGCAACCGAACCAGCTGTAGGCCTTGTGCTCACGCGGGCCCTTAGCAGCGATGACGTCAGCACACAAGGGGTGATAAGACACGCACGCACGCTTAAAGACAACAACAAAAATACAAAACACGAAATACGAACACGAAATAAAAAACAGACAGTACGGCAAAACGAGCGCTGAACACAAACACACACGCAACGATAACTACAACAATTACAGTCGAACAACAAACATGACACACATACATGTCATTCACACACAACCACACACACGACTCACCCCACCCCCTTGAAAAAAAGACAAAAGCAACACCACACACACACACACCACACACACACACACACACACACACACACACAAACACACACACACAACACACACACACAACACACACGCACACAGCACACACACATTATCAGCGAAGGCAGACTCCTTTGGGCAAAATGAGGTGTGTCACACCGTGAGAACTCGAGCAGCTGCAGAGCGCGTGGCGATTGCAATTATTCTATTTTAAGAAAAAAAAAAAAATTAGCTCATTGATATTTGCAAAATCCAAAACCCGATTTTACGTTTCGCTATAATATATCATAGTTAGGAAAAAAAAAATAATGTTATTGATTTGCACTCCAAAACCGATCTTAACTTTCGCTATAATATTGTGTAGGTAAGAAAAATAATTATAAGTATAATAATAAGTATGATTTACAAAGATTCAAACCCGATTTTAACTTTCGTATAATATATCTGTTAGTGAAGAAAAAAGTTTAATAACCAGTTATTTGTATTACAAAATTCCGGAAAACCCAATTTTAACTTTCGCTACATATATGTAGTAAGAAAAAAAGTAATTATAAGTATTGGATTACAAAATCCAAAATCGATTAACCTTCGCTAATATACTCTATAGCACAGAAAAAAATAATATAAGTATTGCTTGCAAAAAAATTCAAACGATCTTTTGTCGCTATATATGATCTATTAAGAAAAAAACATTAAGCTGCATGATATTGCAAAATCCAAAACCGATTTTAACTTTCGCTATAGAATGAATAATTAAGAAAAAATAATATAAGTATAATAATAAGTATTGATACGAAATTAAACAGCGATCTTAAAACTTTCGCATATCACATATCTAACAAGAAAAAACATTACACTCATTGATTGCAAAATCCAAAAATGAATTAAACTTTCGCTATACAATATAATCTTAGTGAGTCAAAAAAATAATAACATTATTGATTACCAAAATTCAATACTTTATCGCTATAAAATTAGCAATGAAAAAAAATTACACTCATTGATTGCAAAATCCAAAACCGATTAAACTTTCGCTAGATAATATATCTAAGTTAGTTCGAAAAAAAAAATAATAAAAGTTATGATTACAAAATTCAAACCGATTTTTCGGCGTATAAATATAATGTAAAAAATAATAATTATACGTATTGATTACGAAATTTCAAAACGATCTTAATTTCGCTATGGAAAAATATCTTATTAAGTAAAAAAGAAATATTTACAATTAAACCAGATATATATTCACAATCCGATTTTTTTCTTTCGGCGTAAAACATCTAGGCAAGAAAAAAATATAACAATTATTTAATTACAAATTTGAAACTGATTCTTTAATTTTGCTACAGCGTAAATTTCAAAAAAAAAATAAATAAGATAGAAAAAAGGAATAAAAAGGAGCCAAAAAAGATGATGTATAGAAGTCTCTAATTGATGATGTATATTCGATCGACGATAATCGATTTTATTGGTGGTGAGGTGGGTGCATGGTCATGACAAGGTTGAAGAAAAAAATATCAATACAACTACAAAATACAATGTTATTCGACATTCATTAAAACACATAGATTTTCCGCTTCCCCTTCAATTAACCTTCCGCCCCTCCCCCTCTCTCCTCCGTTCCAATTCCCTCCTCCCTTCCTCCTCTCTCAAAAATTGCTCTCCTCCTTTTTTTGCTCCCTCCCTCTTGCCATGGACCTTCCTCCCAATACCCTCCCTCTCTTCAAGTTCTCTCTCCGCTTCCCATTTTTTCCTCCTCTCTGTTCATTCCTCCCTCATCCCCCCTGTTCTCTCCGATTCCCTCCCTCCTTCTTCTCTCTTCCCTCCTTCCTTTGCCCTTCCTCCTTCCTCTTTCGCCTCTCCTAATTACTTCCTCCCTCTTTCCTTCCCTCTCCTCCCTCTCGTTCCTCCTTTCCATCCCTCCTTCTAACCTTCCTCGCGTCCCGTCCAACCCTTCTCCTTTCCATATC
>NW_020869551.1:236224-238724 GCF_003789085.1 Penaeus vannamei | reverse complement strand
TTCCCGGTTGAAATTGCAGAAGGCAACATCCGGTCCTTAAACTTTCGCCCCCCCCGCCCCCCTCTCTGTATGGCCTCCCCCTCCCCCTCTCCCTCTCCCTCCCCCTCTGTATGGCCCTTCCCTCCCCCCTCCCCCTCTGCATGGCCTCCCCCTCCCCCTCCTCCCTCTGTATGGCCTCCCCCTCCCCCTCCCCCTCTGTATGGCCTCCCCCTCCCCTCCCCCTCTGTATGCCTCCTCCTCCCCCCCCTCTCCCCTCTGTACTCCCCCTCCCCTCCCTCCCCCTCTGTATGGCCTCCCCCCTCCCCCCGTCTGTTAGTCTCCCTCCCCCCTCTGTATGGCCTCCCCTCCCCCTCTCCTCCCCCCCTCTGTATGGCCTCCCCTCCCCCTCCCCCTCTGTAGGCCTCCCCTCCCCCCTCTGTATGGCCTCCCCCTCCCCCCTCTGTATGGGCCTCCCCCCCCCTCCCCCTCTGTATGGCCTCCTCCCCCTCTCCCCCCTCTGTATGGCTCCCCTCCCCCTCCCCCCTTATGGCCTCCCCTCCCCTCCAGTATGGCCTCCCCCTCCCCCTCCCCCCTCTGTATGACCTCCCCTCCCCCTCCCCCCTCTGTATGGCCCCCCTCCCCTCCCCCTCCCTCTGTAGCCTCCCCCCTCTGTATGGCCTCCCCCTCCCCCTCCCCCCTCTGCATGCCTCCCCTCCCCCTCCCCTCTCCTCCCTCTCCCCTCCCCTCTGTATGCCTTCCCCTCCCCCCTCTGTATGGCCTCCCCTCCCCTCCACCCTTCTGCTCCCTCCCCTCCCCCTCTGTATGCCTCCCCTCCCCCTCCCCCCTTCTGTATGGCCCCCCTCCCCCCCCCTCCCCCTCTGTATGGCCCCCCTCCCCCTCCCCCTCCCCCCTCTGTATGGCCTCCCCTCCCCCTCCCCCTCTATGGCCTCCCCCTCCCCCTCCCCCCTCTGTATGGCCTCCCCTCCCCCTCCCCCTCTGTATGGCCTCCCCTCCCCCTCCCCCCTCCCCCTCCCTTCCCCTGTATACATATACAAATACATACACACAAACTTGCGTACGAACGAATACATACATAAACCCGTGCATACGTATCAAATGCAAGCGTGTCTGTATTTACATCTATACATACATACATACACCATACATACACACATCTTACATACATACACACACATACATACATCTTACATACATACACTACATACATCCTTACATACATACACATACACACATCACTACATACATACATACATCACATTACATTACACATCATACATCTTAACATACATAACATACATACATCTTACATACATACACATACAAACATCTTGCATACATACACAAACGTACATACACACCTTACATACATACACATACACACATCTAACATACATACACACACACAATCTTACATACATACACATACACCACATCTTACATAATACACATACATACCACATCTTACATACATACACATACATACACACATCTTACATACATACCACATACATACATACATCTTACATACATACATACACATACATACATACACACCTTACATACATACACATACACACATCTTACATATACATACATACATACACACATACACATATTCATGTCTGTCTGTCTGCCTGTCGACGGAATGCAAATCGCATCAGTGAAGTGAAGCGAGACGAGACGAGGCGAGTGAAGTGAGGGAGATCGAGGGGAGGGGGAGGGAGGGCGAGGGGGGAGGGAGGGCGAGGGGAGGAGGAGGAGGATGGGTAGGGGCCTATGGGGGGAGGGGGAGGGGGAGGTGAAGCGAGGGAGATCGAAGCGAGGCGTCGGAGGTCGGGAGGAGAGGAGGAGGAGAGAGGAGGAGGAGGAGGGGAGGAGGAGGAGGAGGAGAGAGGAGGAGGAGGGAGGGGCCTATGGGGTAGGGGAGGGGGGAGGAGGAAGGAGGAGGAGGGGGAGGTCGGGAGGAGAGGGGAGGCCTATGGGGAGTGGAGGGGGAGGCGAGGGAGGAGGAGGAGGAGGAGGAGGAGGAGGAGGAGGAGGAGTGGGGGGGGAGGGAAGCGAGGCGAGGTGACTTGGCGCACTCGTCGGCGGCGTCGGAGGTCGCGAGGTGGAAGGGGCCCTGGGGAGGGGAGGAGCAGGGGTGGGAATGGAGGGGTATGGGGAGTAGGAGGTGGAGGGGAAGAGGGAAGGGGAGTGGGAAGGGGAATAGAGGGGAAGGGGGAGATGGAGTGAAGTGGGAGATGGAGGGGGAGGGGGCGGTCCCTTCTGAAGGAGGGCGGCTCTCGGAGGGGTTTGAAGGCTGCGTTTGGGTCTCCGTTTGCGGGTGTCGTGCGTTCGCTTTCGAGTGCATGTGTATCCATCTGTGTGTATTCGTAAATAATACGCAACAACACTGACACACACACATACACAATCACGCCCACGCACATGTACACACGCAAGCACAAACGCACACACATGGATTAAAGAATATCACAAGACATGCACATGTACACACGCA
>NW_020869551.1:231224-233724 GCF_003789085.1 Penaeus vannamei | reverse complement strand
TTAAAAACTTGTGACCAGTTACCGCAGTCTCCCGCCCAGTCACCGCCGCCCACCAGCCGGTCAAGCACGCCCGCGGGAACCAGTGAAAGAGGGCGTGGCTACGACCGGACGCCCGCCGCAGCAACGGGTGGGCGTGGAATGATAACCTCGAAAGGAGATTGCAGTCGTCGCAATGCAGTTAGCAGTACAAATCGACGTAATTACAAAAATCACGGGGTGGGGGGGGGGGAAGGGGGGAAGGGGAGGGGAGGTGAAAGGGTGAAGAGGGGGAGGAAGGAAGAAATGAGGGAAGAGGGGAAAGAGGAAGAGAAAGGAGGGAAGGGGGAGAGGGAAGAAAGGGCGGGTTAGGGGGGAAGGGGGGGAGGTGAAGAGGGATGAGGGGAAGGAAGGAAGAAATGAGGGAAGGGCGGGAAAAGAGGAAGGGAGAAAGGAGGAGAAGGGGGGAGAGGGGAAGAA
The DNA here is from genome assembly GCF_003789085.1 of Penaeus vannamei. Classification (NCBI taxonomy): domain Eukaryota; kingdom Metazoa; phylum Arthropoda; class Malacostraca; order Decapoda; family Penaeidae; genus Penaeus; species Penaeus vannamei. The sequence continues at coordinate 233,268 of NW_020869551.1, read as the reverse complement.
AGGGGGGGTTAGGGGGGAAGGGGGGAGGTGAAGAGGGGGATAGGGGAAGAAAAGGAGGGGGGGAAAGAGGGAAAGAGAAGGGAGAAAAGGGGGAAGGGGAGGAGGCAGCGAGAATAGTTGAGAAAGAGAGGGCAGGGGTGGAAGAGGAGAAGGGTAGGGGGGAGGGGGGAGGATGGAAGAAGGAAGGGGAGGAGAAGGGGGGAAGAGAGAGAGAATGAGGGGGAGTGAAGGGAGGGGGGGGAAGGAAGGAGCAAGGAAGGAAGGGGGAAAGGGGGAAGAGAAATGAGGGGGGAGGGAGGGGAGAGGGGAAAGCGAGAGTAGCTGAGAAGAGAAAATGGTCGGAACCGTGAGAATAATTTCGTTATAACTGGCAGTTTGAGAAGCCGCGGGCGGTAGTTTCGAAACCGTAGGTACGGGCTTTTTTTTTTTTTTTTTTTAACTGTAATCTAAAAAAGAATATTATAAAAAAAGAAAGTGTAATATTAAGGTCTAACAATATAACTTATTCACAGTATAAATGATATATTCATTCATTCACAGACTCAGATCGTGTTTATATGTTGTGAAAGCGCAGTTGAAATCGAAACATATTTTTGTAGCACACAATACTCGTAACAGTCAAAACACGACCACAAAATATCACAACACACACACCACACACACACCGTACACACAACCCCCACCCCCCACAACCTTAGCCCCCATAAACAGAGAGAGAGAGAGAGAGGAGAGAGAGGAGAGAGAGAGAGAGAGAGAGAGAAGAGAGAGAGAGAGTAAGAGGAGAGAGAGGAGAGAGAAGAGAGAGAGAGAAAGAGAGAAGAGAGAGAGAGGCAGAGAGATAAGCGAGCGAGCAGGCGAGCGAGGGAGATAGAGAGAGAGAGAGAGGGACGAAAACAGAGATAGATAGATAAGACAGATAGAGAAGCCGAGGAGAAGGACAGACAAGACCAAGACAAGACAGACAAGAAGGCAGGCCCCGGTGGACGGGCACGGGAACGCGCCCCCCCCAACCCCCCCTTTCAAAGGTGATCCNCGGAGGAGGGAGAGAGCAGAGAGGGAAAGGAGAAGAGGAGAGAAGGAGAGAGAGAGATGACGAGGAGAGAGAGAGAAGAGAGAGAGAGAGAGAGAGAGAGAGAGAGAGAGAGAGAGAGAGAGGAAGAACTAAACAGACAGAGAGATAGACAGACAAAGATAAAAACAAAACAAAAGCAAAACAAAACGATTGCGAAACCAGTTAGTTGACCGCCCTCTCACTCGCACCTCTCTCTCTCTCTCTCAACAAACACCCTTATCATTCACTCCCAAAGGACGATAAAGTCTACAAAATACAAAAGAACAAGATATAAAAAAAGAGAGAGAGACGGAGAGAGAAATAACAATACCGAGGAAGATTCATTTACGTGGAAAAGGACCATCCCCTTTACCTTAATTGACTTTTGGCCCTAATGGACGTGTATCATATTCAGATGAATGGATGTTCACCCCAGCTGAAATACGCAATGAATTTGGATATTTAAACTTCATAACTGTTTCAGAGGCAGTGTTATGTGATACTTAGGTAAAAAAAAAAAAAAAAAGTATATATTAAAAAAAAAGTAAAAAAAAAAAGGATATATTTTTCAAAGCATATTACAGTTACTGGTGTAACTCACTCGCCCCTGCACTGTGTTGCAATATACTGCTGTTATGACGTAATTGGCAAAAATATGATACCGGTAATTCATAGTAATACCGCCCCCTCAAAAAAACAAACAAAAACAACAACAACAAAACATGATTTATCCAATTATTGTGCTATTGAAGACTTTTTTTATGTATTTCTTTTACATGTGCTTTTGTGTATTTGTTTATTATATCTTGTCTACCTACCTACATTCATAAAGACAATAAGATATAACTGGTATAGAATGAAGGATTATAAAAATGATGGTGATGATAATGGTCATAATTATAACAGTAGTAATAATACGATAATAGATAATATCACTATGATGATAATATGATAAAAATAATGGCGATGATGTTAATGATAATGTTAACGATA
>NW_020869551.1:218724-223724 GCF_003789085.1 Penaeus vannamei | reverse complement strand
CTGTCTATCTACGTATCTATCTATCTATATATGTATGTATATGCACACTGTATATGTGTTATCTATTCTTATTTACACACATACGCACACACGTGGATGACATCAAGTGGGGTGTAATCCCTCAACCCCCCCCCCCTCACCCCAACCCCCCCCCCCAACCTTGGTAAATGATGCACCCGTGTTGCAGAAAAATGGCGCTGCAATGATGTCCGCCAGCCAACAACAGACCGCTGCCTCAGACTTAAGCGGTTTGTTTGCCTCAAGTGCCTCCAGCTGCGCGACGTCTTCAGAAGGAGAACTCTGGAATGGCTGAAGATGCCGTCACTTCTTCAGATTCTAGTCACTTCTCGCAAAATTTTTCCCCAGGCGTGTCGGTTCTGCCGAGACACCCTGTTCCCTCTCTTTTACTGTCTTAGTATCAAAAGACACACACACACACGCACACACACAAACATACACATGACACACACACACATGATCACACACACACACATAATCACGCCACACACACACACAAAACACACATAATCACACACACACACACACACACAACACACACACACACACACACACACACACACACACGCACACACACCATACACCACACAACACAGGAACCCACAAGTGCGAAAAAGAAAAGAATAAAGAAAGAGAAAAAAAAAGAAAGAAAGAAATAAAAATAAAAAAATAGAACATACAGAAGTTGACGTAATTAATGAAATGATATCTTGTCCTCTGATTTTATTTCTTCATTTTTCTTATCATTTTCTTCTTCTTTTTGTTTCTTTAAGACCTTGTCATAAAACACGTGACACAAGAAGACATTTTCGTTGAAGAAGATGACACCGCGTATGAGAACATTGCCTTAAATCTCCGAGACTTTGAAAGAAAGAGGAAGAGGAAGAAGAGAAGAGAGGAAGAGAAGAAGAGGAAAATGAATTATTTGCGCATAATGAGAGGGTCGAAGACGGCGTGTGGGTTAAGTCTGTAATTATGACCTTTGGCGAGGCACTTGGACTCGGCCCCATGGGAGGAGAAAGTGTGTTTGTTTGTTTGTTTGTTTGTTATGTGTATGTTTTTGTTTTGTTTGTTGTTGTACATTGCGTTTGTTATGTGTGTATGTTGTGTTTGTTGTTTGTTTGTTATGTGTAATATGTTTTGTGTTTGTTTATGTGTGTTTGTGTGTGTGTGTATGTGTTTTGTGACAAAGACAAGTAGGAAGAAAGGGAGAACAAAAATAAAACCTAGAGAGAGAGAAGAGAGAGAGAGAGAGAGAGAGAGAGAGAGAGAGAGAGAGAGAGAGAGAGAGAGAGAGAGAGAGGAGAGAAGAGAGAAGAGAGAGAGAGAGAGAGAGAGAGAGAGAGAAAGAGAGAGAGAGAGAGAGAGAGAGAGAGAGAGAGAGAGAGAGAGAGAGAGAGAGAGAGAGAGAGAGATAGAGAGAGAGAGAAGAGAGAGAGAAGAGAGTAGAGAGAGAGAGAGAGAGAGAGAGAGAGAGAGAGAGAGAGAGAGAGAGAGAGAGAGAGAGAGAGAGAGAGAGAGAGAGAAAGAGGAAAGAGAGAGAAGAGAGAGAAGAGAGAGAGAGAGAGAGAGAGAGAGAGAGAGAGAGAGAAGAGAGAGAGAGCAGAGAGAAGGAGAGACAGACAGGAGGAGAGACAGACAGACGAGACAAGAGAAGAGAAGAGAGAGAGACAGAGCAGAAAAGAGCAGAGAATGAGCGAGGGCGAGAGAGCGAGCGAACGAGCGAGAGAGAATGTTGCCTCAGCCTCGGTCTTTTCATAACCCTCTTGCAAAAAAAAGCCTTTTCGAAAAGTCTCCAGACGTTTCCGGCTTTTGTCTTGAGAACGTCGAGAGAGTCTTCAAAATTACCCCAAGCCAATGATGTCAGGAATAAATGTAATAATGATGCTAAAGGTAATATAGCGTAATGAATAATTGGGAATAAAGATAGTGGATTAACAGTGGTATCATTATGATACTGTCGATGATAATAATGTTATTAATTAATAACAGTTGTATCATTATGATACAGTCGATGATAATAATGTTTAATAATTTGAATAAAAAAAATCTACCTTCGAAGTCGTCAAACGATCCTAGCCATCAATCAATTCAATTAATAACTGTTAAATTATCAAATAATTCTTTTAATGTTAATAACAATTAATAATTCGGGAAACAGGAAGGGCATAGAAGTTAGAGACCCCTGTTTATTTGTTCCAATTATCAAGAAACATTTGAACGTCTCCAAATATTAGTATTAGTTTTATCTTTATAATAATATAAGTATTAGGTTTATCTAAAAAATATGACAAAGTTAGCCACAGTGACTTAGAAGGGGAAGCTGTTTGCGAATAACATCTTAAATCGCCTAACCATACAGTTATTTCACATGGCCGAGGGGGTGGGGGGTGGGGGTGAGGTGGGGGGTCCGGTCAGAGAGAGGGGAAGTAAGGGGTTTTTCAAATTCATTATCGAAATCGAGTAAAAAAAAAAAAAAAAAGAAGAAGAAGAAGAAGAAGAGAAGAAGAAAGAGAAAGAAGAAGAAAGAAGAAGAAAAAAGAAAACGAAAAAGAAAAAAGAAAAAGAAAAAGAAAAAGAAAAAGAAAAAGAAAAGAAAAAGAAAAAGAAAAAAGAAGAAGAAGAAGAAGAAGAACAGAAGAAGAAGAAGAAGAAGAAAAACGTCTCATTTCTCTTCCATTCTCATTATATTTCTCAGTACTGGGCCCTGTACTAGAGTCTTTGGGGCGTACAGTTGAGTTGGCCCCGGTCATGACCAGACCTCTGCACGCCTCTGCATATAATGACTATTACTACTACTTATAAACTGCTACTATTACTACTACTGCACACTCAGCTACAACAAGAACTATTGCTAATTCAAAACAGCCCAGTAGTTACTTCATCGTTCATACCGTATATCCTTTTCTAGGGGGAGGGGGGAGGAGAAACGGGGGTGGGGGTTGGGGGAATTATCCTCTTTTTAAAAAATGGAGCGGAGGAGAAATTGTACACCTTGTAAAAAAAAAAAAAAAAAAAAAAAAAAAAAAAAAAAAAATCGAGGGAGGGGTTCTGGCCCGCATCGCAACACCAGGAGAAAGGGGTTTTGTCCCTGGTGCAAAAAATCCCGGAAGGGGGAATGCCCGGGAAGCTAAAATGCGCAGGAGGGGCATTGTCCGAGATGGGGTCTGGCTCTGCGCTCATTGTACTGGTACTGGGAGGAACATTTGATGGTAGGACTGGTAGGTAGTACCATGGGCGGTAATATTAGCAGTTGTAATATTAGGTAGTAACAGAAGGGTTAAGTGAATATGGGTTATTAATAGGAAAATATTAAAAGGCTTTGACAGGAATTGAAGGAAGTATTTTACAGATAACAAATGAAAATGTGTATCTTTTAACATAGAAATGACGACGACGAGGAGGATTCCATATTGGTTTCTGATGCTTTGACAAAAAAGATATAAAGAATAAACAAGAAAAATAAGGAATTTGGGGAATGCGAGAGAAGAGAAATCATTACATATTCAACCAAACAACAAGATTAGATGACATCTTAATAATCTTATTTAATAATCTTAATTACATATTAATTCCATATTAACCAAACAACAAGATTAGATGACATCTTAAATAATCTTATTTAATAATCTTAATTACATTACATATTAACCAAACAACAAGATTAGATGACATCTTTCATAATCTTAAATCAATAATAATGCTTAATTACATGTAGTATACGCCAATTACATATTAATTCAAACAAGATTAGATATGACATCATTATAAATGATTAATTAATAATACTTAATTAACATATTAATTACACTATTAAAACATCAACACAAAAGATTACAGTCCGATAGACCATCGTTAATGTATGATGAATGCTTATATAACGATATTAATTCGCATATTAACCCAAACAACAAGATAGATGACAATCATTAAGCTAATCTTAATCAATAATAATCTTAAGATAAGCTCAAACCAATCGGCGGGGAATTTCATTTCGTTACAAATATAGCTCAGTTCGTTATGAAAGCTCCTCTGTTAGCATCCTTCCAGCTGATGGGAAATAAACACGAAGAACAAACTCCTCCATTTGTATACAACGTTTCCTATTGGTCGGGACAGAATCCCCAATCAAAGCTCACCCACACAAAACCGTTAAATTCAAATAGAGACGCCCTGCCTGGCCGCTCTTTGCGTGGCTGAGGGAGGAGGGGGTAGAAGGGGAAGGATAGTGAGGGATAGAGGGGAGGATAGTTTGAGGGGTAGAGGGAAGGGATAGTAGGGGGTAGAGGGGAGGATAGTAGATGGGGTAGAGGGGAGGGGGGTGGTAGAGGGGAGGGGATATGTTGAGGGGTAGAGGGTAGGATAGTGAGGGGGTAGAGGGGAGATAGTGACGGGTAGAGGGGAGGGATAGTTGAGGGGTAGAGGGGGAGGGAGAGGGGGAGATAGTGAGGGGTGAGGGGAGGGTAGAGGGAGGATAGTGAGGGTGGTAGAGGGGAGGATAGTGAGGGGTTAGAGCGGGAGAGATAGTGAGGGGTAGAAGGAGGGGATAGTGAGGGGGTAGAGGGGGGGAGGATAGCGAGGGGTAGAGGGGAGGGATAGAGAGGGGGTAGAGAGGGAGGGGGTAGAGGGGAGGGGTAGAGGGGGAGGGGATAGTGAGGGGGTAGAGGGAAGGATAGTGAGGAGGTAGGGAGAGGATAGAGAGGGGTTAGAAAGGGAGGGATAGTGAGGGGGAGGGGGTAGAGGGGGAGGGATAGTGAAGGGGTAGAGGGAGGATAGTGAGGGGTAGAGGGAGGGGTAGAGGGGGAGGGTAGAGAGGGGGTAGAGGGGGAGGGGTAGAGGGGGAGGATAGGGTGAAGGGGGTAGAGGGGGAGGATATGAGGGTAGGAGTGAGGGGGAGAGGAGATAGTGAGGGGGTAGAAGGGGAGGATAGTGAGGGTAGAGGGGAGGGATAGCGAGGGGTAGAGGGGAGGATAGAGGAGGGT
>NW_020869551.1:208724-213724 GCF_003789085.1 Penaeus vannamei | reverse complement strand
GATAGAAGAGAGAGAAAGAAGAGGAAGAGAGAGAGAGAGAGAGAGAGAAGGAGAGAGAGCCAATATTACTCCTTATTCCCTCTCTCTACCTCTCTTATCCCACCTCCAACCAACAAAAAAAAAGAAAAGAAAAAGAGAAAAAAACAAAAAAACAAAAAGAGGCCGCTTTTGTATGACAAGCCTCGAAGGTCAAAGGCGTGTTTTTCCCGCGCAAAAAGTGGAGCAGACGCCCAGCCTGAGCAACGGTTTATGGCGCCCTCCTCCTCCTCCTCCTCCCTCCTCCCTCCTTCTTCCTCCCCCTCCCTTGTTCATCTCTATCGCTGCCGCCCTTCCCTTCTGCCTCATCTCTTTTAGTCATGCACTGGACCAGCTGGGGAGACCATCTTCCCATGACATGCACGGGTGAGTACCGCGACCTCGTCTTTCCTTTTTTTTACTTTCTTTGTCTTTCTCCGATTTCAGGTCAGGTTAGGTTAGGTTAGGATTGGCTTTTCGGGAGTGAGGTTAATTATTTTTTTGTTTTTGATTATTAAGTTTTGTTTCGTTGGATTTTTCTCTCCCGTGTTATGATGTTTAGTTGGTCTGTCTTGTTTCCTCGTGTTTCTTAGAATCTTATCTTTTTTTTTTTTCTCTTTTTATGGCGGTTAGAATTTGAAATTATTATCATTTTGCAGTTGAAATTTGAAATTAGATCGTTATTTTTTTCTTCTCTTTTTTGACGGTTAGAAATCAAAATTCTTTCTTTCTTTTTTTATGCCAGTTGGAATTTGAAATAAGAAATAAATACAAGGATAAGGGGAAAAGAAGTGGAAAGCAGACATTAAACACACGCCCACTTACTAAAAAAAAAAAAAAAAAACGGATTTCATTCAAGGAAATGATAGCATTAGTCTCTTAAGTTGATATTGCAATAGCGGTAATCTTGCAATGCAGGAAGTCAAGTGCGCGGAAGTGATGTTGTATTTTGAATCATTTAATCGTGACTTCCTCAGTACTGCTATACGTGTCAAAACTTTTTTTTTTTTTTTTTTTTCTTGAATATTAGTTTCAAAAAACGATACTGTATAATTTCCTGTCTGGATGTGTGGTCTTGTTTTTTTTTCGTTTTTTTTTTTTTAATTCTGTTTCTTGCGGAAAATAGCAGGAAATTGTAGGAATCACATATCTCTCTCTCTCCCTTTCTATTATCTTTATATATATATATATATATATATATATATATATATGTATATATAATATATATATATATATATATATATATGTGTGTATGAGTTTACCTATATCATATCTATCTGTCTGTCTATCTATCTATCTAGCTAGCTATATATACACAGGTGTGTATGTGTGTGTATGCGTGTGTACGTGGTGTGCGTGTTTCTGTGTATATGCGTGTTCGTGTGTGTGTGTGCAAGAGTGTGTATATGTGTGTATGTTATGTGTGTATGGTGTGTGTGTGTATGTGTGTATGTGTGTGTGTGTGTGTGTGTGTGTGTGTGTGTGTGTGTGTGTGTGTGGTGTGTGTGTGTGTGTGTGTGTGTGTGTGTGTGTGTGTGTATGTGTGTGTGTGTTGCGTATGTGTTTGCGCCTGTGTTATGTATGAATGTACATATGTATGTATATGCGGGTTGTGACCGTTTACATGTGTACGTATATGAATGTGTTTATATACAAAACTGATAGCAACAAAAATGCTAACATTAATAGTGATAATGGTTGAAAGTGTTGATAATGATAATGAAATTAACTGAACTCAAAGTAACAGTAACAATTATAATAATACTAACAATAAGAGTGATAATAATAATAATAATAATGAGAATGATGATGATGGTGATAGAAATAACAACAATAATAATGATGATAAAGATAATGATACTACTACTAATAATGATGCTAATGATAATAATAGTAATAATAATAATAATGACAATCATAGTGATAGTGATAATAATAACACTAATAATAATAATAATAATAATAATAATGATATTGATAATCATTATGATAATAATGATAATGATATAGATGATAATGATATCAATATCGATAATATGGGTGATAATAATGAAAAAAGGATAATGATGATGGTAATAATGATAATAATAATGATAATGATAATAAGAATGCTAATAATGGCAATTAGAATAATGATAATCATCATAATCATCACAATTCATTCACAATTGCAGTAATGATGAGTTATAGTGATAATAATACTAATAGCAGTGATGATAATGATAAAGATTACCATATAAATGATGCTATTAGTATCAAAATCAACAATGCGATGACAATCTAACAATAAAAATAACACCGATCCCAAAATACCTTCCATACCAATTGCAAAATAGTCACAGTACTAACAACATCAAAAGCAACAGGAACCACAAAAAACAGTTATAACTGACATCACCTCTAACGCCAATACAACAACCGCCAATAACAACAATAATCACAACAAGAACAGTAACACAATAATAACATCAATACAGTCTGCCACCACCCTCACTTATCTGGTTATAACTGACATCAGCTCTAACGCTAATACAACAACCGCCAATAACAACAATAACAACAGTAACAACAATAATAACATCAATAACAGTCCTGCCACCACCCTCACTTATCTGGTTATAACTGACATCAGCTCTAACGCTAATACAACAACAGCCCAATACAACAACCGCCAATAACAACAATAATCACAACAATAACAACAGTAACAACAATAATAACATCAATAACAGTCCTGCCACCACCCTCACTTAACTGCAGGAGGAATGTTTAAAATTAATGCAGTAAAATTTTGATGGCGAGAAACACGGTACTCACTCACACTCTTAAATTGTGGCGTAGTAAGAAAGAATAGGAGGAGGAAGAAGATGAGGAGAGGATAAAGATAAGAAGAGGAGGTGGAAGAGAAAGGAGAGGGAAGTGAAGAAAATGAATAAAAAGGAAAAGAAGGAGAAATAGACGAAGGTGAAGAAGACGAAGAAGAGGAAAAGAAGGAGAAGAAGAAGGAAATGACGAAAGTGAAAAATACAAAAACAAAACAAAACAGGAGAAGAAGAAGCTGGCAAAGAAGAAAACTATAACAATAAGAAGACGAAGAACAAGAACAGGAACGAAACAAGAAGGAAAAACGAAGAAAACTGCAAATAGAAAAAAAGAAAAAAACATTTATGCATTCTGAAGAGTAGAACTGTGGCAACATAAATCAATTTTACTCTTGTGTTGTTGTCTTGAGAAACCGATTGAGTAGAAGACTTTATCTTGAACTGTCTCTTGGCGTAGAAGTGGTAATTTTGACTGTCTGGGTGAAGATAGTTATAGGAAATTAATGATAATGGCGACAAGAATGTTTATCGCGCAATTAGAGGTGGTTTAATGTTTGTTTTTGTAATGAAGTGGTGTCGGGACTTATTATCGAAAAGTTTTATATGTTGTGAAGGGTATCAAGTATAGCAGAAATATGCTAGTCACCACAAGCGCAAATATTTTGTGGGGAAAAAAGGACCTTCCTTTTCTAGCCTGGAAAAAAAAGCCGTTATTTTGAAAATTAACGGTTTCTGTGCGAAACGCTTTTATTTAATCAATTCAAGAGATAATTTGTGTGCACTTCGAAATATTCGTATACGTGAGTACCTGAATCGTCAGTCGTTTTATAACATCAAATATGCTTCTAAACAGTCGCACAGTGTGTATGTATGTATGTACGTATGTATGCATGTGTGTGGTGTGTGTGTGTGTGTTTGTGTGAGTGTATGTGTGTGTGTGTGTGTGTTAGGGTGTGTGTAAATGTGTGTATATGAATACGCACACACACACACCACACACACACACACACACACACACACACACACACACACACACACAAACACACAGATAGATAGATAGATAAATAGCTAGATATATAGATAGATAGATAGGCAGATAGATCGACATAGAGAAAAAGAGGCAGACAAACATAGAGAAACGATAGATACATAGATACCTGCTACATACATACATACAGACACACACACATATACATAAATACAAACATACATACATACATACACACACACACACACACACCCACACACACACACACACAACACACACACAACACACCACAACACACACAAACACACACACACACACACACACACCACATACGCTCATACATACATACCTGCAGATAAGTCTAAATCATGGGAGAGGAGACGCAAATGGAAGCACAGAAAACGGAGAATAAACGAGAGAAGGAGCGACCGAGTGGAAAAGCGAAAAGCGATTTTGCTCTCGATTCCATGCACGAGACTCGTACAGCACACACGAGCGTTCTCACGGGGTTATTCTCTCTCGTGCTCTCTCTATCTTTATTTATCTTTTTTTTTTTCATTTTTTTTGTCTGTCTTTCGTTCGATTTCGCTCTTTCGTTTTCGCTTTCTCTCTTTCGGTTTTTCTCTCTTTCTTTCTTTCTTTCTTTCTCCTTCTCTTCTCTCTCTCTACTTGTTCTCTTTTTCTCTCCCTATTCCTAAGCTCTCCATACCTATATCTCTCCCCCACTCTCCTCTCCTCGCTTCCTCTCTCTCTCCCACCTACACCACACCCCGACCAACACTCCACACCCCACCCACCACCTACACCCGACACAACTCCCACTCCCACCACACACACCCACACAACACAACCCACACCCACCCTAACAAACGGCCACACCCGCATCCACGACACCCGCACAGAGAGAGAAGAGAAGAGAGAAGAGAGAGAAAGAGAGAGAAGCGAGAGAGAGAGAGAGAGAGAGAGAGGAGAGAGAGGAGAGAGAGGAGAGAGAGAGACGCGAGAGAGAGAGAGAGAAGAACGAGGAGAGAAGAGAGACAGAGAGAGAGAGAAGAGAGAGAGAGAGAGAAGCAGGAGAGAGAGAGAGAGAGACGAGAGAGAGAGAGAGAGAGACGAGAGAGAGAGAGAGAAAGTATCGACGATGACGATGATGCTGCCACAGAGGATTTCCATCT
>NW_020869551.1:191224-193724 GCF_003789085.1 Penaeus vannamei | reverse complement strand
GAAGGAGGAAGAGGGAGGATGGAGGGAAGGAAGGGGAGAGAGGAGGGGAAAGGGAGAGGAATAAGGGGAGGGGGAGGCGGTGAGGAGGAAAGGAGCAGGAGGAAGAGGAGGTGAGGAAGGGAGGGAGGGAAAGAAGGGGTGAGAAGTGAGAGGGGTGGAGAGGATGGGAGGTAAGGAGAGAGGAAGGAGGGTAGAGGAATAGAGAGGGAAGGGAGGAGGAAGAGGGAGGTTGAGGGAGAGGGAGGGAGGAAGGAGGAGGGAGGAGGGGAGGGAGGGAGGGAAAGGAAGAGGAAAGAAGGAAGGAATAGGAGGGGAAGGAGGTAGAAGAGGAGAGAAGAGGGGAGGAGGGAAGAGAAAGAGAGGAAGAAGGGAGGAGCAGAGGAGGAGGTGAGAGAGGGAAGGAGAGAGATAAGAGAGAGAGGTGAGAGAGAGAGAGAGGAGAGAGAGAAAGGAGAGAAGAAGAAGAGAGAGAGAGAAGACAGAAGAGCAGAGGAAGGGATGGGAAGGAGAGAAGAGAGAGAGAGAGAGACAGAGTAAGAGAGGAGGTGAGGAAGGAGGAGAGGAAGATGGAGGGGGTGGTGTAGTTAGAAGGGGAGTTAGGGGGAGAGGTGAGGAAGAGGGAAGGAGAGACGAATGGATGGAGGGAGAGAAAGAAGGAGAGGCAGGGAAGGGAAAAAAGAAGAAGAAAGAGAGGGGGGGGGGGAAGAGACAAAGAAAGAGAGAACAGAAGAAGAGACGAAGAAGAGAAGAGAGAGAGAAGACGAAAAAAAAGAGAAGAGAGAAAAGAGAAAGACGCAAAAAAAAAAAAAAAAAAAAAAAAAAAATCTCTAAGTAAATCTTCAACATGTACAGCAACACAACACTTTCTACAACAATTCGCTGCTATAAACCGCCCATAACCCCCCCCCCCCCCCCCTTACACACACACCCTCCATACGCTCAAAGTCCCCTGTCTCCTCCATCTTCAAAAAGGATTTCGGAAGCCTCGCTCGGAAGTGGAAGTTAGATTAATGAAAATACGAAATTTCTTGCGACCTTGACTTCGCGAATCGAAGTTCAGATCCAAAACACACACACACGGAGAGAGAGAGAGAGAGAAGAGAGAGAGAGAGGGAGAGGAGGAGGGAAGAGAGAGAAGAGAGAGAGGGAGAGAGGAGGGAGGGAGAGGGAGGGAGAGGGAGGAGAGGAGGGAGGGAGGAGGAGGGAGGGAGAGAGAGATGAGAGAGAGAGAGAGAGAGAGAGAGAGAGAGAGAGAGAGAGAGAGAGAGAGAGAGAGAGAGAGAGAGAGAGAGAGAGAGAGGAGAGAGGGAGAGGGAGAAGAGAGGAGAGAGAAAGAAAAGAAAAGAAAGAAAAGAAAGAAAAAAAGAAAGAGAAAGAAAGAATAGAAAAGAAAATACAGAAAAAGTAGTCAAGAAGAGAGAGAGACACAGAAGAGAAGAGAAAGAGAGAAAAAAAAAATCTTTAAATACCCTTTGTAGCTTAATACCTTTATCTGTCTATTTACTCACACATTTTTTGGAAGCCCAGTACAGAAGCCCAGGCCAGGGAAAAGTCCACGTCCAAATATCGTAAAACCTGTGGAGTGCAGACGGGCAACAGAAGGGAAAGCTGGATGTTGCAAGAAATGGGTTGATATGCACGTATTATTGTACGTGTCTGTGTAGGGGAAGGGAAGGGTCAGGATCTGTTGGCCATGATCAGTCATTTTTTGAGTTATTGGTTAGTTTCTCTCTCTTTCTCTCTTTTTTCTCTCTCTCTATTTCGGTCTCTCTGTATCTCTTTCTGTCTTTGTTTGTTCTCTCTTCTCTCTCTCTCTCTCTCTCTCTCTCTCTCTCTCTCTCTCTCTCTCTCTCTCTTCTCTCTCTCTCTCTCTCTCTCTCTCTCTCTCTCTCTCTCTCTCTCTCTCTCTCTCTCTCTCTCTCTCTCTCTCTCTCTCTCTCTCTCTCTCTCTCTCACTCTCTCTCTCTCTCTGCACATATTTCAGTACCTATCTACCCGTTACTCTAACTTTATCAACCAGAATCTTTATTACGTCCATCTTTATTTCATTTTATCTATTACTTCCATTTTCCGTCTCACTAACGCACTCGAAGAAAGAGAGGAAGAAAAAGAGAAGTCAAAAATTAAGATAGAAGAAGAAAAAGAAAGTAGTAGTAATAATAACAGTGATAATAATAATGCTATTGGTAGAGATGATAATAGTAATAATGATAACAATCATGAAAATGATGCTGATCATAATGATAATAAAAAATAATGATAATAATAATGATGACGATGATGATGATAATAGGATAATAACGATAATAATAATTATGATAATAGTAATAGTAATGATAATAATGATATTGGTAATGAAAATTATGGTAATAATATCAATACCAATAATAATGATAATAACAACAATAATGATGATAATGATAATAATGATAATAATAACAATAATGATGATAATGATAATAATAACAATATTGATGATAATGACAATAGCAGCAATACC
>NW_020869551.1:183724-188724 GCF_003789085.1 Penaeus vannamei | reverse complement strand
TATTTCATTATCATTATTATTATCATTATTATTATTACTATATTATTTAATTATTATTATTATATTTATTGATTATTATTATTTATTATATTATATTATATCAATCATTCATTATTATTATCATTATATTATTTCCATTATTTGTTTATTATTATATTTCGATCCAAATGAAATATCGAGATTGAGAAATGAATTAAGCAAAGAAAATATCATAGATGTTATTGTTATCGTAACACGCGTCACTAACAATTAAATCATTATCTTTGCCATACACATTTAATCCTTTTTTTTTTTTAGAATATTATCATTCATTAATGTCACAATTGTCATATCATCATCATTATCTTTTTCTTTTTCTTCTTAATCTTCCTCATCTTTATCATCGTATTAATCACCATCACCATCATTTTCCTCTTACTATTCCTCATTATCATCATCATCATCATAATCATCCTTTTACTCCCTCTCCTCCTCCTCCCCACCACCTTTATCACCATCATTTATATTCCTTTCCTGATTATACGTCATCTCATCTCGTTGACATTCAGTGTTCATTATCAGGGCAAGGGTTACTGACAGCAGCTTTGAGTGCCATTAACCTGGCCTGGCACTCCTCGAAAGAATGCAATGGTGCCAATGGACGGCGAAAAAATAACCACCTGCATTAATCCTTTCCTAAAACATTTTCACACTATTTTATTACCATTATCATCAATAGCATTATGACTATTACTCTCATTATTATTATCTTGATTATTATTATACTTTATACAGAGCCGGGTAGATTTTGTACTATTCATATACAGCTTTTTCAAAGTCGAATTCAAAAGGCCTTTCTCTCTCTCTCTCACTTTATAGCCTTGGTAACAATTATTTCAATCATTATAATGTTTTTTTTTTTTGTTTTTTTCACATTCTTTCTTCCCAGATGTCGATTATTTCCCTGCACAAACAAATTTCATATCTAGTACTGCATTCCTCAAATTATTGCATACCATTCTGAGAAAAAAATATTGTTTTAGAAGCGAGTATGAAGTGTATGAAAGCGAGTGCCATAATTTTGTTATTAAGAGTTTTCTTGTGATTTATTTCTATATGATTATATTATTTTTCTTTAGTAAGTGTTGCAAAAGATGGTAAAAAAAAAGTTTTAAAAATGCGGGTGAAAGACAAGATATTTTAGAATAAATGAAGCCCACGAGTATATTGATGTCATGTGTATTTTTGACACATGTTGATAATAATTATCAATATTGTTATTACATTATTATATTTATCCTCATCATTATTTCTATTATTATCATATTTGTCATTATTATTGATGATCATTATGATCATTATTCATTATTACATTCATGTGTTATCAACATTATCATGTTATTGTTACTATATTTATTATCATTATCATTATATATTACTAATCACTATTATCATTATTCATTATTATTATTATTATCCATTATTTCATTATCTATTATTATTTATCATTATGTCAATGATTGTATGTATATATCATCTATCTGTTTTTTATATTATATTTTTAAAATTGTATTAGTGTTATTATTTATCATTATTACTAGCACCATTATCAACATCATTTCATTATATTACCGTTACTGTTATATCATTATCATATAATTATGATAATATATTATTGACGTAAGCATTATCGTTTATACCATAATCATAATTATTATCATTATCATTATTATCATCATTATCCATTATTATGGAGGATTTATTATATTAACATTTACCACTACTGTTATCAGCTAGTTTGATATAATCATCAACCTCATCATTAAATTATAATCATTATGACTAACAAAGCATTGTTATTATTCCTATAAATATTATCATTATCATTCTTTTTATATAATATTATCATCTTTAGAGCTATATTATCATTACTATAATATTGTTTGATTTATCTAGTTTATAAATTCATTATCACAGACGTTTTTAAAGGAACACTAGACACTAGTTAAATAAATTTTGACGACCTTTAGCACGAGCGTTACCGAGAAACATCGTTATAAACAAAAAGCCAGTCAGAAGATTCGCAGTTGAGCCCAAAATTCGAATTTTGCGTGACTTTTCCAATTTTTTTTTTTAAGGAACGGGGGGGGGAGGGTGGGAGGGGAGGGGAAGACTAACTCTACTCTTTATAAGCACAAAGGTAACTGATCAACATCTAAAAACGATAATCGGAGATCCTGATTCTAAAATCGAGGGTTTGACCATTCACAACGGAGGCAGTGTAATATAGCGCCTAATCGTTGCCATAGGATCATAGAACACACTAAACCGCCGGATAAACTGCGACAAGAAAGAGTCAGCTAGCTGGAAAGTTCATTAGCTATTGTCTTTAGGAATAAACTATCTTCTTGCGAACAAGCATAACAAGCTATCTGGGGCGAAGCAGAGGGTACAAGAATATTCGTTAAAATTTCGCGTACGTCATTTTTTTGGGGCTAGAGGGCGGAGAGGGTACAAAACAACTTAAGTCGTGAAAACTTCTGGACTTCGAGGTTTGTTCGCTTTGGTCCGAAGGTGTTTCGTCCGTTTCATTGTGTGTTTGAACTGTTTTGTTCTTTTAGTGTGTTCCGATTGTTGTTTCGCTGTCTGGTCTGTCTGTCTGTGTGTCTGTCTGTCTGTCTGTCTGTCTGTCTCCTCTCTTTCTCTCTCTCCCCCTCCCTCTCCTCCTCACCCCCTCTCTCTTTCTCTCTCTCTCTCTCCCTCTCCTCTCGGCCTCTCTCTTCTCTTTCTCTCTCCTCTCTCTTCTTTCTCTTCTCTCTCTTTCGCTCTTCCTCTCTCTCTCTCTCTCCCTCTCTCTCTCTCTCCTCTCTCTCTCTCCTCTCATCTCTCTGCATCTCTGCTCTCTCTCTCCTCTCTCTTTATCTTACTGTTTTTGTTGCTCTCTCTTCTTTTCCACTTGCAAACTTCTTTCATATTCCTGTTCTTCTCTCTCTTTTCTCGTCATCTATCTCGGCTCCCCTCCTCTAACCGTATGGCACACTTTATCGGCCCGACCACGTCTCTGTCTTTCTGTTCCTCCTTTCCTTCTTTGTCGTTTACCCCTTCCCCTATTTGCGCGTTTTCATAACCCTCCCACCTCGGCTCCTCCTCCTCAACTCCCTCCTCCCCTCTCATCTCTCCCCCGTCCTTCCCCTCTATTCTCTCCCCCTTCTTCCTCCTTCTATACTCTCCTCCTCCTCCACTCCGCCCTTCCTCCTTCCCCTACTCATCTCTGTCCCCTCCTTATAGCCCCGTCTATTCTCGCCCCCTTCTCCCCTCCTCCTCCACTCCCCTCCTCGCACATGATTCCCTACNGCGGGGGAGGGAGGGGGGTGGGGGCGAGGGAGGTACCAAAAACACTTCTAGCTCTTGTGCAGAAACTTCTAATTCGAGGTTTGTCCGCTTCTGTCGAGGGTGTTTCGTCCGTTCTCACTTGTTTGACTGTTTTGTTTCCTTTTTGTGTTCCGATTTGTTTTTTCTCTGTCTGTCTGTCTGGTCTGTTGTCTTGCTGTCTGTCTGTCTCTCTCTCTCTCTTCATCTCTCTCCTCTTTCTCTGTCTTTCTCTTTCTTCTTTCTCTCTCTCTCTTCTCTCTCTCTCTCTCTCTCTCTCTCTCTCTCTCTCTCTCCTCTCTAGCGCTCGCTCCGTCGGTCTTCTCCTCTCATCTCTCTCTCATCTCGTCCGTGCTCTCCTCTCTCTTCTACGTCTCAGTCTCTTTCTCGTCTCTCTGTTTATCTTACGGTGATTGTTTCTCTCTCTTCTATTTTCCACTATGCTGAAACTGTCTTTTCATTTCTCTTTTCCTCTCTTCTCAATTTCCATCTTCATCTATCTGGCGGCTTCCCCTCCTCTATACGTAATGGCACTGGTTATCGCCCACCACATTCTCTGTCTTTCTTTCCTCCTCTCTTTCTTGTCGTTTTACCCGCCCTTTATCCCACTATATTTGCGGCGTGTAATTTCATATCCCTCCCCTCTGGCCCTCCTCCTTCACCTCCCCTCCTTCCCTCTCATTTCTCCCTCCTCCTTCCCCTCTATTCTCTCCCCTTCTTCCCTCCTTCCTATACTCTCCTCCTCCTCCACTCCCCTCCTTCCCCTCTCATCTCTCCCCACCCTCCTTTCCCCTCTATTCTCTCCCCCTTTCTCCCCTCCTCCTCCACTCCCTCCTTTCCCTCTTATCTCTCCTCCTCCTCTCCCTCTATTCTCCCCCCCCCTCTCCTCCTCACCTCCCTCCACTCCCCTCCTTCCCTCTATTCTCTCCCCCTTCTTCCCTCCTTCTATACTCTCCTCCTCCTCCACTCCTCTCCTTCCCCTCTCATCTCTCCCTTCTCTTCCCTCTCATCTCTCCTCCTCCTTCCCTCTTTTCTCTCCCCCTTCTCCCCTCCTCCTCCACTCCCTCTCCTTCCCTCCTTCATCTCTCCCTCCTCCTTCGCCTCTATTCTCTTCCCCCCCCCTTCTCCCCTCCTCCTCCTTCCCCTCTCATCTTCTCCCTCCTCCTTCCCCTCTCTCCTTCTTCCCCCCTCCTATTCTCTCTCCCTCTCCTTCCCTCTACTCCTCTTCCCCTCCTCCTCCCCCTTCCTCCCCTCCCTCCTTCCCCTCTCATCTCTCCCTCCTCTTCCCCTCTATTCTCTCCCGCCTTCTCCTCTCCTCCTCCTTCCCTCTCATCTCTCCCTCCTCTTCCCTCCACTCCCCTCCTTCCCCTTCTCTCTCCCTCCTCCTTCCTCCCTCTCATCTCCCTCCCCTCCTTCCCCTCTCATCTCTCCCCTCTCTCCCCTCTTCGCAAACGGCTGAATCTCACAAGAGCTCGGGTCCCCTCTCCTTAAAAACATGTTGTGAGGACAAGAATTTCGAATTTCTAAACCACTTGTTGATTTCATATGGCCAATATCTTTTTTTTTTCTCTCTCTCTCTCGCTCTCTCCGAATCGTCACTTTTTTTCTTCGTAGTTATTTTTTAAAGGTCTATCTTTCTATTTTTTTTCCTT
>NW_020869551.1:158724-161224 GCF_003789085.1 Penaeus vannamei | reverse complement strand
TTCATAAGGTGCGAGAAACACTTGACTTACGGGAAGCATCTTTTGTGACTTAGCCAAGAGAGTTTTGTCATTGGACCAAGATAAATTTGTTCTTGTTCTTGCATTCAGGTACAATAAGAGAAAAAATACATTCATGACTTTTGTACGTTATAGAAAAGGGGTCTTCAGGTGCGAGAAACCCTTGACTTACGGGAAACGTATTTTGTGACTGAACTAAGAAAGTTTTGTCATTGGACCAAAAAAGACTTGTTCTTGGTCTTACATTCAGTTACAATAAGAAAAGAATACTTCCATGACATGTACGTCATAGTAAAAAGGGTCTTACAGTGCGAGAAATAACTAATTTAAAGGAAATATTTTTTTTATAATATAGCAGAGAGAGTTTTGTCGTAGAAGCAAGAATGTCGTTTCTTTAATCTTGCAGTTGCAACAATAAAGAAATTGAACGTAGCCATGACATATGTAAGTCACTGGAAAAGGTCATAAGGTACGAAAAACAACTGATCTGCGTGAAGCCGTCTTTGCAACTTAAATAAGAGAAGATTTTCTTGTGGGAATAAAAATCTCGTTATTTATTTATTTTTATGTATTAGTTACAATGATAAATAAACTAAATAAGCCACAGAAAAAGGTCATAAGGTGCGAGAAGAACTTAATTTACATGAGACATCTTTTACAACTTTTTGACCGGACCAAAAAAGTCGTACAATTAAATTTGAAGTTACAATTATAAAGAAATTAAATAAATCCAGTACGCAAGGAAGTCACATGAACAGGTCATAAGGTGCAATGAACACCGAGAGTTTTCTCGTAAGACTGAACATGTTGTCTTTTTAGTCTCACGTGATAAAGAAATGAAATTAGAGGTAATATCGAAGAAATTTTACCCGATGAGGATTCTGATTCTACTCGAAACATCATGGTGTAATATTTGTGCATGTTATTGGGTTTGTATTTTGTTCTTCATCACTTTCTCTCATATAAACCTTAATAGTAATAACTTTATGAGTGTAATATTCCGCATGTCGTTAATAAATAAATAAAAAAACGTATCCATCCATATATTTATTTAGCAATAAAAGGGCTTTGTAACTTTTTATAAAAGTTTTGAATTATTTACATGTAAAATGCTACCAACAATATTAAATGAAACGTGGGTTTTGGCCCGTAGAGTTTACCGTGTAAAGCTAAGCAATAAAATGTGTTTTTTATGCGTAGTTTATCACGGACTGCAACGAAATATGATGTTGGTTGTATGTGTACAGTCAATCACATTATACTATGAAATGATATGGGGGATGTATGCATATGATTTATACTATGTAAAAAATTGCCGGTCTATCAAGTTTTGTAAGAAGCTTTTGATATTCATATAATATTAAACTCATTAATAACACTATGAATTTTACCAACATTTGATAACTATTGAAACTATAAGCCTTTATATATCTATATGCTTGTTTATTTATCTATATAATATATTTATCGAAAATATCTATCTCTCTCCCTCTCTCCTCTCCTCTCTCTCTCTCTCTCTCTCTCTCTCTCCCTCTCTTCCCCACCCCTCACTCTCTCCCTCCCTCTCTCTATCTATCCATCTATCTATCGAATCTATTTATCTATCTATCGAATCTCTCTCTCTCTCTCTCTCTCTCTCTCTCTCTCTCTCTCTCTCTCTCTCTCTCTCTCTCTCTCTCTCTCTCTCTCTCTCTCTCTCTCTTCTCTCTTCCTCTCCCTCTCTCCCCTCACTCTCTCCCTTCCTCTCTCTATCTATCCATCTATCTATCGAATCTATCTCTCTCTCTCTCCCTCTCTCTCTCTCTCTCTCTCTCTCTCTCTCCTCGCTCACTCCCTCCCTCTCTCTCTCTTTCTCTTCCCCTCCCTTTCTCTTTCTCTCTCCCTCCCTCCCTCCCTCTATCTATCTAATCTAATCTCTTTATCTATCAGTGGACGAGTACCTGGGCAAGACGCTGTTCATTCCCGGAGTCTCGAGGAACCACAGCGGGGCCTTCCTCTGCATAGCCTCCAACGGCGTCCCTCCTTCAGTCAGTAAGAGGATTCTGCTAAATGTTAAGTGTGAGTATTTTTTTTTCTTCTTTTTTTTTTTTTTTTTTTTTTTTTTTTTTTTTTGGGGGGGGGGTTTTTTTCCTACGTGTTTTTTTTTTTTTTTGGGGGGGTAGGGGTGTGTATTTTTATCGTTAGGTTATAGTGATAAGGATGGTGATGATGGTAGTATTAATGTGATGATGATGATTGGTGATGATTATGATTATGACTATCATGAGGATAATGATGAGAAAATAAGATAATCATAATAATGATGATAGCAATAATAGTAATATTAATTAAAGTACTAATAACGATAACAATAACAATGGTAATAATGGTAAGAAAAATTATAATAATAACAATGATGATGATAATAATAATGATAATAATGATAGGGATGATGGAATGAAAACAGTAATAGAATAATAATGATAATAATAGGAATGATAAT
>NW_020869551.1:139356-141856 GCF_003789085.1 Penaeus vannamei | reverse complement strand
CGCATTCTTCTCTCGACCTCCTTACGCCCTGTTCTCATATTGCCTTTTATTTTTCACTTATTTACCCTCCTCATCCACCGTCTATGATGTTGACATTGCTTGCGATTGATTTAGCACTGATCTGAGTCGTGTTTGAGCGGCCTGTTTGACGAGGAGCCTTTGGTCGATACGTTGTGTTGCGTGATTGGTCCGCCGTCAACGTAGGAGGGATGTGATTGGTTGATCAAAGCTGTGGGCGAAGTGTGATTGGTTGTTGAGTGTCGCGGGCAGTTTTTCAAATTTGAGATCTTGATGCTGATTGGCTGAAATTGAAGGAGGGACAGATTACAGGTTAACGGATATTCGCGGGCAGCGAACCCATCAATAAATGAAAAACAGGAAGTAAAAAGATAAAACAACAATTGTAAAGGAAAATAGACGGAAAAGGCGAACTTCCATAATTCAATTACATTCTTAATTAGAGGAAATACAGACGTTCGTGTGAAAAATTCAGTTTCGTGTTACCAATAATTAGATTTTCATCCAAAGCTAACACAACACCAATACTTACCGCTAATTATTATTCATAAATGGAGCCGAACATGATGAATAGATAATGAACATACTAATAATAAATGCGCATCTTCAATTCCCGCAAACCAATTATCATAAAATCGGATCTATCAATATTTTTAAGATGAATGCATGATTGCAAGGGAAGAAGGCGATGGGGGAGGGGGGAGGGGGGGGTTGCCGAGATTAAAAAAAAACAAAAAAAACATCTTTTTTATAATAAGAGAAAAAAATCATCATACATATCACTGAGACAAAATATAATTTCCCGTTAAGATAAACCAAAAAACAGAACTATTTCACTTTAAGGCTAAAATCAGGAAACAAGAAAGATTATTCACACCTAACCTAAAAAAAAAAAAAAAAAAAAAAGCGCTTTTTCCTTGTCACGTTACATCATTAAACCTCATTTAATAACCGTCGAATAAAAAGTCTTTGTCGGGAAGATGAAATACCAACTCGGATCCTTCAGCTTACCTTAGCAGGTGCCACGAGGGCGAGACAACGAGCCGCGAAGGTTATATAGAATTGGCGATTACTCAATCAATTACCGTCACAGAAGACAACGAAGGAGAGGGAGAGAGAGAGAGAGAGAGAGAGAGAGAGAGAGAGAGAGGACGAAGAAGATAAAAAGAGTGGGAGGAGAAAAGTCATGAGGATCTTAAAAGAAGAATGTCTCAGCGTGACAGATTAATCAACTCGCTTTTTGATGGGATGGTTAGACAGGGGGAGGTATGGGGGGGGGGAGGTCGCTAATGGGGACCCCCTAAGTCGCCTGGGATTTGACCCCCCCCCCATCCTCCCCCCGACTCCCTCCGCTGGGTTTGTCCTCCCCCCTCTCCCCCCCGTAGAGATCCCCACCTCCCCTGGGTTGTTGCCCCCCCTGGGTTGTTGTCCCCCCCTCCCCGTAGAGAACCCCGCTGCGTTCTGGACTTTGAAATTCCGCCTAGTGACCAAATACATGTATACACTCACTAAGTTACTTACACACGCACACGTACATTTACATACACATAGACTTAAACGTATTGGCATTAACATCCACATAGAACTGTACACTCCCGTATTTGCATAAACGCGAGAGGGTAGCCAGACATACAGAAACAGCAATAAAATAATAATAATAATAACACAGACCATCGTCTATTATCTTTATTTATCTATCTATTTTTTCTTTTCATTCATTTATCGGTTTATGAACAACAAACGCCACTCTCAGGCTAGCTAGCAGGGTGGCGTGGCACTTCGATCAAACTTTGCGAGACTTTCCCGTGTTTTCTCCCCGGCTGATTTATGTGGATCCGACACTGTTGATTCCAGACTTGTGCGAGTTTGTCCGTGAGCATCTCATTTGCACGACTGGTTTCTAGATAAAGGAAATTTATTGCTGTAATTCCCTTCTGCTGTCCATGTGTGGGGGGTTATATTTAGCTTATATGTTTATTTTTCTTTATTATTGTTTATGGAATTATTTATTTATTTATTTATTTTGATGCTGTGTGGAAATATGTGTCTGCTACAGAGTGAGTTTGGTTTGGTAACCGATTTGTTACGCCTCATACGTAAAAATAAACAAAGAAACACACACGTAAAATATAAATCATGGAAGTTATTTATTTATCTGCGCAATACAACAAATACAAACAAAAAAATAGACTTAGAACAGAAAAACAAGTAGTAGATCTGGTTTACCTAATTACCATCACTATGATTAAACACACAATTAACAAATAATTAACACGTAAACATTGAAGGACCGAAAACGTCATATTAATGTAAAAGAGAAAAAAAGTGTTTCTCGTTTATGATCTGGCAAATTTGCAATACTTTTAGATGTGCATTAATTGAGGCATGGACACCGTGGCCACTTTGTCACTCCCCTCCCATTTCCGCTCCTTTACTCTCCCCTCCCATACTTTACTTTGAAAGTTATTGCAAAATGTTACTC
>NW_020869551.1:100000-105000 GCF_003789085.1 Penaeus vannamei | reverse complement strand
ATAATAATGTTGAATTCTTAAACAAATAATCATGTATCCAGCTATATCTGACAACTCAAGGCGGACTCTCATTGGATAAACGTGATGACGTCATTGGCTCCGCCCCTTTATTTGGCCCGGTCAATCTCTTGCAATATTTTTACGTTTTTTTTTTTTGCAGTGCATTTCCTTTGAAAATGTTTCACTAATAAAAAGGTATAAACATAAAACGAAGAATAAAAGAAATAAAAAAAAATATTTGGTATTTTCAATGAGTAAAGCCAAAGGGGCGGGGCTTAGCTCGGAAGTTGCTAACTAGGATTTTCATCAACAACCCAACTTTAATAACTAGGTGGGCCAATAACCTTCAAAGCAATATTTCTCCAAAACTTTTTAAAATGCTGCTTTATTACTTTCCTTTGACCTCATACTTTTGCTCATGTTAATCTCATGATTATGCTGTATTATCCCAGAGTAAATATAGCATGAAACCGTTTTTTTGTGTAATAGCTATGTAGACCTATGCAGTGTTTAAGATTAATGCTTTTTAGTCGTCCATAATTGAATCTGAAAAAGGCATCTTTAATGCATTTTTGTAAGAAAAATCATTTGATGAATTTTGACTTTTCTTCTGGTTGTCTATAATGAAATCTGAAAAATAATGTGTGATGTCATTTTTGCAATAATAATGATGATAATGATAATAAAATTAATGAAATTGATAAATATTTTTTTTTATTTTTATTATTTTATTATTTATTTTTTTCTTTTCTTTTATGGTCGTCCATAACTGAGTCTGAAAAAGTCTTATCTAATTCATTTTTGTTCAAACGATTATTTCATGACTCCTTAATTTGCTTCCAGTCACCCAAAGCAGAGTCCGAAGATTAACTTTAACGCAAAATCCTGTGCAACTTACTGAACGAACCTGAACTTAACTTACCCGCTTTGGTTAACCTACGTAAATTAACCGCAAATTTCCCAATCTAACCCTACTGACCTAACTTAACCTTCCCTAATCCTACCCAACCTCATCTAACCTCAACTTACCTAATGGAGATATATTTACAAATCCCTAATCTCTAATTCATATAGATCTACAAATCCCTAATCTTACCTCACTCTACCCCTTCAACATAACCCTTACCTACCTATCATAACCTAACCCTAACTAACCCTAAATCAAGTCCAACCCAACTCTAACTAATCAACCTATCCTGACCTGATAACAACCTGTCCAACCCAAGGGAGTGTCTGACCTGAAGTAGATTTAACATGGGTTTCAGTGCTCGCTTTTCCCAGTCTGTCTGTCTGTATATATTGTGTATATATTGATAGATAGATAGGATAGATAGATGGATGATGGATTAGATAGATAGATGGATGGATAGAGATAATATAATAATACATACATAATATATATATATATATATATATATATATATATATATGTGTGTGATGTGTGTGTGTGTGTGTGTGTGTGTGTGTGTGGTGTGTGTGTGTGTGTGTGTGTGTGTGTGTGTGTAGGCTGTATACATACGTTTATACACACACACACAGACACACACACACACACACATATATAACCGCGTATATGTATCTCTGCGGTGATGATGCCCCTAAACCCACGAACGCGTATCCTTGTGCATATGCAAACAAGCGGTAAATGAAAAATGGCTTATTTGAACGACCGCCAACACCCATCCCAGCGCCTGGCTTTCCCTCCCTCGCCAAAAACCCTTAAAAAGATATTTACAACCGCTCGACAACCCGGGGAAAAAAAAGAAGACAAAAAACACAACATAACAACGAGAAGAGAAATTTCCATCCCTTTTACCATGTGTATATTTTGAGAGAGATCCCTTTGTGGGGCAAGTCAACATGTTATTGGCACTCCGGCAAACACCAACACCCGTCCTCTCCCTCTCCTCTCTCCTCCCTCCCTCTCCCTCCCTCTCCCTCCCTCTCCCTCCCTCGCACTATGAGTTATGGCTGGTCGCTGGTTGACGCCGTGCTACAGGAGGGAGGTTATTACAAAGGGAGGGGGAAAAAGGGGGAAGGGAGGGAAGCAGAGGTGGGGAAGGTGGGGTAGATGGGGGGGGAGGAAGTGGGGAGGGATGGGGAGGCATGGCACGGGGGTTGGGTGGGTATAAGGGTACGGAAGGGGGGGGAGATGGGACGGAACTGGGGGATGAGGGAGGACGGGGGGAGAGGGGGTGAAGGGGTACGAAAGTTGGAATTGGGAAGGGTGGGAGTGCTAACGAGTTAGACAAGTGCATAGAAATGAAACTAGATAGATAGACACACAGACAGATAGATGGAAAGTGGCACGGAAGTAGACAGGGAAGAGAGGGGGTACAAAGAGGTACATAAGGATAGTGATAGATAGATGGATTAGAAACAGATAGTGGAGTGAAAAATGGGAAGTTGGAGTGAGATGAGTGGAGTTTGGAGGTGGGGGGGGGAACTAGATGATCATACAATGGCATAAAAGATAGAGATAGACAGGTACGTATATGGGAAGGCAGACAACAGGCAGACGGCAACGTAGGTAGATAGATAAAAAATAAAATAGAATGGACAGCAGAAAGAACGAATTATATAGACAGACATACGATTAAAAAATAAGAGCATATACAAATTCCCAAAATTTAGGAATATAGTAAAACGAAAATGATTCCTATTCCATATCACATATGAAAATGCAATTATACAACAATACATGAAAACAATACAACAAAATGAATAATGCACAACACAATTTAGGTATTTAAGAGACCTGTTGAGATTTTGAAACAACAAAGCAATAAAAGGCAAGTACCAGTAACTCTATCAGTTTGTGCAATACTAATGCAACAATTACCGGTCTGAGAATCAAGTTTTTTTTGTTGTTGTTGTTGTTGTGGTGAAAAAAAAATGAATTTCCAAAGCCGTAAACAAATTATCTTAAAAATGTATATATAGAAAAATATGTGTACCAGGCCTGAAAATGGCATGGTATTTTTTGTTTGTTTGCTTTGTTTTGAGAGAAAAGAGAGAGAGAGAGAGAGAGAGAGAGAGAGAGAGAGAGAGAGAGAGAGAGAGAGAGAGAGGAAGGAGAGAGAGAGATTAAGAGACAAAACCAAAGATAGAGACAAAGTCGAAGACAAAGACAGAGAGACAGAGGGAGAGAAACATATAAAGACAGACAAATTAAAAGATACATAGAGAGAAGGGGCACAGAAAAAGGAGCAGACAGACAGACAGACAGAGGGAAAAAAAATACATGTACCCTGCATGCAAACAATGTGTGTAGAACCAAACTACGTTAATACTATATGTCCTTTTATAATAAAACTTTTTGCACAATGTAATATATTGATATCTATTACTACTACCCATTCGGTGAAAATAACGAAAACTAAAATATTACTCTCAACCAGGAAATATTTCTGATCTAACATACCATTGTTTTCCTCTCTGTCAGTTCTTTGTTTTGCCATTGTTCAACCCTGATTTAAAACACATTTCTCTCAAAAAAACTAAACATATACTCTCTATTACGTTGCTGAAGTGATCCGTTGAAGTTTAATCCTCCATTTACGAGAATCAAAACCTATTCTGTAGACTCTTTCATACACAGGCTTCGAAGTTGGACGATTCGGAACTGCTTCGACCCCAGTGACTCTTTGCTTCGGAAATCTCTCATGAGTGTGGTCGAGGCATCACCAGCGGAGGGTTGGAGGATTTTGCATTTTTCTTTTTTTTATGTGTGTGTTGTGCTGATGCTGGTATTACACGCATACAACGTGTGTGTGTTGTGTTGTGTGTATATATATGACACATACACACACAACACAACTCACACATGTATAATACCAAACAGCATGATATATATAGACATATAGAGAGAGAGAGAAGAGAGAGAGAGAGAGAGAGAGAGAGAGAGAGAGAGAGAGAGAGAGAGAGAGAGATAAAGAGAAAAAAAAACAGACAAACAGAGAGACACACACACAGGCCCTCCCCCCCAAAAAAAAAGAGAAAATCAGGAAACTAAAACTAAAAGTCTAGACGAAAGAACAAGAGCGAAGAAAGAGGAAGAGGAGAAGGCAGCGCCGAGAGGAGTCCTAAGCCGCCGAGTGACCAAGAAAACTTTTCACTCAAAGACGCACGGTTAATATCTGTGAAATATCCCTCATTTCGCAGCCCGAAGACCTCGCCGCCCTGTGATTAGCGGAGGCCATCCCTTATCTCCGTTTGATCAGCAAAAACCCGCTAAGCAGTTGCCAATTTGTCCGCGAAAAAAAGGGGAAAAAGGGATAAAACAAGGGAATGATGAAAAATCCGGCCGGAGGAACGGGTATTTCATCACATCGCTGCGGATTAGAGGCGGATTTATCGGGTTAATGTCGGTTCTGGTAGGGGGTCGGTTGGGTTTTTTATTTTTTTTTTTTTTTTTTTTTTTTTTTTTTTTTTTTTTGGTTTCTTTAATTCCATTCTGGCAGGTCACGTGACGAGGCAGCACTTTCTTTCATAATGCGAGAGGGAAAAAAAAGAAAAGAAATAAAGGGGGGGGGCGCCAAAATGCAGACAACGTCGGGGGGGGGGGGGAGACTGATCACTTAATTGGACACCTGCAGGCTGGATCCGCGCTTTCTACCTTGGTTAGAATACAGGTACACATGGATGTTTGTGTGTGTGTGTTTGTGTGCACATACATACTTCCACACAGAAACACACAAAACACATGTGTACAAAAAACACACGTACAAACGCACACAAAATGCACACTCACACAAACACATATAAACGCAAAACACACACAAATAACCAAACGCAACACACGCACAAACACACAGACAAACAACCCACACGCACACACACAACAAACAAAGCCCACACGCCACACACACAAACACAACACACACACAAACAAACAAACCCACACGCACACACACACACACACAAACAAACACACCACGCACACAAACCAACACAAAACACACAAACACAAAATAAACAAACACACGCAACACACAAAT
>NW_020869551.1:85000-90000 GCF_003789085.1 Penaeus vannamei | reverse complement strand
TTGCTTCTGCTCTTTTCTTGCGACTCTTCTGCATTATGGGAACCGCTTATCCGGCTTGAGTGAAATGCTTAAAAGGCAGAATTGGATCCCTGTGAAAAGTCGGACAAAATGACGGAGTGGACGAGATTCGCCTGTGATATGGCCGTGTTGTGTGCCAGAGGTGTTTGCGTTTCTATGTGTGTGTGTGTGTGTGTTGAGTGTGTGTGTGTGTGTGTGTGTGTTGTGATATGCGTGTGTGTGTGTTGTGTGCCAAGTGTGTTGTGTGTGTGCTGTCGTGCTGTGTTTTGTGTGTGTGTGTGTTTGTGTTTGTTGTTGTTGTGTGTTGTGTGTGTGTGTGTGTGTTGTGTGTGTGTGTGTGTGTGTGTGTGTGTGTGTGTGTGTGTGTGTAGCTATGTGAGTTTGTTTGGTGTTATTGGTCTTCTTTGTTCATCTATTTCTGTTTGTTTACTTGTTTGTTTACACATTTATTTTTATATTTATCTAGGTACTCATTTATTCATCTTTTTTATCAATCTATCTATCCATCTACCTCTCTATCAATCAATCTATCTATCTTTCGCTTGTGGCAACATCGTGGGGATACAAGCACAGCACAAGCATGCAAAAAAGTCGTAAAGATAATTTTCTAATTTCTCTCAATGTTATTTTTCGCGGTCAAGTGGTACGGTGTTATAGTGTCTAATGTCTGACACATCTTGCAATCATTTGAACATTGTAACATAATTACTCTCATTTATTACGTATTAATGGCAATGAATAAATGCAACTGCTATGGTATTTCTAGCATAGGCTTATCATAATACGGATAATTGTCATCATCTTCATTATCATAAATATTATCGTCATCCTCATCATCACCATTCTTCTCCCCATCATCATCACCATCACCACCATCATCTCACCATCATCACCATCAACATCATTATCATCATCACCATCATCACTATCATCATCATCACATTATTATCATCACTATCATCATCCTCATCACATTCATTATGATCACTATCATCATCACCATCATCATCATTGTCATCATCATCAGTCATCATTCATCATCATCATCGTCATCACCATCATTACCACCATTATCAACATCACCACTCACCATCATCACGACACTCCCCATCTCATCATTACCACCACACCTCCACCACCACCATCACCTCCACCATCATCACCATAAAAAAAAAAAAAAAAAAAAAAAAAACTCAACTCCGACACCTCTTCCCGCCACCGCCCCCCCCCCCCCCGCCCTTCAATCGGCGCCTCTAACCGGGCCCATGATCGAGGGCGCCGCAACCGCCTTCACTTCCGGTCGTAACTTGCGCTGATTGGCGGCGTGAATCTTCGTTTTCCTGATTGCTCTGTGTTGCCCTTTTATTGCTTTTTTTCGGGTTTTGTTTCTTTTTGTTGTTGGTGGATAGACTGACAGATTGACATGTTATGTATGTATGTATATATATATATATATATATATATATATATATATATATATTATATATATATATATATATATATATATATATATATATATATATATATATATTAAACACACACACACACACATACGCAAACATTGTATGTATATATATGCACACACCTATATATATATATATATATATATATATATATATATATATATATATATATATATATATATATATATATATATATATATATGTATGTACATACATATATATTTATATATATATATATATATATATATATATATATATATAGAGAGAGAGAGAGAGAGAGAGAGAGAGAGAGAGAGAGAGAGAGAGAGAGAGAGAAGAGAGAGAGAGAGAGAGAGAGAGAGAGAGAGAGAGAGAGAGATCATACACACACTCACACGTATGTATTTATATTAAGACAATCACATCGGCAGAAATGATGACAATCGCGCGAATGACCGTGACGCAAGCCATCATCACCATCAAAGCAAGTGCAGTTCCCAAGAGGCAGAGACAGAGAAAGGTGGTGTCATCACATCCAATCACAAAGCCTTGACCTGGGCGACTGTCTCCTCTCTTGGCGCTCCTCTGTGAACTACAACTCATCTCGGAACCTTTACTTACCCTTGGGGGAAATGTACTGCCTCACGCAAGCCTTCCCTTTCTGTGGCATTATTCGCACAAATTTATACTCTCCCGTAGCATAATTGGGGAATCACAGGAGAGTATATGCAAGTGAAACAAAAAGAAACAAACAAACAGTAGATAAACAAAAGTATATATTTACAAATCTAAATAATTTCCTAGATGGATAACGTGTAAAAATCACAGGAGAGTATAGGCAAATGTAAACAAAAAGAAACAAACAGTAGATAAACAAAAGTATATATTTACAAATCTAAATAATTTCCAAGATGGATAACGTGTTCTTGTCCTTACCTGTCGGGTTGACTTGCTAAAATATTCTAGTTATGCATAAGTTCTAAATAAGCCTACATGTTAACCCTTTTACTACAGGTAGACTTCCGAGTTCTACCTTTCGATAATATGTTCAGCCTCTTATCGAATATTGGAGGATGTTACTATAGGGAATATTAGAGAAACAGTATTTAATGTGCTTGTGTCTGTGTGCTTTCACCATTAATGAATTTGCCTCCGAATATATATTCTTTTAAGACTACGATGATGATGGTGATAATTTTGATTATGATTCCATTTATCAATGATGATAATAGCACTTGTGATTTCATTAATCACTGTGATAACGACTGCAATTATGATTCCATTTATCAGTGACATTATCTGCAAATATAATTCCATATATCATAGAGATACTAATTCCAACTATGATTTCATTTATCATAGTGATGATAATTGCATAAATTACTATGATTGTGATAAAATTTCCGTAGTCATAATAATCGCATTGCAATAGTAATAGTAATGATAGTGATAAAGGTAAGGATAATGATGATAGCGTCAGAGCAATTATGATTAAGATTATCACAGTGATTATTCAAGTAACAACATTGCAGAAGCAGCAATAGTAGTAGCAGAAGCAGCGACAGCATTAGTAGTAAGTAGTAGTAGTAGTTGTAGTAGTAGTGGTAGCAAAAGCAGCAGCAGTAGTAGTCTCATTATTATGATTATCATAATTATTATTAAACTTATATTTATCATTAAATATTATCAGTATTATCATTATCATTAGTAGCAGTAGTAGTAGTAGTATTTCTAATGGTAGTACTAGCAGTAGTAGTAGTAGAAGTCATAGTAGGAGTAGTGGTAGTAATAGCAGTAGTATTAGTAATAGTAATAATGACAGCTTCGATAACAATGATAGTAATAATAATGATAATGATGATAATGATGATAATGATGATAATAGAGTAATGATGGTAATGATAATGATAATAATCATGATGATAATAGAGTAATGATGATAATGATAGTGATGATAGTCATGATGGTAATAATAATGATAATAATAACTATAATATTAACGATGATGAAAATGATAATGATAATGATAATAAAGAGTATATGATAATATAAATAAGAAAATAATTGCCGTGATGATAATAATAATAATGATGGTATGATGATAATAATGATGATGGTGATCATAATGATAATGATAACAGCAGGAATAATGACAATAATAGTAACATTGACGATAATGATAATGATAAAAATAATGATGACAGTAATGATAACAGCAACAAAAAATAAAAATGATAATTACAATGATATTGATAACAAGGTAATAAGAATAATAATAGTAATAATAGTAATGATAACAGTATGATGATAATAATAATGATAATGATGATAATAGTTTCATAGTAGATACTAGCAATGATAAAATGATAATAATGATAATAATATCTAATAAATAATGATAATGATAATAATAATAATGATAAATAAATAATAATAAAAATAACGATATAACAATGATAAAGATAATGATGATAACAATATCAGGAATGATAACAACAAGAACAACAACAATAATGATAACGATAACAATGACAATTATGACAATAATGTCAATATTAAAAATGATGATATAACAATCATAATGATAAAGATAATAACAATATCTGTAATTATGATAATAATATTAATAACAACAACAATAATGATAATAATGATAATAACGATAACAATGACAATTATGATAACAATAATACAAATGATAATAATGATAATGAATATTGATAACATCAATGATAATCATATTGATGATAATGATGATAATGATAATAGCAATGATAATGATAGCGATAACAATTCTGGTAATGAAGATAATCATGATCATAATAAAAGTGATAAAAAAATATATTGACATTGATAACAACGATAACAACAACAACAAAGAAAAAACTACCTTATCATCACTCCATCTTACATTATTATTGCTTATAGTATCCTACAATATCTGCTAATGATATTCTATAATTACTGCTGATAATATTCTATCATCTGAATCCACAAGAGGATGCAGTAAGATCGAGATTAGTGTAATTTTGATCTCTCTCACCCCATTCTGGCACTTGTAAATAGAGGAAGAGGAGGAAGGAGATACAGAAGAGGGAGAGGAGGAAGGAAAAAAAAATATGAAGATGACACATGTATGAAATAGAGGAAGGAGGAGAAGAAGAAGAAGATAAAGGAGGAGGAGAAGGAGGAGGAAGAAGAAGAAAAAAGAAGATGAAGAAGCTGACACTTGTATTAAATAGAGAAAGAAGAAGAAGAAGAAGATAAGGGAGAGGAAGGGGAGGAGGAGGAAAAAGAAAAGGCGGAAATGGAAGAAGCAAAAAAGAAGATGATGAAAAAGAAGTAGAAATAGATGATGAGGCAGAAGAAGTAGTAGTAGAAAAAGAAGAAGAAGAAAGAAAGAAAGACATCAACAAGAAGAAGAAAATGGAGAAGAAAAAGAAACAGAAGAAGAAGTAGAACGAAACGAAGAAGAAGAAACACAAAAAAAGAAGAAGAAGAGAATTAAAAAAGCAATGAGAATGATACTAATAATGTAAA
>NW_020869551.1:37500-52500 GCF_003789085.1 Penaeus vannamei | reverse complement strand
TGGTGTTGTGTGTGTGTGGTGTGTGTGTGTGTGTGTTGTGTGTGTGTGTGTGTGTGGTGTTGCGTGTGCGGATGTGTGTTTGTGTGTTGTTGTGTGATACAAATGATTGCATTATATTTTGTGTGTGTCTATATGTTATATATATATATATATATATATATATATATATTATATATGTGTGTGTGGTGTGTGTGTGTGTGTGTGTGTGTTGTGTTGTGTGTGTGTGTGTTCATGCCGCATCTGTGAAGATTAAATGTCCTTTCATGTCATTTCTTGCCCACAGTCTATTTGCAGTAATCCAGAGCTTTCATACTGCAGATTAAAGCCAGGGAAGCGGATCCCACAGCTCTCTCTGCAATTTTCTTCTTTCCCATCTAATTTTTCTTTCTTATTGTACTTTCATTCTGTAAAATTATTTTCCTGATTTTAATCTCGCGGAGGCCACGAGCAGCTGTGAACAGAGAATTTAAACCTGAATCTCTTATCTTTGTTGTTCTTTTGGTCTGATAAGCGTTCACAAGCATCTTTGGTTAAAACTACGTAGAGATAAGACGTTATATTTACATTCAATTCTACAATTTACAACATTCTAAGGTAATTTACACTGATCTTCGGGCATAGAGCAGGAGAGAATGTTGTAAAAGGTAAAGTGTCAAATACCGAAAAAATACTGAATGTTGATTAAAAAATGAAAATTTGAAATTATGAATGTGAAAGATGAAAGCTAATGAATAGTGAAAATGTTGACGAAAAATAGAAATGAAAGTTGATAAATAATTCAAAATGAATGTTGATTAATTATGAAAATGAATGTTGTAATAAATAATTGAAAATAATGAAGATATATGTTGATAAATGATAAAGATGTTGGTGAATAATGAAAATGAATATTGATGAATAACGAAAATAAATATCATAAAGAAACAAATTAATGCTGAAAGTAGAAACTTGAGGTGGGTTGCATTGGGTTGAAAAGGCAGACTTGAGATGAGTTGAAAAGGCTGACTTGGGGCCGGGGTTGAAAGGCAGGCTTGAGGAGGTTGAAGTGGGTTGGAAAATCAGACTTGAGTTGAGTAGAAGTGGGTTTAAAAGGCAGGCTTGGGGTGGGTTGGAAAATCAGAATTGAAGTGGGTTGAAGTGGGTTTAAAAGGCGCCGACTTGAGGTGGGTTTGATAAATCAGACGAGGTGGGTGAAGTGTGTTAAAAAGGCAGACTTGAGGTGGGTTGGAAATCAGAATTAAGTGGGGAAAGGCAGACTTGAAGTGGGTTGGAAAATCAGAATTGAAGTGTACTGAAAAGGCAGACTGAAGTCGTTGGAAAATCAGAATTGAAGTGGGTTGAAATGTGCTGAACAGGAAGACTTGAGGTGGGTTAGAAAATCAGACTTGAAGTGGGTTGAAAAAGCAGACTTGAGGTGGATTGAAGTGGGTTGAAAGGGTAGACTTTGATTGTGTGATGAAATGATTATGCACAGGGAGGCTTAGGCGGGGGGAAATGATAGGCATTTTGCCGATCTATAGGGGGAAATGATAGGCATTTTGGCCTGAAACCAAAAGAAGGAAGGAGAGGAGAGGCAAGAATGGGTAAAAAGATGACAAGAAAATGCTGAAATATCTTGGGAAATGTTTGTTAAAGCGTTAGAACATCAACGATAAGTAACAACAACAGCAACAAAGATAAACAATAATAAAACCGAACTAATAAATTTAATTACTACCACTTCTTATGATTATTTTATAATTTATTATGGTACTACAACAGGCAACCATTACTCTATTACTACTACTATTACTATTACTTCTACTACTGTTACTACTATTTCTGCTATTACTATTACTACTATTACTAATACGACTGTTACTATTATTATTACTACTACTACTATTACTTCTACCACTACTACAACTACTACTATTGTTATTAATATTAGTGTTTCCGATGAGGACAGTGGTACTGTAACAACAACAATTAACAACAACAACAACGTACTACTACACTACTACTACTACTACATACTACTACTACTACTACTACTACTACTACTACTACTACTACTACTACTACTGCTGCTGTTACTACTATTATTACTATTATTACTATTATCCGATGATAACAGTAATGATGATTCCTAAGATACAGGTACGTATAATAACGACAATCATAATGATAGCGATGTGTAGGTATTCCTTACGGCTTGCAGGTTTCTACGTTCTTGCGCTTCCTTGCGTGGGGTTGAAAAAGTAGACTTGAGGTTGGGGTTTGAGGTGATTGAAAACGGCAAGACTTGGAAGTGGGTTTAAGCGTGGTTTGAAAGGCGAGATTTTAGGGACGCAGATTGAAGTGGGTTATTAAATAGGCAGACTAGAAGTGGGCGGTTAGAGCTGAGCCTGCCAGGGCAGACTTTGGGATGTGGGTATTGAGGTGGGCTGAAAAAGGCAGATTGAAGTGGGTTTGAGGTTGGAGTGTGACAAGGACAGACTTGAAGTGGGTTGAGGTCGATTGAAAAGGCAGATTTAGGGCGGATTGAAGTGGGTTTAAAAGGCAGACGAGTAATTGGGTTGAGGTGGGCTGAAAAGGCAGACTTGGGGTGGCTAAGCTGACCTGCCTAAGACAGACTTTGGCGGTGGGTTGAGGTAAGTTGACAAGACAGACGAGAAGTGGGTTTTAAAAGGCAGACTAGAAGTGGGTTGAAGTGTGGCTGAAAAGGAACGACTTAGGGTGGGCTGAGAACCCAGCCCTGAACGCCAGAATATTCAGCCTCTCTCCGTGTTTCTTGACGAGTTCTTGAAACGGATCAGCAGAGGCGCCTCCTTTTTTGGTCTGGCTTGCTCCTTTTGTTTTCTCCCTTCCTTCCTTCCTTCCCTTTCCTCGCGTCTTTTTTTCTTTGACTACTATCCTCTTCTCCCTTCATCCATCCTTTCCTGTTTTCTCTTTTTTATTTATTTTTTTTTTTTTTGGGGGGGGTTACTGGGGAGGCTATTCTCTCTCTCTCTTCTCTTTTCTCTTTTCTGCTCTCTCTCTCTCTCTCTCTCTCTCTCTCTCTCTCTCTCTCTTCTCTCTCTCTCTCTCTCTCTCTCTCTCTCTCTCTCTCTCATCTCTCTCTCTCTCTCTGTTCTTTCATGGTCTTCGTTTATTCCTCTTTCCTATTCTCATTTTCCTTTTTTTCTCTTCTTTTATCCATTCCCGTTCATCCTTCATCGGTTACTTCTTTCTTTCCTTTATCCTTTCCTGTTTCACCTTTTATCGGTTCTTCCTTCTCTTCTTTCATCTTTTCTTATTTTCCTTCATCGGCTTCTTTTCTTTCCTTCTTTAATGACCTTTCCTTCTCCTTTTCTATTCCATCCCTTCCTTTAACACCTGTTCCTTCTATCATTATTCCTTTTTCCTCCCTCCATCACTCTGTCTTCTTCTTCATCATCCTCTCTCCTTCCTCCTCCACTCCCTCTCTCCTTCCTTTTGACTCCCTTTTCGCCCTCCTCCACCACCTCATCCCCTTCCTCCACCATCACTCCTCCCCTCCCCTTTCCTTCTCCATCACCCCTATTCCTCTCCCTCCGTCACCCCCCCCCTTCCTTTCCTTTACCAACCCCCCTCCCACACCACTTCTCCCCTCCCTCCACTACCCCTCCTTCCCCTCCACCCTCCCTCCTCCACTATCCCTCCTCTCCCTCCACCCTCTCCCCTTCCTTCACCACCCCTCTTCTCCCTCCACTGTATCTCCTCTCCCACCACCGTCACCCTCCTCTCCCTCCACCCCTTCCCCTCCCCTTCCCCCACCCCTCCTCTCCCTCCCTCCTCTCCCCCCTTCCTCCCTCCCCTTCCCTCCTCATCCTCCACCAACCCCTCCTTCACTATCCCCCCTCCCCTTCCTCCCCCACCACCCTCTCCTCATCCTCCACCCTTCCCCTCCTCTCCCTCCACCCTCTCCCCTTCCTCCCCACCCCTCCTCCCCTACCACCCCTCCCTTTCCCCACCTCCCCTCCTCCTCCCCCCTTCTCCCCCACCCATCATTTGGACTTGCTTTGCCTCGCTTGTCATCCTCTCCTCCCGACTTTCGCAATCGGATACTGAACAGCAAAATATCCGAGATCATTACAGATTGCAAATGCTAAGAATAACTAAGTGATCTTGCAACTGCACAGAATCTGATAAAAAAAAAAAAAATCTTTGTATGGCCTGGAACTCATTTTTTTTTTCCACTTATAGAAGGGGAAAAGGATAATATTATTTTCGTATTATAAAAAAAGGGGAAAGGAGATACAGGTAGGGATAGAGGGGGAGGGGAGGAAGAAGGAAGAGAGAGAGAGAGAGAAAGAGGGAGAGAGAGAGAAAGAGAGAGAGGAGAGAGAGAGAGAGAGAGAGAGAGAGAGAGAGAGAGAGAGAGAGAGAGGAGAGAGAGAGAGACAGAGAGAGAGAGAAGAGAAAGAGCGAGAGAGGGAGAAAGGGGGGGGGGGGGGAAGAGAGAAACAGAGAGAGAGAGAGAGGAGAGAAAGAGGGAGAGAGGAGAGCTAGAGAGAGAGGAGGGGGAGAGAAAGACACACGGACAAACAGAGAGTGAATAAAGTAGAAATACTGAAATTATGAAGAGAGATGAGAAGATAATATGCAACCACGACCTTAAAAGAAAAGAAGAAAATTCCGATATCTAAATACTTGGAGAGAGAATTTTTCCAGAGAGTTCCTGGAGGATTCAAAGTTATAACAAAAATGGTAACTAGGTTTACATCCTCAGGCAAATATAGTTTGCTCTCATAGCGGTTCGTGTGTACGTGGAGGCTTACATGTATGTATGTATTGATGTCGTGTGTGTTATTGCCAGTTCATTCTTTCACGTTCATCTAGTTATTATTGTCATCATTATTCCTCGTATCAAACCTATAAAATCGTATTTATTAGACGTTATTTCTTCACTAAAAAACACTTTTCCGACCATAATACAACGAAAGCTCCCGGCCACAACACATCAAAGATCGGCCAAACCGAGAACCAAGATGGCGGCCGTCCGGGACCCAGCAAATCTTCCATAAACAAACCGCAATTTGAATTCACCTTCTCCCCGAGGCCAGCCGCGTCTGAGCCTCTTCCTCCATGTCCAAAGGCGCGGGGATATATATTTTTTTAAGTATAGATATATTTTTGTTGGCGATTCAGTCAGATAATTCACTGATTTTCAATAGTTTCCTGGGGGATACGAGCTTAACGTATACGGCCCTGGAGGTATGGCGGGCAAGCTGGTGTAGGTACGTTTTCCCTCCCTCGGGAACCGGTGTGTGTGCGCACATGCTTACACACTGGATTAAATGGATAAGAACGAAGTATTTTATTGCAATGCTAAAGGATAAGTGAGATTAAATGGATGGAATTGTTACCTTTATCCCTATCATTACTTTTATGATCATTATTATTACTATTATTATTATTATTATTATTATATTATTATCATTATTATTATCATTATTATCATTATCATCATTATTTCATTACCATTCTAATGATAATTGTTATAGTTATCATTGTCATTACTATTATCATTGATAATAAACTATTAGTAGTAATATCATTATTATTACCATTGTTTGTCTTGTTGTAGGTATTATCATTATCATTTCTATCACTGTTGTTTTGTTATTGCTGTTGTTATAATTAACAATATTGTTATTGTATTGTTATTATTATTATTATCATTATATTAATATCATTCATTATCATCAATCATCACCTCATAATCATTAGTATTATCATTATCATTATTACTGTCATTATTATTGTCATTCTTATTATTATGATCAATATCACCATCATTGATATGATTATTATTTTGATTTCGGCGAATACAATAAAAGGAAAAATATTCAGGTAGAATGTCACTTTGCTCTGTCTAATCTCAGGAAAAGGAAAGCTGGCAACTCACGTAGGACCGTGGAACACTCCGATTCGCTAAGTTTCTTTTGAGAGAGAAAAGAACGTAATTAAAAGCGATTAGAATGTTGTACATGAATTAGAAATTAATAAAAAGAAATAAATAACAAATCTAAGCCTAAGTGTTAGTTGATTGGAAAAAAGAGACTGGATTGGCAGAGCTGTTGATGAGTTGCTGGTTCGTTCTTTTCTGAAACTGGACGCAAATAAAGGCGATTTAAGCAGCGGTTAGAACAAGAATTGCACCGTTCGCTGCTTAAAGCGTCTGCTAGCAGTGTTGCTAATCCGCATGAATTAAATGTCAAGCCTGAAAAATTAATTAAATGTCAAGTCTGAAAAACTCTGCACTTAAACTCAAGAATCTACAATTAATGTTTTAAATAATAAGTTACCCTAAAATCTTTACAAACCATATAATTTTTTTTTCCTATATGGATATACGGTGACTCTAAAACAGCAATACACACTTTCGATTGGCAACACTTCCACTCAGATGCGCTATCAAAACAATTGAACCTCACTGAATTAAATATAGGCCTACCCATTTCCATATATACAATTTTATGAAGCTGAAAAGGATAGTCACTGAATACTATATCAAAAGAGGAATGCTGTTGACCTTTTTTTTTTTTTTTTACTTTTCCATTTGTAATATTCCTTATTTCATTGAATAGTAGGTATATTCTCGATTTAGAGAGACGAGGAGTTTAAAAGTAAGAGATAAATTGTTCGTCTTATAATGATTTATGATTTATAAGAAAAAATAGAGAAAACTTTTTTATTCCCATAATCTCCATTATCTTTCGTTTTCAGTTAATTCCAATGTCTTTGAATATATTGTTATGGAAATCACAGAATCAGATACCGTAAAAAATCATTTCTCTGATAAAATATTAAGCGGAGTTCTTGGCCAGCGCCCGCATTCGAAAGCTTCTAACCAGTATGGTACTCGAATGACGCTGTTGCCATGGTGACGGTACACCCCTTAACTTAGCAAGCGAAAGTCTAAGGGACACAAGAATAAGGTTATGATCAATTATTTAGTTAAAGCAAACATACCCGATCGCCGGTGTATATTGGAAAATGTCTTCATAATTTCCTTCAACGTAAATCTTTTTTTTTTAATCCACTTACATCACTTGGTTGTCTTAAAAAACAGTGATGGATTTGTCTCAATATCTAACCTGTTCAGTTATAACACGAAAAAAAAGAAAAAAAAGAGAAACAAACAAACAAAAAATATAAAAAAGTCAATATATCCCGAAATTTTCAAAAGTAACTTACCATATTTCAAAACCATTTTTTCTCGTTAAAGACCCAAATACTGACCTTCCAAATAACTATATCATTACCCATATCACTGGATCAGCAAGGCACGGTGAGGGAGAATGAACCCAGGTCAACAACAACATAATACGTGTACTGTGCACCTGTGTGTGTGAATGGACTCTTACCTGAGGCAATTAGTCTACGAGCTGGGTGTACGTTGGCCGGTTTAGTCCGCTAATGTTGGTGTCAGTTCGTTAAATGCCTTTTGTGGTCAGGGATGCTGCTTCCTGGATCTTTCCTCGTTCTCTTTCTTCTTCTTTTTCTCTTCATTTTCTTCTTCTTCTTCTTCTTCTTCTTCGTCTTCTCATCCTCTTTCTAATCTTTTTCTTCTTCTTCTCTCTTTCTCCTTCTTCTTCTTATTCTTATATATTATATATATATATATATATATATATATATATATATATATATATATATATATATATATATATATATATATATATATATATATAACTTATATATGTATGCATGTATGTATAATGTATATACGTATGTACGTATATATATATGTGTGTGTGTGTGTGTGTGTGTGTGTGTGTGTGTGTGTGTGTGTGTGTGTACGTATGTATGTGTGTGTGTGTGTGTGTGTGTGTGTGTGTGTGTGTGTGTGTGTGTGTGTGTGTGTGTGTATGTATGTACGTATGTATGTGTGTGTGTGTGTTGCCCACAGAAATAAAACACAATTCCGACTTTCCTTTCAGACGAGACATGTAATTGAGTATTCTGATAGACTTCTACCTCCACAGAATCCTCTTTAACACATTCCCTATTCCAAAGCGAAATCTCTGTCTACCTGGGAATACGTACTCACCAGAGCAATCCTTGGGTAATAGATAGATAGATCAAGATATAGATAGATAGACATCCCTCCTACCTCGATTCGTGCCCTGTTTCTCTTTCTATTTCTTCTCTCTTTCTCTCTCTCTCTGTCTGTCTGTCTGTCTGTCCCTCTTCTCTCTCTCTCTCTCTCTGTGTCTCTCTCTGTCTGTCTGTCTGTCTGTCCTCTCTCTCTCTCTCTCTCTCTCTCTCTCTTCTCTCTCTCTCTCTCTCTCTCTCTCTCTCTCTCTCTCTCTCTCTCTCTCTCTCTCTCTCTCTCTCTCTTTCTTTCTCCCTCTCCTCCTTCCTCTCTCTCCTCTTCTCTCTCTCTCTCTCTTCTCTCTCCTCTCTCGTCTCTCTCTCTCTCTCTCTCTCTCTCTCTCTCTCTCTCTCTCTCTCTTCGAGAAAATCGCAAAATAAAACTCCTATGATTCAGCAAAGTAAAAAGTGAGGTATACCTGTCGAATATTTAGCAGCTTCATCCGAATTACAGATTTCTGATGCAGTTGTAATGTCAAAAGGTAAACCGTGGAATTATTGTGGAAATTATTTCAATTTCATTCGTACTTTTGTCTGAATGAACCTTGTTCCGACACGTCTTCATCTATGGCAGCAGGAGATTGTGTCTTGTGCGTGTGAATATGTTTGCATCTTTTATCGATATTCGTCTTATATCTTGTCTATCTTTTATCCTTCTTCCTCATATATATATATATATATATATATATATATATATATATATATATATATATATATATATATATATATATATTATATATATATATATATGTGTTGTGTGTGTGTCACATGTACAATGTATATGTGTGTGTGGTGAGTGTGTGTGTGTGTGTGTGTTGTATGTGTGTGTGTGTGTGTCTGTGTTGTGTGTGTGTGTTACATATTATATGTGTGTGAAGTGTGATGTGTGTGGGTTGTGTTGATGTGTGTATGTGTGTGTGTGTGTGTACGTATGTATGTATATATGTATATATATTCATATATATATGTATATATATTTGATTGTATGTGTGTGAGACAAAGAAGACTATATAGATTGGATTTACTGTGTAGACGAAGCGCAGAAAAATCCCCAAATCCCCCCTCCATTTTTACCAAAAAAAAAGTTATATTGTGTCCGAAGTTGAAGAGAAAAATGGCGGATTCAAGATTCATTTCTCGGCAATTTTCTTATTGGAAAACGGGCTTTTGATGGATCTGTTCGCGTGTCGTATTTCCTCTTTCGTATTTTGCATCAGTTTCTATTTGTTTTTCGTATTTTGTTTGTCCTAATTTCTTTTTTTTTGTATCTTTTGTTGCCTGCTTTCTTTGTATTTTTTTATTTTCCTGATTTTCTTTGTAAGTTTTTTTTCTGATTATTATTTGTATCTTTTTATCTGATATTCTTTGTATCTTTTATTTCCTGCTGTTCTTTGTATTTTTTTCCTGCTTTTTATATCTTTTATTCTTGATTTGTTGTTCTTTGATATTCTTTGTATCTTTCATTTCCCATTTCATATTGCGTTTGCTTATTCATTTATTTATTCATTTCATTTCATTTTATTTATGTACATTTTTTTTTTTTTTTTTTTTTTTTTTTTTTTTTTGCTTTTTCATTTTCCTTATTGGTAGTATTGTCACTTCGTTTTATTTTCTTATTCATTTAGTTTTGTCATTTCATTTTTATCACTTGTTTCTTCCTTGTCTGCACTTTTTGACTTTATTTATCTAATTGTGGACTGCGATAGGAGGCCTTGCTTGTTTTATTTTCTCTTTATCTTCTTTTCTTTCTTTTTTTCGTAAATTTCAAGATTGTAGTAGTCATTCTAGTCGTTCGCAATCGGCTTGTTAACTTGCATGTCCCGTCTATTTTGATTACATGGAAACGGGCGTGCACCGACTTCAGCTTTTCGAAGGGCAAGAAAAAAAATGAAA
The DNA here is from genome assembly GCF_003789085.1 of Penaeus vannamei. Taxonomy (NCBI): domain Eukaryota; kingdom Metazoa; phylum Arthropoda; class Malacostraca; order Decapoda; family Penaeidae; genus Penaeus; species Penaeus vannamei. The sequence goes on along the minus strand of NW_020869551.1, from coordinate 42,504 downwards.
TTTAAAAGAAAAGAAAAAAAAATGGGTAAGCCCAAAAAACAAGAGAAAAAAACGGGCAAACACCACGAAAAAAATATACTATGGAAGAAGAGGCCCAAGCGCCTTTTTTATCTTTTTTTTTTGCCATTCAAGCCGGTGTGCGAGTGTGCTCAGTGCTGCTGTCACATGAAATAGAGTAAATAAATAAAATAAAAAACAAAGCAAATAAAGAAAAAAGAAATTCATTACAAAAAGAAAAAGAAAAAAATAATATGGCAGTCAGTGAAAAGATGGTGTGATACAGTTCTTCGTTTTCTCTCCTATTTTCGTTTTCGTTGGGTGCGAGAAGGTGCTCACTTTCTTACTATCTTCATTTATATTCCGATTCGCTTTTTTATCGTCGGCATTATATTTCACTTTTTCTTTATCATAATCTAATCATCAATTATCATCTTTTCTTTTATCACGTATCCATTATCATTACCATCTTTCCTGCTTTATTTTTATCCCATATCATCAGTCAATTTCTTACCTTTTTTTTTTGGTATGCTTGGTGGGGTGGCGGGGGGAGGAACTACCTTCACTCCCTCCCTCCCTTCCCACAGAAAACATACTATAAAATACATTAACATAAACAATCATCGGATACTTAAATAGATGCTGACGATGCTGACGAGTTGCTGAACGATCTGACCTGTTCCTCCTTATTCCATTAAGTAAGGCGTCTACCTCTTTCTTTCCGTAGATGAATGCTGACAAAATGTGTTTTCCGTGCCTCTCTTCGGTGTGTATGCTCCTCTCGTTCATTCCTGTCCTAGATTGAATAGAGAATGATGATNTCAGCTTCGCGCGTGGCGCGTGTGGGGACTGAGGCGATCGACGGAGTATGACGGAATGAGGGGAGTGATGGGAGGAGGACTCTGGAGGTGAGATGTTAGAGGAAAAGAGGGTCTCTCTCTCTCCTCTCTCTCTCTCTCTCTTCTACTGTCTGACTCACCTCTCTCCTCTCTCCTCCTCCTTCTCCTCCTCGTCCGTCCTCTCTCTCTCGTCTTCTCCTCTCTCTCTCTCTCTCTCTCTCTCTCTCTCTCTCTCTCTGGCTCTTGAAGTGGGAGAGAGGAAGAATACTCACCGTCTCCTCGCTCTCTCTCCTGTCTCTCAGCTCTCTCATCTCTCTGCTGCCCCATCTCCGTCTCTCTCGGCTCTCTGCCCTATCGGTCTCTCCGTCTTCTCTCTCTCCTCTCTCTCTCTCTCTTCTCGCTCTCTCTCTTCGTTGGTCTGTGTCCTGACTCACCGTCTCCTCTCTCTTCTCTCTCTCTCCTCTCGCTCTCTCTCTCTCTCCTGTCCTTCTCCTGCTCTCTCTCGCTCCTCTCTCTCTCTCTCCCCTCTCTGTTCGTCTCCTCTCTCTCTCTCTGCTCGTCTGACGTGGACGACGTGAAGTGTTGCGTGGTGGCATATGAGAGGGAGAGTGTAGGGAATTAAGGTGACGTCACCGTCTCGCGTGCGGTCTCTCGGTCTCGCTCTCTCTCTCTCTCGTCTCTCATCGAGGCCAGAGAGTCTCGTCTTTCTTCTCGTCTCTCACTCTCAGTCTCTCTCTCTCTCTCTTCTCTCTCCTCTCTCTCTACTCTGCTGTCTGACTCTCTCGTCTCCTCTCTCTCTCTCTCTCTCTCTCTCTCTCTCTCTCTCTCGTCTCTCTCTCTCTTCTCTCTCTCTCTCTCTCTCTCTCTCTCTCTCTCTCTCTCTCTCTCTCTCTCTCTACTCTCTCTCTCGTCTATCTATTCAATCTATCTATCTCCTATCTCATCATCGCTTTTTAATGTCCGATCGTTTTTGGAAAATTTGAAAGCCTTTTACAATATCAATATATTACTTCAAGATATCATTAAATAGTGTTTCAAATTTCAAATTCAAATTTCAATAATATTCAAATTCAAATGCTGAGGGAGGGAGAGAGATGGGGGGAGGGAGGAAAGGAGAAGATATTGAGAAAGAGAATTAGAGAAAAAGAAAAATAGAAAGTGAAGAGAAGGGATTGACGGGATAAGGGATAGGGAAAGAGAGACAGAGAGAGAAAAAGAAAGGAGGGATGAAGGGAATAAACAAGAAAGAAAGAGAGACAGAAAGAGAAAGGTGAAAAGGAGGGATGGAGAGAATAAACGAGAGAGAAAGAGAAAGAAGAAAAAGAGGATGGGAGGGGAATAAACGAGAGAGAAAGAGAAAGAAGAAAAGGAGGGATGGAGGGAATATACGAGAGAGAAAGAGACACAGAAAGGAGAAAGGTGAAAAGGAGGGATGGAGGGAATAAACGTCAGTAAAAGAGAAACAGAAAGAGAAGAGGAGAGAAAGAAAGAGAAAGAGGGAGAGAGAGAATATCCACAGCTTCACTACCTCGAACCAGCGATTCAGACCGAAAGAAAGAAAGCAAAAAAAGAAAAGAAAAATAGATACAAAAAAAAGGAAATAATGGGAAAGTGCCGCCGGGGAGAATGTGGAAGAAGAGAACGTGGATGAAGAGGGGAAGAAGAAGACAGAAGAAGTAAAACTGATAAGGAGGTGGAGGAGGAGAGTTAAAGAGAGTTGGAGGAGAAGAAAACAGGGGAGGAGGAGGTGAAAATAAGGCAGGAAGAAGAGGAGGAGGAGGAGGTGGAAAAGGGGAGGGAGGAGAGGAGGAGGTGGAAATGGGAGGAGGAGGAGGAGGTGGAAAGGGGGAGAAGAGAAGGAGGAGATGAAAATAAGGCAGGAGGAGGAGGAGGTGGTGGAAAAGGGGGAGGAGGAGAAGGATGGGAGTGTGTGGTGGGGAGAGAAGAAGGAGAGGAGAAAGGAGGGGAGAAAGAAACAAAAGACCAAGAAGATGATGGAGGAGAAGGAGGAAGAAAAAAAGAAGAAACTGAGTGCGGAAAAAGAAGAGAGAAAAACTGGAGGAAAGAGGAAGAGGAGAGGAAGTCGTAGGAGAAAGAAAATAAAAGAATGGGTGAAGGAGGAAGAGGAGGAGAATTATAATATTAAGGAGAAGCGGGTAGGAAAAGCAGACGGAGGATGATGAAAAGCAAAAATAGAAGAAGAAGGGAGAAGAATAAGAAGAAGGAACAGGAATAAGAAAGGGAAGAAGGAGAAATGAAAAGGACGATAAGAATAAAACAGAAGTAACTAAGAATTGGAGAAAGATCAGAAGAATGAACAGGAGGAAGAAAGAGAGTGAGATTTTTTAAAAACAATAAAAATATGGAAGAAAGAAAGACAAAAATATAAACAATAAAGAAGAAACAAAGAAAAGGAAAAAAATAAGAAAAATAATAAAGAAGAAAGAAAAAAAAAAGAAAATAAGAAAAATAATAAGGAAGAAAGTAAATAATAATAATAATAAGGAAGAAAAAAAAGAAAAAATAAGGAAAAAATAATAAAAAAAAAATAGAAAAAGAAAAAACGATATACCCACCGGCTTTCTGCGCATCCACCGCGAGTTCCTTAATTCCGACCAAGGCGCTGACGGAGGAACGGATCGCGCTGGTCCGTGGCGCAGGCGAACGGGTGCCGGCCAGAACGCCCTCTCTCTCTCTCGGCCGCCGTTCTCGCTAAGTTATGGGACTCGCCAAATGAGCTGCGTCTTGTTGTAGCATCTGCATCTCTCTCGTTCTCTTTCTTTTTCTCTTTGGCTTTGGCTTTTGCTCTCTCTCTTTCTCTTTGTCTCTTTCTTTTGCTTTCTTTCTCTCTTTCTCTCTCTTTATCTCGCTCTCTCTCTTTTGCTTTCTCTCTCTCTCTCTCTCTCTCTCTCTTTGTCTCGCTCTCTCTCTTTTGCTTTCTCTCTCTCTCTCTCTCTCTCTCTCTCTCTCTCTCTCTCTCTCTCTCTCTCTCTCTCTCTCTCTCTCTCTCTCTCTCTCTCTCTCTCTCTCTCTCTCTCTCTCTCTCTCTCTCTCTCTCTCTCTTCTCTCTCTCTCTCTCTCTCTCTCTCTCTCTCTCTCTCTCTCTCTCTCTCTCTCTCTCATTCTCTCTCTCTCTCTCTCCTCTCTCTCTCTCTCTCTCTCTCTCTCTCTCTCTCTCTCTCTCTCTCTCTCTCTCTCTCTCTCTCTCTCTCTCTCTCTCTCTCTCTCTCTCTCTCTCTCTCTCTCTCTCTCTCTCATTTTCCCACTTCTCTCCTCGTTTCTCTCTTTCTCTCATTTCACAATAATCCCTCTCCCCCTCTCCCTCCCCTTTTCTCTCCGTCTCTATCCCTCTCCTTCTCTATCTCCTTCTCTCTCTTCCTCTTCCACGCATACACTTTTTAATAAACGTTTTTCTTTCCTTCACTTTTAATGGTCATTCATATTCATGCGCTGACTTGGTGATTCTGAAACCCAGTTATAATTATTCTCTCGTTACATATATTATTACATAAAATACGGGTTTCAAAGCTGGAATTTTCATTATCATTGTCAGTTTGTTATTTCCTATTATTGTTATTATTTGTTAGTGGATTATAATTTTGTTATTGTTATAAACATTGTCATTATTGTTATTTTGGGCAGCAGTAGTGTTATCATCATTATTATCATTAGATATTTTTTCATATTATTATCAATATTATTAATCATCATTACTGTTATGAATGTCACTATTACCATTACGATTGTTATTATCATCATCATTATTATCATTGTTGTTGTTGCTATTACTATCATTATCATTTCTATTGTTATCATTACTATATTATAACTCTTATCATTATCATTATTATATCATTTATATATTATTTATTCCTTTACTATCATTATTATTGTCATTATCATCATTATAAAAATAATCATAATAAGAATCATTTTCATTGTTACTACAACCATTATTGCTATTATCAATATCATTTATATCAATACCTTGGTGTTATAGCTATCATCATTAGTATTATTATCATCATTATTATCATTATTATTGTTATTAATATAACAATCATTATTATTATTATAATTATTTTCATCATTATGATTATCATTATTTTCATCATTATGATTATCATTATTTTCATCATTATGATTATCATTATTTTCATCATTATGA
>NW_020869551.1:30000-32500 GCF_003789085.1 Penaeus vannamei | reverse complement strand
GTTTTCCCTCTACATTTCTCTGAACTTTCCACGTTTAGATTTTATATTGATTTGATTTCAGTCTCAAATTATATACTCGCTTGATCTGATTTATTTTTGAAATAATCCTCGTCTTCGCTTCATTTATTTCATGCATATCACGCTCTTACACATTAACACAGAACACTTTTATCATTCTCTGCAAATCTCCCTCGATGTTCGATTTACCTGCCTCACCAATCACTTCAATTGCAGCATTAACTCCAGTTTTTTTTTTTTCCTTCAAAGACTTCAACCTCCACCATTTCTTTCGCCGCGGATGGTAAAATTCCATTTTTTTTCCTTCAAAGACTTCAACTTCAAACATTTACTCCAGTTTTTTTTTTTTTTTTTTTCTTCAAAGACTTCAACCTCTACCATTTCTTTCGCCGCGGATGGTAAAATAACAGAGAGGGAGAGAAGGAACCTGTGGTACGCCCGTTACAGGAACAGATTAGCACCGAAAACTTTTCTTTTTTTTTTCCTTCTCGCTGAAAAAAACGCTTTCCTTATCAGCCATTTCAGTTGCGACATCAACTTTTCTTTGTTCAAAGACTTCAACCTCCACCATTTCTTTCGCCACGGATGTTAAAACAACAGAGGGAGGAGAGAAGGACCCTGTAGTACACCTATTGAAGCAGCTTCTGCCTTGCTCTCTTCCGAATGTAATTGTGTCGTTATTGATTTGTAGTTTTTTCTACTCACTTAGATTACGTTTATATTGATTTCTAATTAATTCATTTACTGCTTTTATCTATTTGTTTATTTTTACTAACACGATGGAAAGCCGTTTCGTAATGTACTGGAGACGCAAATATTTTCGTTAATACTGCAGTCCCCTTTTTATTAAGGCATTAACATCACCGGAATTGTGATTCCTCTTCGTGAAATTGTTAAGGTATTGTTAAGGTACTATTCAATCTCTGCTTTCCAAATTTGTCTACTTATTCCTCTCGCATTATTTCATAGATCTATAACATAAATCAATATATACTCAATAACTGTCCTCATTGTTATTATATTTGCGATTTTAATTGCAGTACTGCTTTTATTTATTTCATCTAATGTTAATATTATATTATAAACTTTATCACTTGTAATTTTTCTGATGTTATCCATATTAATAACAGTAGGTCAATTAAAATCATTGACATAATTATCATTCTTCTTATCATTGTTATTATTATCATACCTGTGTGTTGGTACTATTAGTGGTGTTATCATTATTATCCTTATTCTTGTTTGTAATGGTAATCAAAATGATATTAACAAGGACAACAATATTACTTACTGCTATCATTATTATTGTCATTATCATTATTCTTTTTGGTAATTCTGTTATTATTAATAACATCTGTATTACTATCAAGTAGAAGTAATAATTATTATTATCATCATCATTATTATTATTACTCCTGTTATTATCATTACTTGTATTATTAGTAGAAGTATTATTATTTTATCATCATCATCATCATCATGAGCAACAGTATTGTTAATGGTGTTATCTTTATTGAGATTCGTATAAATGTTATTATTAATTATTGTCGTTATTATTATTACCTTAATTATCAGCATTCTCATCATTGTTATTTTCATAAGTACCATTCTTGTTATAGGAATATTAAGAAGAAAAATAGATGTAAATATAAACTAAAGAGTTTCATCACACACACACACACACACAACACCACACACTACACACAGACATACACTGAGACTTGACCACACGCACATACACACACATTACAATCCTGCATTGCACTCAGAGACTTGACCACACAAACACACACAAACATGCAGACATATCCATACGTACACAGACTACATACCCAATTTAACGATGGACTAAATGGCTGTAAGTTACAAGAACAAACTCACGTTCCTACATACTCATGTTGCGACAAGCACAGCATACGCCATAAACAGTAGAAACATATACGCACATAAACCGACATACACGCAGGGACAAGCATACATTTACTTCTACACCCCCCAGCCACACATACTTACATATATGTGCACATCGGCTCACGCGTACATGCCACTGGTTCAGATCCGGGTTGTGACGTAACTGCCCCTTCTCCTCCCCCTTCCCCCCCCCCTCACCTCCCCTCGTTCAGATCCTGGTGGAGCAGCACAGACCTCGTTCACATACGGGACACGAACGAGGCATAAATCATAAAGTTCGTTGATTTTTTTTTTTACACCAGTTTTCCATACGATGTTGGAACCTCTTCCCCCCTTTTCTGTTCATCTATTTACCTATCTATCTATCTGCCTCTCTCTCTCTCTCTCTCTCTCTCTCTCTCTCTCTCTCTCTCTCTCTCTCTCTCTGTCCCTCACTCACTCACTATCTAGCTCTCGCTCCCCTCTATCTCTATTTATTTATTTATCCATATATCTCTCTATCTGTGCCTATCCTCTCTTCCTCTATCTATCTATCTGCTTTTTATCTATTCATCTGTCTCTCTCTCTCTCT
>NW_020869551.1:10000-12500 GCF_003789085.1 Penaeus vannamei | reverse complement strand
CTTCTTTCGCCTTGGTCTGGAGAGTACCCGAAAAGGGGAAGAGGATGGAGGCAAAAGAAGAGAGATAAAGGGAAGTAGGAAGAAGGAGAAGGGAGAAATAAGAATGGGATGAGGAGGAAAGAAAGGGAGGTGTGAAGAAGGAGAAGAAGAAGGGGAAGAGAAGGAGGCAGAGAAGGAGAGGAGATAAAATGGGAGGTAGGAAGAAGGAGGAGAAGAAGATAAGGGATGAGGAGGAGATAAAGGGAGGTAGGAAGAAGGAGGAGAAGAAGGAGAAGAAGATGAGGGATGAGTAGGAGATGAAGGGAGGTATGAAGAAGGAGAAGGAGGAGAAGAAGATAAGGGATGAGGAGGAGATAAAGAGAGGTATGAAAGGAGAGAAGAAGAGACAAAGGATGAGGAGGAGATAAAGGGAGATGTGAGAGGAGGAGAAGAAGAAGAAAAAGATAAGGGATGAGGAGGAGATCAAGAGGGTGTGAAGAAGGAGAAGAAGAAAAGACAAAGTGATGAGGAGGAGATAAAGGAGGTGTGAAGAAGGAGGAGAGAAGAGAGATAAGGGATGAGGAGGAGATAAAGGGAGGTATGAAGAAGGAGAAGGAGGAGAAGAAGAAGATAAGGGATGAGGAGGAGATAAAGGGAGTATGAAGAGAGAAGAAGGAGAAGAAAGAAGGGATGAGGAGGAGATAAAGGGTATAAGAAGAAAGAAGAAGAATACAAAGGATGAGGAGGAGATAAAAGGGAGATGTGAAGAAGGAGGAGAAGAAGAAAAAGATAAGGGATGGGGAGGAGATAAAGGGAGGTATGAAGAAGGAGAAGATAAGGGATGAGGAGGAGATAAAAGGGAGATGTGAGAAAGAGGAGAAGAAGAAGAAAAAAGATAAGGGATGGGAGGAGATAAAGGTAGGTATGAAAGAAGGAGAAGATAAGGGATGGGGAGGAGATAAAGGGAGGTATGAAGAAAGGAGAAGAAGAGAAGAAAATAAGGGATGAGAAGGAGATAAAGGGAGTATGAAGAAGGAGAAGAAGAGAAGATAAGGGATGAGGAGGAGATAAAGGGAGGTGTGAAGAAGGAGGAGAAGAAGAAGAAAAAGATAAGGGATGGGGAGGAGATAAAGGGAGGTATGAAGAAGGAGAAGATAAGGGATGGGGAGGAGATAAAGGGTGGTATGAAGAAGGAGAAGAAAAGAAGAAAATAAGGGATGAGAAGGAGATAAAGGGGGTATGAAGAAGGAGAAGAAGAAGAAGACAAAGGATGAAGAGGAGATAATGCGAGGTATGGTGAAGAAGAAGAAAAGAAGGAGGAAGAGATAAAGAAAGGTATGGAGAAGAAAAAAAAAGAGAAGGAAGAGGAGGAGATAAAGGGAGATAAGTAGAAGAAGAAGTAAAAAGGAGAAGATATAGGGATATATGAAGAAGAAGAGAAGGGGTAGAATTATGAAAGTATGAAAAAGAAAAAGGAGAAGAGAAGGAGGAGGAAGGGGACGAGAGAGGATTAGAAGAGGAAAATAGAGTAAGGGATGGGAAAGAGAGACGAGAGAAAGGTGGAATAAAAAGCAGGAAGAAGAGGAGTAAATAGGGAGAATAGAAGAAGACGAGTAGAGGAAGAGAACGTAAGATCGAGAAGAGAAGGAGACAAAAGAGGCAAGAAGATCAGAAGACTATAAGAGGTGATAAAAAGAGAAAGCAAGAAGCAAAAAGAGAAGGATAGAGCAATAGGCGAGAAGAGAAAGGAAATGAGGAAAGTAAGAAGGAAACGCAGAGAAAGAAGGTAAAGGAAAAAAAGAAAAAGAGGAAGCGAAACAAGAGATAAGAGAAGGGGGTAGAGAAAAAAAAGAAGAGATGGAGGTAGAGAAAAAAAAAGAAGACAAGGAGGTAGAGAAAAAAAAAGAAAGACAAAAAAAAACAGAAAAATGGATTGAGAACAACAGAAAGAAAATGGAAGAAAACACTGGATTGAAATACCAGAAAGAGAAAGCAAAATAGTCGATCCATTAAAGATGCAGTAGGCCTATGCACAGCTTCTGATCTGCAGGGAAGGAGTGCTTGATTTTCCTCTAAATTGTTCTTTCAACTTTCAACTTTCAACTTTCAACTTTCTTCTCGCTGGGAACGAACCGTTGCTTCGTCATTATATACAAGCTATTGTAAATATATGTACACACGCATATACATACATACATGCATACACACATACCTACATATACATACAATATTAATTATATATATATATATATATATATATATATATATATATATATATATATATATATATATATATGTATATGTATAATATATATATATATATATATATTATAATATATATATATATATATATATATATATATATATATATATATATATATATATATATATAGTATATATATGTATTTATACACATATATACATACATATATATATATATATATATATATATAAATATATATATATATATATATATATATAATATATATATATCATGCACCGTTTCGATACATGATTATAA
>NW_020869551.1:2500-5000 GCF_003789085.1 Penaeus vannamei | reverse complement strand
TTTGTTTCCCACTTAATCTCATTCTTCCCTATCTCTCTCCTTTCTCTTCATCTCCTTTTCCCCTCTATCTATTTATTTTAATTTTATTTTATTTTTTTGTCGCCCTTCTCTCCCCCTTCCTTCAATCTCCCTTTCCCCCCCCCCTCCTTTCCTCACTCTCCTCTCACCACCCTCTCCCTCCCCCCCCTCTTCCTCCTCCTTTCCCCTCTCCCTCCTTCTCTTCCCCTCCCTCCCCTCCACCTTTCCCCTCTCCCTCACCTTTCCCCCCTCCTCCCTCCTCACTTCCCTCTCCCCCCCCCCCCCTCTTCCTCCTCCTTTCCCCTCTCCCTCCCTTTACCCTCCACCTTTCCCCCTCCTCCTTTCCCCTCTCCCTCCCCTCACCTCCCCCCCCCCCTGCCCTCACCTTCCTTTGCAAGTCCCCAAAGTTCATCAATATCAGTTAACAACATAATTATGAGACCTCCCTCTAATTTTCACTCTCATCATAACTGCTTTAACTGCTTTGTTAAGTTCGGGGTAAAATCATACTTTGCGAAAGAGATCAGAGAGAGAAGATAAATTCCATTCATTTTTTTTTTTCAGGGATTATACAAGCGTTGTAAAAGGAGTAGATGAATTACACTAACACTGACACTTTCACAGAATCACCGGCTTATGTACAAGCTTATGGATTTTTGATACAATGTTTTCACATTTTTATATACATGTGTATCTAGACACATACACACACACGAACACACATACACATGCATTTACACACACACACACACACACACATATGTATATATATGTGTGTGTGTGTGTGTCTATACATATTTATGCGTTTGTGTGTGTGTGTAGATTGACAAATAAATAGATATATGCATGTGTATGTATATATATATACATGTATATGTGTGTGCGTATGTGTGTGTGTGTGTTCGTATACACACACACATATAAATATATAACTATTGACGTTAGTGATGGTGATATCAATAAGTCCGATAACAAAACTGACATAAATGAAATCGATAATGGACGTAAGAGTAGAGATTAAGATAAAACTACATATACTGTATGTTGGGAATTATCAAAAATAACAAATAGAAAGGTAATGCTTGCAAATCCTTACCACACACACACGGACTCACACCGCACACACACACACACACACACACAACACAGACACACACACACACACACACACACACACACACACACACACACACACACACACACACACAACACACAAACACTTTTTGTACAATCTGTAAAGGATATTAATGCCATGAAACATCAAAGCGATAAACTCTGCGGACTTCGCACTCCCTCTTTCACTATGTATTACGTCGCTTACTTTATTGTCTGATTAATAATAAGTATAATAATAATATAATATAATATAGTATAATAATAAATATAACAAGTATAAGCTTAAACTAGACAAAGCTTTTTAGAATAATAATGAACGCATATGATGTATGATCATTCTTCATTCTACTATTGTTTGAGTTCAGAATTTATCGAATATAGATTTATTAAAATGTTGATTATGTGTATCGAATGGCGACAGGCTATCATTCTTATGATTATTTCTACCAATATTGAAACTGTCTTCTTCATCATTAGCTTCACCTTTAAATCATTATTAGCAATATCATAAGATGTATCATCATTGCTACTGTTATTATCATTATTTTTTTATCATGGGAAATATGAATATCGGAACTACTTTTATTATGATAATTGTTGTAGTATTATTGTTATAATTATCATTATCATTTTCTTTGATATTTCCACTGTATGGTATTAAGCTCTAGTTGGCAACTCAACCACATAATATCCTCTTTATCGCTGAATTTAAATGATTGTAAAGCCTCTTCACATTAACAGGATTTTTTAAAGCAAGTGTTAGATCTTTGTAATATGCTAAGGAAGAAAAGGTCTGAGTTGCCAACTAGGTTAATGGGGGAAAAATCAAAACTACCATTTTCATTGTTAAGTATTTACTAATTGGCAAACACCATTATAATCCTACATATCTGGAACATACAACAAATTCCATCAAAGAAAACTAAAACAATCTCCTTTTTGTTTTAATTTCCATCATCAGCGGAAACAACGCTCGCCGTATGTATTAGTCATAATCGTCAATGTGATGTAATTAAATATCTAAGTCTCCCATTAAAAAAAAGATAGATGCCGTTCCATTTTCTCTTCCGTCTGCCTTCCACCCCGTCTTCCGCTGATCACACGTTCTTTAAATTATCTCTTGACAAGTAACTTTCAAAAGACACTTTTTAGCAGAAAAAAAAGAGATACATGAATAACAAGATCAACTCTGAAGCTTCTGATAAAAATGGATCTCTAGGTTCGTTTGAGCGAATAAAAATTAATAACAATCTGAGAGAAATGATATCGAGAAGGAGTTGGGAAAATAGTCGTCAGTGTTATCAAGAATGGCTCCAATTAGCAGCAGCGGAGGGATCGGAAAAAGAGGAGGGAAGAGAGAGAGAGA
>NW_020869550.1:304059-315509 GCF_003789085.1 Penaeus vannamei | reverse complement strand
TTATTAGTTTCATATGTGAATATTATGTTTTTAGACTTATGTATATATACGTCTGTGTTTTATTATTATACTCATGTAAGAATATATGATTTACATTATTTATGGAATACGACTATGTGTATGTATATATTAGTATTCTGCAGTGTTACTCCGTGTGTTATTTCTTTTATTTAATATGCTAGTACACTGTACATGATATATATATATATATATATATATATATTATATACTATATATTATATGTGATACATGTATACACATGTATAATTGTATATGAATATATGTATGTATCACATATATAAATATACACAGAGATGTATATGTAAATAATGCACATGATATTTTATATAGTAATACTCAAATATATTAATATATTTATATATATATATATTTATTATTATATATAAATATTCTACGATTTATATATACATATATAAATTAATTTATTTTATTTATTTATAAATACTATGTATATGTATAACTGTATTATAACATATATATGGTTATATAAGATAATTATATAATATTATTATTTATGTAATGTATTCTTTGCTATAATATGGATGTCTTTGTTTACTATTATAGATGTATTAATAAACACATATAAACAATAAACTTATGTAACAGATTTTCGAACTGGAACTGATGATATAAATGGGAACTGAGTGAATGACAATTCATGTAGTAATCGTTTCAATTCTGATAATGAAATAAAAGTTATGAAGCAACAGATTTTATCACAAAGCATGATGAAGCTCTAAGTATCATGCTGAGATTAGTATAGAAATGAGGCAAGGGTGAATCCCCAACAGTGTTATAAAATCAAGGACAAGGCTAATTGTTATAGAGATGGGGATGCTGCCATTTACTGTGTGAAGGAGAACATGAAATCTGGTTAGTGGATAGGTTGTGAGATGACTTGATGACTTGAACATGTGAGTGGAGAAACACCCACCTAATTGTGGTGAAGTCAACTGTTCTTGTTTTGGTTAGACTCTCACTGAACAAATGTGTGCTTCAGAATTGTGGGGTACAGATTTCGTAGAAGTGTTATTTAGGATATTTTGTGGTTAATATCATTTGGGAAATTAAAAAACTTATTGTTTGTGGTGAGGATAATGTTGGTTTGCTAGTGTTGTTTGGTGTTGTCGATGTAGTTGATTATGTTATAAGATGCTGCTCAAATTGTGTTATTTCTGTTGTGTATTATTTGTTGTTTTGTTAATTATAGATGTAAATGTGATAATGATTAATAAGTGGCTATGGGGTATATCTAGTTATTGACTCTGTGGTGGTGTAGTATAAGATAGCGTGGTCTGTATGGATCTCTATAGGTCAATAGATTGAGAATATATGAAATTACTGGTCTACAGTGTTCTATCTCCCTCTCTCCCTCCTCTCTCTCTCTCTGTCTCTTCTTCGTCTTCTCTCCTTCGGCTCTTCTCTGTCTTCTTCCTCTCCCTCTCCTCTCTTCATCCTTCTCCCTTTCCTCTCTCTTCCCTCTCACATCTCCCTCTCCCTTCCCCTTCCTCTCTCTCACAACCTCTCCCTCCATTCCTCTCTTCTTCTCCTCTCTCTCTACGATCTCACCTACTTCGTCTTCACCTCTACTCTCTCTTCGTCCTCATCTCTCTTTCTCTTCTCTTCCTCACTTCTTCCCCCCTTCAACACACACCACGATTTCACCTATTTCTCCTCTACTTTCTCTTCATCGATCTCTTGAAGTCTATCTGCCCTTTACTTGTTCTCGTGTCTTCTCTCTTCTCCTCTTCGTCCCCCTCTCTCGCTCTGCCTCTCCTCTCTCTCTCATTCTCTCTCTCTCTCTTCTCTCTCTCTCTCTCTCTCTCCTTCTCCTCCCTCCTCTCTCTCTCTCTCTCTCTCTCCCTCTCCCTCTTTCCCTCTCCCTCTCCTCTTCACCTCTCCCTCTCTCTCCCTCTACCCTCTCCCTCTCCCTTCTCCCTCTCCCCTCTCCCTCTCCCTCTCCCTCTCCCTCTCTCTTCTCTCTCTCTCTCTCTCTCTCTCTCTCTCCTCTCTCTCTCTCTCTCTCTTCTCTCTCTCCTCTCTCTCTCTCTCCCTCTCCCTTCTCCCTCTCCCTCTCCCCTCTCCCTTCTCCCTCTCTCTCTCTCTCTCTCTCTCTCTCTCTCTCTCTCTCTCTCTCTTCTCCTCTCTCTCTCTCCCTCTCTCTCTCTCTCTCTCTCTCTCTACTCTCTCTCTCTCTCTCCCTTCCTCCTCCCTCCCTTCCTCCCTCCCTCCCTCCCTCCCTTCCCCCCTCCCTCCCTCCTCTCTCTCTCTCCCTCTCTCTCTCTCTCTCTCTCTCTCTCTCTCTCCATTCTCTCCTCTCTTCCTTCTTCTCTCTCTCTCTCTCTCTCTCTCTCTCTCTCTCGTCTCTCTCCCCCTCCCACCCCCCACCTTTCTCCCTTTTTCTATTTCTTTCTCTTTCTCACTTACATCTTACTATATCTTTCACTCCCTGCTAATGATATTGGCCGTTGATGTGGCAGATAATTATTGATGACCAATTTCTGTCATCCTCTCCTTTTTACTTTCTTTAATTCCTTCTGTATCTCACTCTCTTTCCTACTTCCTACTCCATATTTATTTTTTCCATTCTTTCTCTTGCTTTCTTTTTCTTTCTTCTTACTCCTGCTTTTCCTCTTCTCTCTCTCTGTCCCCATTCTAATGTGCATATCCTCTCTTTATGTTTCCTGTGAAATATTTTTCCCCAAGGAATGAGATGTAAGACCCACATAGCCTTTGCTTGGGCTTTGTAAAGGTGATTCATGTAGCGTGTGTACATGCACTTTTGGGGTATCATGGCAGGTCAGCTGAGCAAGGACGGCAAGCCTTAGGTTTGCGCATATATATATGTCATTTACACGTTTTTTTTCATTTTATTTTATCTATCAGGTGAAGTGATAGGTGGAGGGAGTGATGGTTAATACACTGAGGCAGTTTATCCAGTAGTAAGATCTATTTCTTAGAAAATTATAGCATGGAAGTTGGTTTTGTCAGTGGAGTCTAAACAATGCTAACATCATCATTCTCCTCTTCCTCCTCGTTTTCCACCGCACTCATACAGCTACTGCTGGTGTTCCGCTTGTTCTTTTATCTTGTTCTTTTTCCTCTTTGTCTTCTTTGATGGATTCCTCACCTTCAATCATTCCCCTGCTTTTGTCCTTCTCTTCTTTTTTTCTAATTCCATTTTGTTTTCTTTTATTACTCTGCCTCCGCTTTTCCTCCTCCCCTCCTTTTAAATACCCTACTTTACCTCCTCCTCCTTCTCTTCTTCCTCATCTTTCTCTTCCTCCTACTCTTCTTCCTCCTATTCTTCTCATCTCATCTTCTCTCTTCCTCTTTCATCTTCTTTTCTTTCTTCCTCTTCTCTCATCCTCTTCTTCTCATCCTCTTCTTTCTCATCCTCTCTCTTCTTTTTCATTCCTCTTCTTCTTTTTCATCTTCTTCTTTATCATCCTCTTCTTCTTTCTCATCCTTTTCCACTTCTTCCTCTTTATATACATCTTTCTTCCTTTCTACCTCTTCTGCATATTTCCTACTTCCTCCTTTTCTTGTTCTTTTTCTCTTTCTTTGCTTCTCCTCTTCGTCTTCCCCCCCTCCTTCTCCACCTTGTCCATCTCTCCTTCAAACTTGTCATCCTTTCCCCCACCTTCATACCGCCTCTTCTTTCTCCCCTCCTCTTTCTTCTCCCCCACTTTGTCTTCTTTCCCCCAACTTGTCTTCCCCTCCCCCCACTTCAGCCTTTTCTCCCCCACCTCTGTCTCTTCTCCCCCAAGTCTTCTTCCTCTTCTGTCTTGCTTCTCCTGCTTGTCCCTCACTCTCCCCCTCCTCTTCCCCTCTCCCTCCTCTTCCCCTCCCTCTCCCTCCCCTCTTCTCCCTCTCCTCCTCCTCTCTCCCTCCTCTCCCTCCCTTCTCCCTCTCTCCCTCTTTCTCCCATCTCCCTCCTCTTTCTCCCTCTTCCCTCCTCTTCCCCTCTCCTTCCTTCTTCCCCCTTCTCCTCTTCCTCCTCTTTCCCCTCTCCTTTCCTTGCCTCTTCCCCCTCTTCCCTTCCTTCCTTCTTCCCCTCTCCCTTTCCTTCCTCTTCCCCCTCTCCCTTTCCTTCCTCTTCCCCCTCTCCCTTTCCTTCCTCTTCCCCCTCTCCCTTTCCTTCCTCTTCCCCCTCTCCTTTCCTTCCTTCTTCCCCCCTCTCCCTTTCCTCCCCTTCTTTTCCCCTCCCCTTTCCTCCCTCTTCCCCCTCTCCCTCCTTTCTCCCTCTCCCTCATCTTCCCCCTCTCCCTTTCCTCCCTCTTCCCCCTCTCCTCCTCTCCCCCTCTCCCTCCTCTTCCCCCTCTCCCTCCCCTTCCCCTTCTCCCTCTCCTCCTCTTCCCCCTTCTCCCTCTCCCTCTCCTTCCTCTTTCCCCCTCTCCCCTCTCCCTCCTTCCTCCTCTTTCCCCCTCTCCCTCTCCCCTCTCCTTCCTCTTCCCCCTCTACCTCTCCCTCCCTTCCTCTTCCCCCTCTTCCCTCTTCACCTCTCCCTCCTCTTCCCCCTCTCCCTCTCCCTCTCCCTCCTCTTTCCCCCTCTCCTCTCCCTTCCTCTTCCCCCTCTCCCTGTGCCTCCTCTTCCCCCTCTCCCTCTCCCTTCTCTTCCCGCCCCTCCCCCTTTCCTCCTCTTCCCCCCTCTCCCTCCTCTTCTCCCTCTCCTTCCTCTTCCCCCTCTCCCTCCTCTTCCCCCTCTCCCCCTCCTTCCTCCCCCTTCCCCCTCCTTCCTCTTTCCCCCTCTCCCCCTCCCTTCCTCTTCCCCCTCCTCCCCCCTCCTTCTCTTCCCCTCTCCCTCTCCTTCCTCTTCCCCTCTCCCTCTCCTTCCTCTTCCCCCTCTCTCTCCTCCTCTATCCCCCTCTCCGTCTCCCCTCCTTCTTCCCCCTCTCCCTTTCCTCTTCTCCCTCTCCCCTCCTCTTCCCCCTTTCTCCCTCCTTTCCCCTCTCCTCCTCTTCCCCCTCTCCCCTCCCTCTTCCCCCCCTCCTCCTCTTCCCCCCTCGGCCCCTCTCCTTTCCTCTCCCTCCTCTCCCCCTTCTCCCTCTCCTTTCCTCTCCCTCCTCTTTACCCTCTCCTCTCCCTCTTCTTCCCTCTCCCTCCTTCTTCTCCCTCTCCCCCCTTGTTTTCCCTCTCCCTCTCCTTCCTCTTTGCCCCTCTTCCCTTCTCCTTCCTCTTCCCCCTCTTCCCTCTCCCCCCTCTTCCCCCTCTCCCTCTTCCTCCCTTCCCCCTCTCCTCTCCCTTCTCCCTCTCCCTCCTCTCTTCTCTTCCCCCTTCTCCCCTCTCCCTCTCCCTCCTCTTCCCCTTCTCCCTCCCCTTCTCCCTCTCCCTCCCTCTTCCCTTCTCTCTCCTCTCCCTCCTCTTCCCTCTCCCTCTCCCTCCTCCCTCCCCTCCTCTTCCCTTCCCCTCTCTCCCCTTCTCCCCCTCTCTCCCTTCCCTTCTTCCCCTCTCCCTCCTCTTCCCCTTCTCCCTCTCCCTTTCTCTCTCCCTCTCTCTCTCCTCTTTCCCATTTTCCCTATTCCCTGCTCTTCTGCTCTCCCTCCTCTTCATCCCTCCTTGCACTTCTCCCTTTTCTCCTCCTCCTCTTTCTCCTGTTCCCCCACATCTTCTGTACTACATTCTCATATCATCCTTTCTCCCTTCTTTCCTTCTTGTTCTTTCTCTTTAATCTTTCCCATACTTTGTTTTTTTTCCATTTATTTCAGTTTATAGTAAATATCCTTATTGACATGATTGCAATATTTGAATTAGCACATCTAGAGTACCTTTGGATTGTTGCAGTTATTTAAAAGTTATATACAAAAAAGTATTTATTTTTTTGTATGTATTGTTGTTATAGTGGAATGTTGCTTCTTTAGAAAGTGGGTCATTTACTTAGGGCAGAGTTATTTATTATAGGAAATTATTTGTGGCAGGTCTAAACCATGAAAAGTCATTTTACTTTCCATATTTTGTGGGTATAGACTGCAGGGAATTAATGGATACTGATTGGCCTATGCCCACTGTCAGCAGAGATGCTTTCATAGTATCTACACTTAACACACCCATCAGAATTGTACGTCTTGTGCACCTGACAGGTTGTAGCAGTACACATCTTCTGGTGTATCTGGCAATAATGACTAGATAACAGCAACATTATGAATTTGTCATTTGATGGTCCAAGTTGCATGTCACCACTTAAATGCAGGACTGTAAAATTTAGGTAATTAACTTAAGTAGTTAATGCATGACGTACAAAATGTACATTAGTGTACACTGTTATACACTCGTGTAACTGCATATAGGAACTTCCTTGGTCTGCAGACACTGATTGAAAGAAGAATTTAGTCCTTAAAGTCACATTTCATTGGATACTCAATTTTTCTTGATATATAAAGTAAGGGATTTTTTTTTGGATGTTTTAAATATTTTTTCAAACAAGAGTAAAATATATTTAACATTGTAGTTTTAATACCAGTTATGTTTTTTTTTATAGTGAAGCCTGTCCAAAGTATTAGGTATTTTTACATAGGAAAACCATTTCATAAGATTAGATATTGATTTTTGCAAGAAGGAAAAAGTGCTTCTGAATGAACTTCAATACCAGTACCTTATCAAAAATTATGCCTTTTGCAAACATATAGTTGATATCTGTAATGCGCTGTTGTCCACTTAAATAATAAACACAATTCACATTTTTTATATATATGGTGTGCTGATTCAAGTTTTAGATCCACCTATAACTCTTTACTAATTTTGTGATTTTTTTATGTCTTTCCTAGGCCTTTGCAAGGTTGCAGGATTTTTAAGTTTTAGATATTCACCACACTAAGTTCGGCCAGATAGAATGTATTTGTGGTGTGTGTGTTTGCATTTACAATGAAAAATTAACTTGAAGTTGGGAAGCTTGGTACTTGTTATCCATGAAAAGTTGTTTGAAAGTGTGAAATGTACATAATAGAAAATACATAAAGTATTACCTTTCTTTTGTCTCTGTAAAATTGTAAAAGATGAAAAATCATGAGTAAATTCAAATTAAAGTCTAACTTTCAGATATTCTTGGACAAACTGACTTGTAAACAGATAACTATGGTATTATCTGGCTGCAGGGAAAGAAAAGTTTTTGTTCCATCTGAAATAAATCTTTAGCTTTGTGCTAAGTAGATTCCTTCTTACAGATAAAGAATTATGGCACAGAGAGGAACAGCTCAGCGACCCAACGGCCAGGGAAAGATCTGCCAGTTCAAGCTTGTTCTGCTTGGTGAATCAGCAGTCGGAAAGTCTTCTCTCGTATTAAGATTTGTCAAGGGCCAGTTTCATGAATATCAGGAGTCAACTATCGGAGGTAAATTTTCTGCTTTTGCTTATTACCATTTTTTTTTTTTTTTTTTTTTTTTTTTTTTTTTTTTTTTTTTTTTTTTTTTTTCTGAAAATACAGCTTGAAATCTTTGTCAAGAAATGTTGATAATTAGTTCAGGACTTCATGAGCAGGGATACTATTCCTGATGCATTAATACTAAATAATCTTTTCCCATTAAATTTTGACGGTATTAAATTGTGCCATTTAGTGAATCACATATTTTGAAGTAACAAGATAACTTTATACTACATTTTCTATAATCAGTATATATTTTATACAGAAATAAGTTAAACTGTGACATAGTTCCTTAGTTGTTATAGATAGGCTCCAACAACTCTGTGCATAGTCAGTGGCAAATAGAATAGTCAGGGTTAACACCATGTCAACAGGCATGGCTATAGCCATCATGGAAAGCCTATCCTTCATGGCGGGCACTGGTATACACGTCATGACTCACTCTAGTGAGTGAGTGGGAAGGGCAGGCTGTACTCAGTGAACACCAAGGGGTTAAGGGTAGATGGTTATAAGTGAGGTGTAACCCATCCCTTGTGCTTTTATTTTTTAGTAATGCCATGGTACAGAGGAAAGATTTATGATGACAAAGACTTTCTAATATGATATTCACGAAATTCAGTTACATATGCTAGATTCAAATTTATATATGTTAATCCAAAGGATAGTAACAATAAAACAAGAATATTTTAAAAATGGGTTGTATTTTTGTCAGCTTCAGCACATCAGGTGATAAGGGGCTGGGTAGAATACTAATATGTATTTAGTATGTAAGCCCATCTAAAACAAATGCAAGAGAGCCATAGTTTAAGCTGGATCCAACTGCAAAACAAGTGATTTTGGTATAAAAAACAGTGTCTTGTAAATAGCAGTGCTTGCCATAGTAGATAAAGTAGATAATGAGATGTATAGCTGAAAAACAAGTAGAGATACATGAAATTCAATCAGGGTATTGTACTTGGCCTAACTTTTTGTTATAGATGAATGAGCAACAAGATGAGCATTACCAGTTAAAAAGATTTTTGAAATCAATTTTATGAGAAATTGAAAAAAATAGTTTTGAGAATTTCATTTAGCACTATTATGAGTTGAGAGATGAGTCATATACCAATGGAATAAAAAAGAAAGTGAAATTTGTGCCTCAGATTTTTAAAATGAATATGAAAGGGTAAAATTTAGGGTTAGGTTATATTTTTAAGCTGAACTAACTTTGAAGTTGCACAAAAATATACCCTTAACCTAGTTTTTGAGGATGTTTATTTATTATTATTCATTTCTTTTTCTAATGGGCTCTAAAGCTCTGGGTGAGTATAAAATTGGCAATAAACAATGAAAGGGCAAATTGCTCCAATCTCCAGCTTAAAAAGCAATCATCATAAAAGTACCTGGTATTCAACTCTTGGTCAACTCTCATATAGATATAGATATATAAAGCGAAAAGATATTGATATAGCAGTGAGTAACCACAGGTTTATTATAGTATTATTATTATTATTACTATTATCATTATTATTATTATTGTTGTTATTGTTGTCAGTAATGTTATTGTTGTCAGTAACGTTATTGTTTTTGCTATTGTGATAATTTTCATTATCATTATTCTGATTGAGTATGATTATTGTTTTTCTTGTATTTGTTTTGACTTATTGTTATTATTATGATAATTAGTAATACTTATTATGATGATAATGATAATTATGATTATCCTTTTTTATGATGATTATGATGAGTAATGAAAAAGTTGACTATTCATAATCAAATTTGTTACACACCCAAAAAATTATTTTATGAATCAATTTATTGCTATGAATTATAACTCAAGGAAGTTTTCTTTGATTTCAGCTGCATTTCTGACACAGACAGTATGTTTGGATGATACCACAGTTAAATTTGAGATTTGGGACACGGCTGGTCAAGAACGATACCACAGTCTAGCTCCCATGTATTATCGTGGTGCTCAGGCAGCCATTGTTGTTTATGACATTACTAATCAAGTAAGTATTTTATCTTGTTTTCATTCCATAGCTTGCTGGTTTTATATTTTCCTTTCCTTTAAACTTTCATGTATTTTTGTATTTAGATATTTTGTAATTTTGGAAATAGTAATGTTTTTTTTTTTTGGAAATAGTAAAATCTCTCCGGGAATTTAATTTATTGAAGATGACAATCATGTTTTATATCTGTTAGTTTATTTTTAAGAATGTTTTGGAATTTTTCTAATGAATTTCAACCAGTTTGAATATTTTTGATGATTATTTTTTTTTATATCCAAACCTCAATTCTACTTCACATTTTAACTGAGATTAAAGAAACTTAGCATCTATTCCTGATAATAACGGAAAAGTATATAGTGATACTCCCTGTTCAGGAATTGACCATAGAAATGGTAGGCATATTATATAAAGGAGAGAATAGCTGGCAATATAAAATGCTAATTTTCAGGACACATTTGGTCGTGCTAAGACCTGGGTGAAGGAACTTCAACGGCAAGCTTCTCCGAACATTGTTATTGCCTTGGCAGGCAATAAAGCAGATTTAGCCAACAAGAGGATGGTTGAATATGAAGAGGCCCAGACCTATGCAGAAGAAAACTCCTTGCTTTTTATGGAGACCTCTGCTAAGACTGCTATGAATGTCAATGACATCTTCCTGGCAATAGGTATGCCCCTTTTTGTAAAAAAAATGCCTGCTAGTGTTTTTTGCTAAATAGAAGGTTAAATAATTGACATGATTTTTTATATTCTTCATAGCATTAACTTAGACTACTTATGTCAACCCGTAGAATATGAAAATATGTATTAGAAATATAAACATTAAATGACACATGAAACTGAGTGTTTATTCTTTGTTCAAATCCAACAGCAAAGAAACTGCCAAAGAGTGACAGTACTGCAAGCGGTTCTCCTAGGGGTGATGTCAGCCTGTCCAATAACCAGCCAGCACAGGGCACTGCTGGATGTTGCAAGTGATCACCTTTAGCAAAGGTTAGTTTGTGAATAACATTTTTAGTGATGTGTTTTTTGACCTTGTTTGTGTGATGGGCAAATGAATTGAAGTTTTACTTTGTTTGTGATGGGCATTGAATTAAGAATTGACCTTGTTTGAGTGATGGTCAATGAATTCATTAAAAATATGAAGAAAGAAAAATAAATACTGATGCAACCAATTAAATTTTAAAATGTACGTAGGTAGGCCATTGGTATTCAATTGAATTTTGTTCCTCAGAAAAATCAAGTGAAAGATGATAGATTGTATGCTATGAACATGTAAATTGTATTAATGAGAAAATGTATAATTGTATGGTTTACAATTTTTGTCACAATTGACAATATATATTTACTGAGTTTCAGTTACAGTAATTCCTTCCTCCCAATTTAAATCTTCATCTGTCTATAATTACATCTCTTGTACACCATTGACTAAACTAATAGTGGAATATGTGATTAGAAAGTTTGTCAAATTTTCTATTTCTTTTTAAATATGGGGTAATGGGGTAGCTGGAATGGTTATATGACATTACAGTTAATAAAATGGATAGGGATGGCTTTTCTAAGTGTAGTACCTTCTTTCTTGAAATTTTCAATCGTGATAGTACTCGTAGAATTCACAAGTTTCTACGATGTGTAGTTCAGTCAGGAGGTTATTGTAGACACTGAAGTCTTTTCTGGAATGATGAAATTCTATGGAGGCTGGGCACACTTGTCATTGATTTGCTTTATCCATTTAGTAATAGATTGTTTTCCTTGCACAAACAATATCATGTCTCTAGTTAGTCCATAACATCGTGATAATAAGTAAAGAAAAAAATGATTTGTGTAACTTCAACTATTTATTTATTTCATTATATTCATTATTCTGTTGTTCTTTAATTCAACCTGTACCGCCATTTATGGCGGTACACCTGGAGCAGGCGGTTTTCTAGTCATGGCTTATGTAAATTACATTCCACACTTGTTTATCAATGGAAATAATGCAAAAGCCCTTTTCTAAATACCAAGTGAGTCAATTCGCCTGCCAAGAAGTCATGTACTCTTGGTGAGTCTTTCCCATCATCCTGGCCTTCAGCCAAAATGTT
>NW_020869550.1:276559-296559 GCF_003789085.1 Penaeus vannamei | reverse complement strand
TCAACTGCTATGAAATGTTAATAAAGATGATGGAAACTTAGTCACCCTTTTGTTATTTCTTTTATAATCGTCTCTGAGTGCTTTTGAACAAATACGAGGGGATTACTACAACAGATAAACTAGGACTCAATTTATAACGATGTGTGCAATATTAAATGGCTCTTGTAATGATATATGATGAAATTGTGTGTGATCCAAGAGCCAAGCCTAACTTAACAAGTCTAGGTGCCACATCTTTCTAATTCATATTCAATTGTAAGCACACATATGTTAAATGCGTCCCAGTAGTAGGACGTTCACATTGTGAGCGAAAAAAGACTAGACCTATAATACACAGAAGATGAGTTATATTGCCCTCCTTGATTAGAGAGCTTGCTGAATAGTTTTTTACAGTTTGTTGATATGCTAATCCTATAGCTTGATTCATTCGTTAGTATAGGTTTGCAGTTGACAGCGACTTATTGGGCAGATCTTTGTGTACATCTCTTCATGATTTGGCCACTATAATTTTGAATCGGACTCATTGATAGCCTCATACTTCTCCTAGCTGCGACCAATCTTGTTAAATATATATAGATGTTAACCATTTATTAAGTATATAACTCAACACACATAAAATAGATATAAATCCTTGGACACTAATAGATAGCGATCTATCATTGTGGCCTCGAGGCTAAGTGCGTATTATGGCTGGGCTTGTGCATTCTCACGAGAAAGTCCAGTGTATTGGCGATATCTTACTAGCGCCAGCAGCTAAAATCTTCCACTCACACCAAAAGTGGAAGGAGAGAAGATGATCATGTAACCTCATAAATGTCGTGTCAATTCAGCGTGGCAATATAATCATGTGAAATTCGCGCTAGTTCTATGAGAAGTGTCTAGTACCAGCATAGTACTAATTACCTTGGACCTCCGATCATGTATACATTTTGGATATCAGGCGCTTACGTAACATCCAACCCAATAAAACTACAAAACATCAAGATTTTAACAAGTTATCAAAAAGCATGTAACAGATGTGAGTGCGTACACCACTGTCTCCATTTATACATTTCTATGATAAAACAAATAATGGGATACTTAAAATAGACAATGGTAACTCTATGTGATGCGTTTCATGGACTTCACTGCTTCTCAATTTCTATGTTCATTATGGATATGAGACCTGTGTACACATCTTATAAAGTGCGCTTGTGTTGCATTTATGAACTCTCCTTACTCTAGGGTACCTATAACTAGGTTTCCCTATTATCCTATATTGAGAACTATAGAAAATGCCCAAGTGAGATCTGGCCACTGAACGGCTCCCATATACCCTGATGACAATGAGCTAAAGAGCTGTGAGATTGAATAACTGATATTATATGATATCTATTCTAAAGTTCTTTGTCAAAGCGTCGTAATGTATATTATCTATTTAAGTTTCTTTTTATAAAGTAGGGAAGAATTTCTATGTCACTTGTAAATTTTTGTTTTGTTTTTTGTTTAATGTCAAATAATGGGCAGGATTAGACTTGGGTAGCTAGACGGATAGTTAGCAGCCAAATAGTCAAATTAGGATTATCTTGTTTAAATGTCTGATAGGGCAACTGCCTTTTAGAAGCCCTTTATGTCTGGCAGGATGTATGTATTAACCCAGTGAAAACATAAGAGAAAATTTTTATTATAACTGCATATCAAAGTGGCTTGCTTCAATTAGTGCCCAAGTCTAATCTGACTGCCCCTCATACCCCCTTCGCATCCTGGTACATGATGATGCTAATGGCCAATTATCCCTTTTGCATCTTGGTACATGATGCTAACTGGCCAATTAACTATGTGCTGTAATGAACAAAAATGCCTAGCTGTGGTGTGCCATTAAAAATATCATTCTTGCAGTCTCATGTTTTTATCTTCAGAATATTTTGTAAGAAGCCCTCAGTATTGTATTAGAAATATAGGTATAATTTTCATCTTATACAATGCTACTCAAAGTATATAATTTTACAAGCTTATTAAAAGCATGCTCTTCTGACTTGATGGTCAGACTGTAGGTCACCTGGCACGACCATTGTGAGGCATTTAACCCATCGATATTTGGTAACACCAGCATTCGTGATCCTTGTGCAACTAGTCGATGAGGTTTGTCTTTTCATATATTTTTTTTTTATTAAACCCTTTTTTTTTTTTTTTTTTTTACTGAAGATAACCTCATTGATATTTTTGTTAAGGTCAAAGTTGATTGGCATGTCAAACTTGCTCTGCTCAGTTGTGCTTGGAATTGCAAATGTTCTTGTGCTTGATTGATGTGTGGCAACCACTTGGGAAATTATCTGCAAAAGTCAAGCCAGGCACAACTGATCATCTTTATGTGTACACTCTGAACCCCAAAGTCAGACAGCAATCTTGTACAGTTAAAGTACCTATTATAAATAATAAAATTATCAAATTAGATTACTCTTTTATTGCAAACACTTTACAGAATTTTGGTTGTACTTGAATGTTCAGTGTTTCTGACATCTATGGTTCATTTAGGTTGGTAAAAAATATACACATCTCTACACTATAAATTATAAAATCTTTCATCCCTCAAATGGTCCAGCAGCCAACAAAACATTTCTTCTGGTAAAGTGTGTTGCAAGCACTGGTGTATTTTTCGTTGGGAATGTTCCCAAGAGCAAGGATTCACTCCGTTTAACTTCAGGATTGTGAGATACACTGACATCCTCCTCGTGATTGTCTTCTAGAACACGTGTGAAGTCCCACAGCTTTACGCAGTTGTCCAGTCCACCTGAAGGCAGGGAGATTAGTTTTTATTTTTTTATTTTTTTTTTGTGTGTGTGTGTATGATGTTCTTTATAACAAATGTAAATAAACATAAAATAACAAAATTAGGAAGAGTACCAACCTGAAGCAAGCATATTACAATCTCTTGAGAAAGAAATTGTGTAGATTGTTGATGTATGAGATAACATTTCAGCAATAAGATGCCCATTTGCCAGATCCCATACTAAAACACGCTTGTCGCCACCACCAGAAGCCAGAAACCTCCCACATGGTGAAAATGCTAATGCATCAATAACATCCTGAAAAGTTAGTCAATAAGTTAAATGGATAATCTTTCTGTTGTACTGCCCCCCCCCTTTTTTTCTTTTTTTCTATTAATTTCTTTCCTTCCCTTTTTGTGAGCTGGTCATTAGCTACATTAGAGATAACACAACTCTGACCATATCAACAATCCTTAAACATTTCTTTCCCTCACTTTCATCTCCTATATTCCAGCATCTTTTCACACACTACATCAATTATCAAGTAATCACCCTTGTAGCAATATATTGTTCCCTATTTCTCAAATTAGAAATTTTGTATATGTCCAAGTTTCTGCCACCTTGTCCTCCTACATTTGTGTATGAAACACCTGAGTTTCTTTTCTAAGTATTCCTTCTTGCCTACTTGTACTTTGAACATTTCCTCAATAAAAGATACTCGGAAAGACTATTCTAATATTTACTCCTACTAAAATTTGGGGCACAAGTACATACATACATATATACATATAAATATAAATATGTTATTTAAATACAAAAAACATTTAAAATGTAATTACCTTGTGGCCTGTTAGAACACGAACACAATTTCCATTGAGGACATCCCATAGTCTGATGCTGCGATCGCTAGAACCAGAAGCAACATAATTGCTGTTTGGGTGGAACTGAACAACCTGTGGAAAAATTAATCCAAATTAATGCTATGCAGTGGAAAGGGAACAAGGATAGATGTAGTGTATGACTCTGAAATGAATGACACAATGTACCCATACTAAAAAGAAATATATATATATAAATAAATGAACAAATATATATAGCTCCAACCTGATCTTTTTATTTTTCCTTTTACAAGAATGCATGAATTTACTGTACATTTACTTTCTTATTTTTTTGGACACTTACATCAACATCTGAAAAATGCCCTGCAAAAATTCTTAATGGCTGATGATGGTCTGTTGCCCATAAACGGCCAGTCCGATCATGACCACCTGATGCAAAGTAGTATCCATACGGAGAAAATCTCACATCCCATACAGCAAAAACATGGCCTTTGTACACAACAAGACAGGTCCAAGTCTGCAAGCTCCATAAGCGAACTGAAATGAAAAAAGAAGAAAAAAAAAAAAAATCAAAAGCAATGTATGTAAAGCAAATTATAAAATAACTGCTTTCTTTGGTAGCTAGAAATTGCTTTGACAGTTAACATTTACTGAAACTATTGCTACCACTATATTGAACACTGTACAAGCTAAATAAAAACTGTTCAACTATCAGTACTAAAGCAAAATCAGACTGCAATTCTACATAAAATATCAGATTAAAGGACTTTATTAGAAGAAGAAAAAAAAAAAAAAAAAAAAAATACTTACTAGTACCATCCTCTCCTGCTGTCAGCAAGAGGTTGCGGTCTGGACTAAAGGAGCAGGCATAAACTGGGCCCGAATGCCCAAGAAGAGTGCGGACATAATCTGCAGTTCTTTCATCCATCATACGTACCAAGACATCATCTGGAAGAGTACAAGTTTGAATTCCTCTAACATTCTGTAAATCTTTTAAAACTTTTAATATCACATACAAAAAAAATCATTAATAAAATTAATTAAATCTGCTTGTACATACCAGCATCTTTGTCAATGTCGTTCAATTGTTCTGCAGACTTCATACATCTTAATTTGCTTGGTGTGATGCTTTGTACACGAACTTGAGAATCAGCTGTACCATATGCTAGCAAACTTGAATCATCTGATATATCAACTCCTGTTATGCTGAAGAATTATAAGGTCCATGAAGACTTGCCAAAGAACATCAAAAGTTACATAAAATAAAACAGGATACAGAATTTCTCCAATCAAATACTTTAACAGTAATATTATGTGGTACAATTTGCATTCATGCTATTACTTACTTTCCTGTAGCATTCAAAAATGTATAGAAGCATATAGAAGGTAGAGTCTCTCTGTTTAGTGTGACTCTCTTTACTGTATCTCTGAATGCTTTGGCTTTTTCGATTCGATCAATATCCCGCCTAAAAAATAAAAAATAATAAATACATCAAAATTAACAATTGATTGTTAAGATTTTTACTGACCAGTTAACTCTTGTTTTAAGAATCTGCTGAAGTTCCTCTTTACTCTAAAATTTCAACAGCATCATCTTTCAGTGATGAGAGAAAAAAGTTTTCTCCTCATTCCATACCTCTATCATAATTTACATTGATTCAAAACACATATAGTCAAGTTATCTATAAGAAAGTAAACTATAGCAAAAGGAAATTGAGAAAATCTGATAAGGAAAAGTTTTCTGGGGCAAATATACATTACAACATTATTCTCACAGTTCTGGCAAGGGTATTCTGTAGGTAGGTGGTGCATTTGGATCATTTTTTTTGCTCTTCTGAAGGGCATCTTTCTTTGGCTTCTTTTTTTTTGGCTTATCTCCTTCTTCTTCACCTTCTTCTTCCTCCATTGCTAAGTTTGGCAGCTCTGGCTCTTTCAGAAGTCCATAATAGATTTTGGTCTTGTTGACTAAAATAAAATAAGAAGTTAACATACATGGCTAAAATTATCATTTGTTTTTCATAAATGGGAACTGCCAAAATGGAAACAACATTTCACAGACCATTTAGAGTCCAGAATCTATAGATACATACATTTATCTTTTACATCCTCACTTTATATATCACATACTAACCCTGTTTAGGTGCTTCTCCTTCCTGAGCTCCTGCTGTTGCTCCAACCTGTGCTCTTGTCCGAGGAACTCCTTCATAAACATCTAGGTACAGTCTGTCATGTATGATTCTTGCAACAGGTCCTCCTCCACGCTCTGTTAGGTACCGCTTCAAGTGAGCATAGGTATCTCTTGACATTCTCACTGTAAACTGGTTTGATCTACAAAAAACAAGTAAATGTTGTAATGATAAGTTAAACCATTATAAATGGTAAGTCACCAAAGTAATATAAAAATAATTGAAATAATGCAATAAGTATACTGAGTCCATGCTCAATAACGTCATTTTTAGGTAGCTTTCAAATATTGCACACAAAGCTTTATATTTTAACAGTGGTAACTCCATGAAACCCATTGTCTGTTGAGAGTGAATTCATCACCACCAACACCACCACAGACAAGCCAAGCATAAATTGCTAATGAGATATGTCAAAATCATATATATTCCTTAATATTTTTCATTCATATAATTCAATACTACTGCCAACTGTGATTTATTATTTGGCAATTGACAAAGCCAACCGTGACATTATAATTTTTTTTTTTTAAAGCTGTGATATTAACAAAAGTTTTATATTAGGCATGAATATATATATTCCTTCATGTTTATTTAATCACCTTTTGAAAGCCTCTGAAAAGGAGAAACAGTATAGGTTTCCAAGAACAATACACAGAGATAGAGGGGAATGGACAACACCATAAGCTGCAGCAGCCTCAAATTTACCATGAAATGTAGAAAATGTTCACTGCATATCACTGCTCAGAGACCAAGTCCACGACACCCTTAATATCTGCTTTCTATAGGTTGCATGAAGTGCTAATAAATGGGGGGTACAAAGGGGCTTTACCCCTTATCTAGGGAATAAATAGAAGGTAGGAAAGGTTAGGTTGAGTGTTTGGGTTTGGATGATATGCTGGTTTTGGGACTTGATCTTTGGATGGTGCGTCACTCTCAGTAACAATTAACAGAGAAGCAAATTTATAAACTGTACATTATTATGAAATACACTTAATCAATAGCTGTTTCATCACCTTCCAGGTAACTTAATAGAGTATGAGAATTTTATGGTCACACATCCATTTCCTCCTGACTAGGAGACTAATGCCAAAGAGGTTATAATATAGGGAAAAAATCCATATAGTTATACACCTCTTCCTCGTGTACAACCTACCTTGCTGTGCTCCTAGGGGAACCACCTGTTTCTATTTTTAACTTACAGATATCTATTATTTTCCCATTAATTCTTGTCTTATCAAAATCTTAAATTGCAAATACTCTGAAATTTGGACTGAAAGTTTCTTTGAATAAAACCACAGATCCTACTTTTTACCAATTGAGATAATATTGGCTTCCTTGCATCTTTCTAAAATAATTATCCATACTAATTTTTCATCTCTCCTTGCATTATAGACCTCTTGGATCCAGAAGCTTCATTACCTGCTTGTGGCCCAAATTTCAGGCATTAGGCTTACTTGCGCTGCCACTCTGACAGGCGTGCGCCTTGTTGGCTATGTGTAGAGAAAAGACTCCATGCCTCCCCTTTACTATGTTATTTTCTCTTTTTGTAGATAAGCATCTTTATTTTTATTTATTTATTCATTTATCTTTTAACCATTTTCCAATGGCTCTATTTGTCATTTTATTTGCTTTAACCAGATGGTAATAGACTATTCCTTGCACAGGCTTCATATCTTTCTTGGTAGTCCATAATTTAGTGCAATAATAATAAAAATAAAAAACATGTTATTTGTCTTTTTTTGTCATTTTCAATTTTCTTTAATACAACATGCGCCACTAGTCATGGGTAGCAGGAATATGATCCTGAATACAGAAATAGCGTACTCACTGGAGCAGGCCCTCTTCCAGTCATGGCTCACAGGTGGTACATTCCACACTCGTTTATCAATGAGAATAATGCAAAAGCTTCTTCCTAAATGCTCAGTCTAATCACCCTCCAAAAGCTTTTTTGCACTCATGGTAAGTTATTCCTGTCACCCTAGCCTTCAGCTGAAATTCTCATGATGGCAAGTTCCTGTCACCTCAGCCCTCAGCTAAATTTTCCCATGATGGCATATTTACATCACCCAACCCTCAAGCCAAATTTTTTCGTGACATGATGGTATCGGCATCCAGATAATAAGAGTTAATACAGTCTCTAACATATATGCATGTAGTATTCTATATTGCGGATGGAAAAATTAACCCAATGCTGCCTAATATTAATTGTTTTTACATATAGATGGCTTCGCAAATGCTTTGTCACCAAGGAGCCAATAACTAATCCTACCTCTTATCATCTGTTCACCTTTTCCTTGACCTACAGAAACATTTCATTTGATTTTATATTGCTACTAATATTGTTAATAACACTAAGTTTGTGCACATGTGATAAGTCTTTTCTATCAGCCAAGCCTTCACCTGAAATCCTCACGATGGCAAGTTCACGTCACCCACCCTTCAAGCCAATTTTTTTCATGACATGCTGGTCACGTCATCCAGATCAAAGAGGTTAATATTACGTACCATTCTTTGAAAAAAGACAAAATTATGAGAGTTTCCATGATAAGCAAGATACAGTTTTCCAATTATATATTTTGGTTAATATTTCCATGTAACCTTCTGTAAGAAAAGACTAACTTATGAGACAGTTTCCCAGATAAGTAAAATGTAATTTTCCTTTTATATACCTATTTAACTTCAATAAACTTCCTTTCTCATTCTCTATTCAACAATTCTAAAAGCAAATTAATGTAAAAATAAAGAGATGTTTTAATTTACCTTAAACATATAAGAATGCTATCCAGTTCTGACTCACCGAAAGTTATCCATGATTTGGTATCCTGTCATGTGATCCCTCGATGTAACAAGAGAGAGTTTGTGCATATCTTCCTCAAAGTAATCTTCCTGAGTGTTGCCAAATTTCTCCATGAATGATTTTGCAACTTCCTCATGACCATTGTATACTAATTCTAGGTACATGTGGACGAATACTGGGAACAGCACCAAAGCCACTTCGTGCTGCAAGGAAAAAGAGTGTTGAAGTTTAATACTGTATATAAATGTTCAAATAGGGTTATTAATTTTCACAATCTAAAAGAAAAAAAAAATCTTAAGACCTACATACTTTGCTTAGATTTACTATTATTAAATAGCATATCATGAGATACATTAGGAACTGAATTAAATGCCCTATTATGATTTTCATGTATTGTCTTTCATTTATTCACATGAAGCAGGCAAATTTAAATATGGGGTACTTAAAAGGCTGTAAATCTTTCCTAATCCAATTAAACACCACATCATCTCTTTAGGAAATTGAATTACAACACTTACTTTCAGGTTGGTTGATAAACCCTATTTAATCTTACTGTACTATAAATGTCCAAAAAGGTCTCAAAACTCATATCAATCAATTTTTTTCACAAGACATAAAGAACAATCTCAACTCATCATCTACAAGGTAGGTTATCAAAATTATTTAACCCTTTAACATCTTACATCTAATGCCTCATTTTATGTACAAGATCCTATGCTCAACAATCTTATGCAAGTTATCCTAAAACTAGCAAGCTGCTCTCTTGCTCCTATTTAAAGTTACTGAGATTCAGTAACAATGATTTAATAAATCTGATACTATCTGGATGTTTTATCCATTGATGCCTGCTTTCCTATCCACTACTTCACTGAACCACTCCTCTGTAGGAACATTACTTCATTTACTTCCTCACTTGTGGAAGATACTTTAAAATTAATTTGTTTCCTTACTGCATTTTTACCAATTATGAATATATACTCTGTTTACTTGGAGAGGGTTTTATTTTCAAAATGACTACCCATTGTGTGGAATCAATTTGAATAATGATACTGAAGTACACGTTTTCCAATTTGTAAAATTAAGCCCTCAGAATAAAGAAAAGAAAAAGGAAGGAAAAAAAGAAAAAGAAAAAAGAAAAAAGAAAAAAAAAGAAAAGAAAGAAAAGAAAAAAAGGCAAACTTGAAAAATCAGGCCTTCTGAGTCTAATGTATTAAAAGGATTTTGATATCAGAACTCTGCTAGGTCCATAGATACACTAACACCTGGTGTCTCTTAACCTGTTGATACTAGGAATAAAGGTATATATATGCACTGTCGACTGTTGTTTTTTATATATCTTATTAATTTTGTCTATACATAGATGGCTCCAGAAGAGCTTGATTACCAAAGAGATAGTTACTAGCCTTACCCAATCCTTTCTATTTACTCAATTCCTCCAATATTCAGTAAATCTTTTTTAGTTTCTATTATATTATCAGCATTTATAAAGTTACAGAAGATATAAAGATAATATTAATAGTAATAATGTTAATAACAAAAACAATAACAAGGGAAAGAAAGATTTCTTCTCTAAATATTGCTGACAAAATGGGGTAAACGGGTGAGATTACGTAGGCCTAGCAACTACCCTCTTGTAAGTGAACTCTTCTAAAGCCATCTACATATAAAATAAACAGATAAAAAACAAACAGTGTGGAATGCGCATTCACCATGCATCGAAGGGCTAAAATTTAAAATAAATATAAACCAAAGAATCTACTACAGCAAACCTATACTCAATAAATTTAAACAATTCTCAAATTGATACCTATTAAATCTACAAAAATGCTTGGTTACTCATAACTGACACATCTTTCTTTTATCAGAACCAAAAATATCGGTTGAGCCTAACAATGAGTTATATAGTTATATGGTATTTAACCTGTTGATACTTGGCAGACATGTGTACATGCCCTATATATCATAAACTTATTTAGTACTATAATTTTTTGCTTACAAATAAATAGTTTCAAAGTTGGTTTGTCACCATGGAGTCAGTTACTAGACCTACTTGATCTCCTCTGTTCACCTTATTCCACGATTTTTTGCTATGGAAAGTTTTTATTTCTATTACCATTGACATTGTTATTAAAATTATGTTAACCCCCTGGATCCAGATGACGTTGCGATTATGTCTAGGAAAAAAGCAAAGCATCAAGAGTGAAGGCCAGGGTGACAAAAAAGACTTGCCACGAGTGCACAAACCTCTTGGAGTGTGATTTGACTCATTTGGTGCTTAGAAGGGGGCTTTAGCATTATTCCCATTGATAAACGAATGTGGAATGTAACGTGCGTAAGCAGTGACTGGAAGAGCACCGGCTCCAGGGAGGACACCATTTTCATGCTGTGCACCGTATTCCGGCCACTGTGACTGGCGGCGAAAGTTGTATTACGTAAAGTTGAATATTAGAAAAAAAATGAGATAGGACACAAATAACCAAATGTTCCATATATATATATATTTTTTTTTGCACCGAGCTATTTACTACATAGAGAGATGATATGGAGTTTGTGCAAGGAAAATAAGAAATTACCATCTGGATAAAGCAAATCAAAAGATAAATATGGACACTGGAAAATGGCGATAAAGCTAAAAAAGTTTTCACAATATAACTTCTCAAAGGGGAGGCATACAGTCTTGTCACTGCTCATGGGTGTTTGTGTGCGCCCCGGCTACATGCCACACGCCCGGGATGCTGGCCACTTACATAACCAATGGAACCAGATCCAGGAGGTTCATGATAAAATCAATACCAATAATATTTGCATTAACAAAAATAATGTTAGGAAAAAAATCCAGAAATTCATGGAATCGGGAAACAGGTGAGGTTTGGAAGGCCGATTAACCTACTTCCAAGTGACAGTACTAGTGAAGCCATCTATGTGTGTACACTGCATATAACCAACACCAATGGGTTAACATTTGCAGTAAATTCTATAAAACAGCATATTATGTAAACTGTATATCAGGAATCAAGGTGTCAAAAAAAAAATAATAATAATAATAAATAAAATAAAATAAGAAAAGAAAATAAAAATAATAATAATAAAGATAAATAAATAAATAAATAAAATAAAAAACATTTACCTTGTATGCATCCAGACTCTTCTCAATAAAGTTTTGTAGACTTTTGTAAGCATCCTCATATTCAGCTGGGTCTCCCTCACTCTTATAAGCAGACAAGACACTTGTGACCTCTGAATCACCACCAATGCCACCTTCACTGTCAGATACAGTGTCATAAAAATTGGTTTCCTGTCTTAGCAAATCTTCTGTTGCCTGTTGGGAAAGAGACAAGATTTTTAGTTGTGTAAATAACTTAAATAAGAATGCACATAAATCATAAACAATTCATAAAAATAAACAACTAATCACATAAAATGAACTTTGTGTAAAATAAAAAGACTTCCACAGAATAGTATTATTGGCATTTCTATATATTACCTGCCTATGGACTTAAAGGAAATACTTATTGATCTTGTTAAATGAAATTACTGCTCTTACATAAAAACATCTCTACAGAAAGTAACTGTTATTGTTTTTTATATACATGATCTGTCTATCAACTGCATGAGATTTCTACAGGTTTTGTTTCATAAAAATGTCAAATCTATTCTTTGCTTTTACTTAAAAACAGCTTCTAAATGTATTAAATGTCAAAGGTTGTAGAGTACTAGCACAGCATGGTAGTGAAAACGGTAAAGAAAACCAGCAATGCCCAGGAAATAGCAAACAGAGTACAAAGGCTGTTCAGGACTGACACAAAGCCAACCTTTAATCATTTCAGCACAGCTCCCACACTTCATAATGTGGACAGAAGTAGGATATGAAGAAGAGAAGGAAGAGGAAAGGGGGTGAAGAAGGGAATATGCAAAATTAGTTGAGGTGAGGGCTGAGGAACATGGTTGGGGTGATTCCCTACACTGGGCCTCAGTCTCCATCTCCTAATCCCCCGATGACAACAATGATCAAGGGATTAGGGGGTAATATCCCACCTACTTAAACCACTATTAAACCAACTAGTTCCTAGAAGCACCCATAATAGAATAATCATTTGATTTTCATAATAGAATAATCATTTGATTTTCATAATAGAATAATCATTTGATTTTCATAATAGAATAATCATTTGATTTTCATAATAGAATAATCATTTGATTTTCAACATACTCTATGGAAGATAAAACTAAAAATAGTTTATGCATAACTGATATTTATTATTTATCTACTGAAAAAAAAAAGAAAAAAAAAATCTGCTGCATCAAAATCTAAGGTCATTAATAGTGTATTCAACATTTAGTGATAGGTTGAGGCTTAAAAAGAATAGGTCAGTTAACAATTATGACAAAAATTATAAGGACTAAACATGTTAGAGAGATTGAAGGGATAACTGATGTAATACTATGGATAAAAGAGATAATTTTCCTTCATGTTGGTAAGCACACCTTATTCATGAAATAAAGGCATAGGAACTTCTACATTATAGTTGAAAATTTTGTCTACTATACTGAAGTGGTTTAATTTCAGAAAAATTGAATCACAATCTTTCATTCATATTTATTGATTTACTGAACATTTTCAGCCATGTTAACATCTAAGGTCATTTGTGGGTTATACAAAATACAGCAATAGGGGTGAAGCCCCCAAGTAAGGAAATGTCCTACAGTATTATGATAAAGTATTGTGGAAAAAAAAATCTATTATTAGGATAAAATATATTACATAAAGGCTTTAAAGAGCACTGTAGGTTAGTATGGTAGTGAAAATGGTAAAGAGGGAATACCATGAAGGCCATTCTGAACTAACACAAAGCCAGCCTTTTATCCTTTCAACAAAGCTCTCACACATTAGGATGTGGACAGGAGAGAAGGAAATGGAAAAATGAAAAAAGACCATTCAAAATTTGTTTAGGCAAGGGCTGAGGTCCAAGGTAAGGAGTGATCCCCTACATTAGGCCTCAGTCCTCGTCTCCTAGCTCCCCCTTCCCCATTACAACAATGGGTATGGGATGGGGGGGAGGGGTTTTCATTCACAGAAACTAATTGTTTAGATGGCTAGATTAAAATTCTACCAATTTTCAACTTTATAAGCATTCTTTTTTATCAGGTGTTGTTAGAGGTAGAGTTTAGGCTCTCATGTATAGAATAATTCTTTTAAACAGTTAGGGGAGAAGCTAATGGTGGGTGTGGTGTAAAGATGAAGTATAGGGAAAAAGGATCAGGCATGTATTAAGAGCATTAGAATGTTGAGGTGTAAGTAATGTTAACATAATATTAGGTATTGGGAGTTTGAAGTTACGAGGCTAGCAATTTCGCAGATAAAAAGACTATCATAAATAGACACCATAAAGATCTCTTTCTTCTTGAAAAAGCAAAAAAAAAAATAAATGAGAGAATTTTCCGAGATGGTGTAGGGATAGGAAATACTATGCATTAGAAGCCAGGAAGAAAACTTTATTAGGAAAAATGAATCTATGCAAGTATCCGGTGAAGAGAGGCAGAAAATCAAAGACTGAAATTCAATCATCTCAAAGTGTACCTGAAATAACAAAATATGGAATTAACATATAAACAAGAAGACTTTGCATTATTTGAAAACACTCCTGAGAAACCAAGGAGGGTCGTACCTTGAACTGATTTTTCTTCAAAAAGTTTAAGACCGCGACGAGAGAATTTCTATCTAAGGAAACCGAAGATTCTCCCGCTGTCGCTGTCGCATTACCATTCGCCTGAGCTGGACTCCCTGAATTTGGAGGAATAACCGTAGCCATAATTGGTGATGCCACAGTTTGAACGGCGCCAGTCCCTGCTACCCCGACTGTGTTCACCACATTCACCGAGTTCACCACCGTCGGGTCGCTGTGATTCATGACGCCTTGGTGTGTGGTGAGCTGTTGACCCGTCTGCAAGTCGACACCAGCCAACCCGTTGATTATGGTCGGGTTAGCGGGTGTCAAACTAGCGTAAGTGGGGCCCGCCGCGTCTGACATGTTTACAATCAGCACAAGACGCAAGTACTCGATAAACACGAAACGCAACTACTCGATAAACGGTAATTATTCTAATTGAAGTATTTATGATCATGATGAATAGCTTCTGTTTTTATCTAACAAGTTTTCAATAAACGACTGTTTTGTCTTAACTGAAAAGAAAAGTAAAGGAAGAAGTGATATTCGGATGGAAGTTTTATGAATAGCACAATTTCAAAGCCATGGCAAGATAATCGATAACAAATGCAAACCATACCTATGGTATCGATATCCCATAAAATACCTCATATAAAAAGCTTGATAATTTTTTGAAATTCTAAAATATATTCAAAACTAAAATATCCCCATGATGAAAAAGAAAAATTAAAGTCGACATTTTGAAACCTATGACGTCACAGCCGGACAAACACAAGTCCTTCCAAGCGTCTTCTTCGCAAGGTAAAGACGTGCGCCTCTCGGCTTTTCGAATTTATCCTGTAACATCTGTGATGATACTTGAGAATTTGTCTTGAAACTATACTAATTGTGATCTTTTGCTGTTTCAGTTGATACTGCGACAAGATGCGTGCTAAGGTAAGCAAAGATTAATAGTATTTTGGTTGATGTAAAAAGAGCAACATTTTCATCTGCGTGTTGTGAATGTAATGTCACGTGTTCATATATTGCTTGTTTTGGTGCGACTTTATTCAAATAGTTATCTCAAATCTATTCCAAACCAACCAGGCTATATATTAGCTATACTGTGAATTTGTATAGTCGTAGATAAAGTAAGATTTGTAACATTTTTCCCAGCTAACAACCTGGGCGAAGCAAAGGAATGGTTCCCCTCCATTTGCAGTGTTGTACTAGATCGTTATTCAGAAAGTGTCCTCAACGTAAAAATGAAAAAGGAGGGAAAATTAAGAATATTGTTGAACTGTAATTTTAACGTTGAAAGTGTTGCAGACTGTTAAACCTAATAAGTTTTTCCACCTATATGCGTTTAAATGGAACCTAATTATCTGAGGAACTAACTTTTTAAAAACTTTTTATGATAATTTTAAACTAGTTTTCAAAGTTAGGGGTGGTATTTTGATAAAATAAACTTTTTTTGAGTAATGAGTTTTGCCACACCATTCTAGTGCATTTTGTGAATGGTTTAAAAGCCTCCTGACTATCGGCCAGTTTGTTAAAATCGTGGCAGTCCCAACCCAATGAACTTTCATAAATACAGACAGAAATAAAGGCATCTGTCTATATGGCTGATAGATATACATTTAACAATCTATTTGCCCGGTTGAAATGCATGTCTAGACTGATAGATATGCATTTATATCTTTGTTTATGCGTGTCAAGGATATGAATATTCTTTGGGTCGGGCCTCACAATTCTAAAATTGGCAGTATACCATCATCAGTGAAGAAGGGTCTGATCTTGACTACAGCTTAAGGAATCTATACTAATAAATTAATTTCCCTTTCAGTGGAGGAAGAAGCGTATGCGCAGGCTTAAGCGTAAGCGCAGGAAGATGCGTGCGAGGTCCAAGTAGACTGCTTTCCACTACCTTGTCCCCTTTTACTTAACAAGTAAGTAATTGTTTAACAAGTGTATGTAAAGGACTTGCAGGAGGTGCATTACCTCCTTGTATGAACTTAAAATTGTATTGTCCTTGAAATTCATTGAATTTTTGTATTCATCAAAGGTCCTTGTTAACTAAAGGAAAAGGGATTCACAATGTAGAAACACTTCTAAGTATAACTTGCTAATGCTGTCAGTGATTAATGGTTTGTCACCAAAAATATTCAACTTGCATACATCTCTTGTTTATTTTTAATCTTTCTTATTTCTTAATATGATAGAGATTTTCATGTTTATTGGACTTATTGGTGCTTCTGTGATGAATTAATCTTTGCTTCTCTAATTCCAGATTGACAGAACCATGAGACCATCATAAACTGCCACTTTTTTTTTTCTATCAATAAAATGTGAAAGGGGAAAACGCTTTCTTTTTATCCCAATATATAGTTTTTAACATGTTGAAGAGGTGCAAAGAAAAAAGAAAAAGAATAAATCAAAAGTGCAAGGCCCTTGTAATAGAACCAGAAATACAATGGTTTGTTGAATACTAAAGGTGTCAAACTTCTTAACTTTTATTTTATATTTTCTACTTGTCTTTACAAGTGTTAAGAGTAATTGCCATCTAAATTAACAAGCATTTTAAGTTATAAGTGAATTGGTTATCTGGAGTACAGAATTTTGCAAGAATACCAAAATACAATTCAAAGACATTAAGGCAGAATTGGTTCTGTATCTATATTTTTCGTGGACCAAGATATGGTTCAAAACTAAGCACTACAAATTGTGCCATATGCTCGCAGAATGAAACTGGTTGTAAAATGGGTATGAGAAACCATTTATTACTAAAGCTCCAATCCAACAACATAACACACAGAAGTGGGCTTGACTAGGAACGGATCCCTCCAATGCCCAGCAACTGCCCCTTCCTATCCCTTGCTCATTGATTTCGAACCTTTTCACCACACAATAATATTGCTGTATAACTCTTGGGCTTTAAGCCTCCCCCTGTTGCTAAAAATTGAATGTTGAATATGTTGCTAATGACACAAGTGTTGACGTGATCGAAATGGCTCCATAAATAATACTGAAAACCTCGGATATGAGAGGAACACATGTACAGTGATTGTGAATGTTTGTTACTAACGTAAAGTAAACCAGAACAATTTGGACCTGGTGAAGGAGATAAGGCAATTGGTAAAAATTAACGAGAGTGACGCACAGTGTTAGGGGAAACAAATTTAACTTAGAGCATAAGAAATATAGTAAAAAGCAACGAGTATAGCTGCAACAGCCTCGTTAAAAATATATTAGCTACATATACCCACTTGGAGACAGTCCTCAACCCCCAGCAGAGTTCTTTGTCTGTTCTCTAGGTGGACAAAGTGTTAATTAAGATGGGTACAGGTCAAGGGAATAAGTAGAAGGTAGGAAAGCCCAGGTAGGGTGGTTTTGGATTTGACAGGGTGCGTCGGTTTCGGTAACATTTACCAGGCTCATTTAATTAGTTGCCCCCCCCCCCAAATCACATATTTGTTGGAGTTCATCCCCAAGTGTTTTTTTTTTTTTTCCTTTTCTCTATTCCACCTGTCCACATTCTAAACTGTGAAGGAAATATTGATAGGAAAGACTGACTGACTATATTTATGTACGTGTATGGCCATGTACACATGTAAATATATATTTCTCTTTCTCTCTCTCATATATTTATATATATCCATATCCTAGTGTATATATATCTACACATACATATAGATATATCTCTAAATATATAATATATATATATATATATATATATATATATATATATATATATATATATATATATATATATATATATATATATATATATATATATATATATATATATATATATATATATATATAATATATATATAATATATATATATATATATATATATATATATATATATATATATATATATATATATATATATATATATATATATATATATATATATATATATATATATATATATATATATATATATATATATATATATATATATATATATACATATATATATATATATATATATATATAATATATATATATATATATATAATATATATATATATATATATATATATATATGTATATTATATATATATATATATATATATATATATATATATATATACATATCATATATATATACTATATATATGTATATATATACATATATATATATATATATATATATATTATATATATATATATATATATATATATATATATATATATATATATGTATATATATATATATACATATGTATATATATATATATATACATATGTATATATATATACATATGTATATATGTTCATATATATATAATATATATATATATAATATATAGTGTATATATATACATATGTATATATATACATATGTTATATACATTTATGTAATATATATACATATGTAATATATACATATGTATATATATACATAATATATATAACATATGTATATATATATGTTACATATGTATATATATAGTACATATGTATATATAATATATAATATATTATAATTATAATATATATATATGATAATATTGTATATATAATTATGTACATATGTTATAGTATATATTATATATATAATACATATGTATACTATATATACACATATGTATATTATATATACTACCCATATGTAATATATCAAGTATATACATATGCTAATATATATAAGCATATGTATATATATCCTATGTATAATCATATAACATAGTAATATATCTAGCTAGTATAGCATATATATATACATATAAATATATATATAATATATTATATATATCAGTATATAGTGTATAAATATATTGCATATATATATATTACATACATACATTATATACCTGATACATCTATATAAATTACATACATATATATGTATATTATATGTATAAATTATATATAATACTACCATTACATACATAAATATTTAGTATGTCAATGTACTTATATAGCTAATAACTTAACCCGTAGTGGTACATATGTATATATATACATATGTATAGTATATTAGCATATGTATATATAACGTTATGTATATAATATATTGTTATATATAATATTTATTATATTATTGACAATATGTATACCTCACTATAAACATATGTATAGTATATACATATGTATATAATATTTAACCATATTGTATAATATATACATATGTATATATATTATACCATAGTATACTGCACATTATATACTCGTCATATATAACTCATATGTATAGTTATATGTCATATATACCTATATACACAGCATATATATATATGATGCTATAGTATATACATACTATATGTATAATATAACATACACATAGTATGGCTATATATATAAGTATATATATATATTTTATATGATATATGTATATAGTATATACATGATATATATGTAATGTATGTATATATCATATTAGTAATATATATAATACACACTCATACTAATATCATATTTTATATATAATATAATTGTATATAATAGTATACATTCAAAATATGATATATATGTATTTTATATAAGCCATACTCATATATTAGT
This sequence comes from Penaeus vannamei, assembly GCF_003789085.1. NCBI lineage: Eukaryota > Metazoa > Arthropoda > Malacostraca > Decapoda > Penaeidae > Penaeus > Penaeus vannamei. The sequence continues at coordinate 276,830 of NW_020869550.1, read as the reverse complement.
ATCATATTAGTACATATATATATTACATATATTATATAAGGTATGCATATACTATATATAAATGCTGTATATATAATGTATATATAGTAAACATATGTATAACTTATACCTGTATATATATTTAAATATATATGATAAGTAACGAGCATATATGTATATTCTAATGTAATAAGTTATTATAAGATATAGTTATGTATATATGATAGTGTAAGTATAAGATACATACTATACATATATATGTATATATATACATAGCATACATATATATGGT
>NW_020869550.1:266559-269059 GCF_003789085.1 Penaeus vannamei | reverse complement strand
ATCCAGATACGCCGTTTCCAAACTCCCTTCTTTACCTGCCAGCTCGTCTTGGTGAGAGGTAAATGCATATGTTAAATTGACAAAGCCGTGTCTTTTATATGTCCCTTGTCAACCTTGCTGTATAGATTATTAAAGCGTTATTCAGCCACGATAAACTATAGATTTAGCTTTAATTCATGTAAATGGCCGTTAATTATTTGACGCTCGGACCTCACCTCTCGTCTCGAAGGCCTTTATCTTGTCTATTCCTGCGATGATGACGTCCGCGCCACGCCTCACGAGGTCCTTCGCTACCTCCTTCCCAAGACCTGGTTGGAATATGAACGTCAAAGCAGAAATATATGTGAATATATATACATAAACGTATACATATACATAAGAAAGTGTGTGTGTATGTGTCTGTTTGTGTGTATATGTATATATTATGTATATATATACTGTATATATACATATATATGTATATATGTATACATATACACATATTCATATAATACATACATATATATGTATATATATATATATATATATATATATATATATATATATATATATATCTGTATCAATTAATCAACGGGGCTGATGCTGACGGGGGCGCATAGCCGCATCCACCCTTCGCTTCCAACCACGGGGGCCCTTCATGGCAAGCCACAGGCAGGTCCTTAGCCCATCTCTAGCTCCTCCCACAGGTCTGATCGAGCTGGCCTAGCCACGACATCCAAGAACGTCCCAGGGGCCTCCTCCACACACGATCTTATCGTGAAAAGACAACTTGATGGGCAGGGTTGTCCACTGGGAAACAAGCTAGGGTCCCGTATAGCCTGAGTTGACGGTTACGGATTATGCAGTTAACAAGCCCCATGCCAGTGTCACGGTGTAACCATCGGTTCCACTGCACCTCATGATCTGGCGTAGGGGCTTGTTACAAAAGGCATCGAGAAGTGACTCCAAGCCACTAGATGTGTCCGTTTCGCTTCCATAGAGCAAAACTGGCAGTATCAAGGCCTTAAAGACACGTAACAGTCCTTCTGCAAAAGTACCGATACCTCCAAATGCTCTTGTTGATTGTGAGTTCATGGCTCCTGCGATCCGACCAATCCGTCTACTGACCCTGGTTTGACAGCCCAGAGACATTGGACTGCACTACCATGGTATGTAAAGATCTCTGTAATTTAAACGTCCTCACTGCAAGCATGTTTCGAATGAATAGTTCCCCTAACAGGCCCCCAAAATCCTGGTCCAGGAGACTTCTAAGTCCATGGGTTTCACCTCATTGCTGAGTGCATCAAGGACTCCCACCAGAGATTCCAGAGACTTGCATAGGATAGTAACAGTCGGCAAAGTCAAGGTCTGTAGCCAGCTCGATCACAGCCGGATACAGCATTGAACTCACCCAATACAATGCGAATGTCACGCCGGGGGCATTTATTTGCCGCAAATACAAGTCTGGCGTAGAACGCCTCTTTCTCATCGAGTTTACAGACATCGGTAGGAGCAAAAACAGCAATAAGAGACACGAAGCCAAAAGCATACTTCAGTCACAATGCCATAATAAGCTCGTCAACCGGATACACGTCAACTACTGAAGGTTGAAGTCGGCTGGAGATACAAGAGTGTATGTATGTATATGTGCTTATATATAATATATATATATATATATATATATATATATATATATATATATATATATATGTGTGTGTGTGTGTGTGTGTGTGTGTTGTGTGTGTGTGTGTGTGTGTGTGTGTGTGTGTGTGTGTGGTGTGCAAACACACACACAACATATGTGATATATATATCTAAGCATATATATATATATATATATATATATATATATATATATATATATATATATATATATATATGCTGATACTATGGTAGAAAAAAACAATATGCACAATAAATCTAGTTTGTGCATTGTGTTTTTTTTTTTTACCATATATATATGTGTGTGTGTGTGGGTGAGTGAGTGAAAAAGAGTGTGTGTGTGTAAAGGGTTAGATGAAGTCATGGAATGTGGATGAGAGATCAAACACATCGCTGACACTTCAACGATGTTTCGAGGATAGAACAGGTAATCTTCTTAACACGAGTGAGTCAGCTCTTGGGGTTCTTCTCAGCTTCAATTTCTCCTGCTTGTTTTCCTCTGTGCGGGTAAACAGTAAAGAATTTCAAATGCTCTAGCCTAGAGATATCACGGTGGTACCAAATAACTTTTCGGAGGACTGTCGAAGACTGGAATCAATAGCAAAATCATATGAATGAATATAAAGGCTTGATTTAGATATATCGTCATTACTATGTCGATATACACATTGCGAAGTGTCAAGTGCAATGATAGGTGTGTAAGGAGAGGAAAACATAATTGGAGCTTTTGTAATAGGTATTTTTTCTCAAAATAAATTACTTGAGGAGAAATAATTTGCTCTTGATATTTCAGCAAGTCAAAGATACACTTTTTCATTAAAATACCAAAGTGACTATTGGTGCTAACTGTGAGTCAGAT
>NW_020869550.1:251559-261559 GCF_003789085.1 Penaeus vannamei | reverse complement strand
TTTCCTTTCCTTCCGCTGATAACTACGCCCAGATTGGTGGAATTCTCTCTGATAAACCAGCAGACAAATTTTAACCTCAATAGCTATTTTTCTCGCTTCCTACATCTTCAGATTACAGGCGACCCTCCTCACTAGAACTCCCGATGGTCTGTCTAACCTAACCTGACCTGCCTTACACTCCGTTTCCCTGTCTTCACCTACCCTTTAATATCTCCTTCTTCCTATACATCTATTTTACCTCCTCATATCTGAAGATGAGGATTTCGAAACTGATGCCTCATCTTTCAGTGACCCTAGTGTGTGTAGAGAGGGTTTTATACTAATTCATTTTGTCAAATGGCTGAATCTAGGCTCTGCCCTTGAGCGACCGGATTCTCGTGTGAAAGGGGCGTGAAGTGACAGGTCAGGTAACATTTATGTAGTTCCCAACATGTACAAACAATGCTCTGGAGAATGGCATAATAGATTTACCGGAGTACTGTTGCACCATCCTCACCTACCGCTACTTCCTGCGAAATATCAAGACGATCAGCACAAGTAGGCGCTGAAACGAGGCCATCGTGGAGGTGCCAGGAGACATTCTGTTAAAGAAAAGTACAATTTTTCAACGAAGAGGCTCAGTCCTACATTTTGATATTTGCCTTACTTTAGCCAGGCAGTGGATTTAATGGTGAATGATGAAAAAATGTAATGTCAGAAAAAATATCCAAAAGCATGCAGTTCAGAAAAAAAATATCTGACATTCTTTGTTATTGAACATGAAATTTTTAAGAACATAATTTTGATATAAAATCATCTTGTATATTCTTACATATTTAATTCATCCAGTATTCCCATTTGAACCTAGTCAGTCAAGTACAAACTAACAACTAACATATACGAAATCGACAACATACTGTCTCTGCAAAATAACGGCCTCATGCTCTCCGAAACAGTGTCATTAAAGCATTCTGTCTTAGATTTTTTCATGTAAGTGCGTGTGTGTGATTATTTATCATTTATGGCGTTCATATTCCTGGCACGATACATCGCATCTACTGCAATCATGTAAATACCATAGAATACCCTGAACTCTAAAGACAGAAAACGATTATTGAGTTGACGGGTAACTTATCTATTCCGCGTAAGTCTAACTTACAAGAAAAATGATAACATATATCGTCTATACTGTATATTGTTCTTATTTTGGACAACAGGATACTGGTTGATGATTAACTATTAAATATCGTGCTTAATACACTAGTCGCAAAAGGATGAATAGCGACTGTGTCTATCATTAACTTAAAGCAAAAGGCTATTAAAAAAAGAAATATAAGGAAATCTAAAACAGACAGGGTTGTATAACACTAAAATAAATTACCAGGGACAGACAAGGATGTTCAGTCCTTAGACGTATATAAGTTCGCCCACAACTTCACGGGAAGAATCGGTTCCCTTATAATGAAGAAAGTAGAATTATATCAAACTTTACCATCAGTTATAATAGACACTTTCACTCTGTCAAATTACGGAGCAGACAAAAATAACATACTTCGAGGATATTCCATATGTTATTGCATTATAAATCTTTCGCAAATGCATCAGAATGAAGAAATAAATAATAGAGACTTTGAGATAATAAGCAACGACAGAGATGTCGGAATTAGAGGAGTAAACTCATGAGCAATGGCCGGAGAATAGATGAAATTAATATGTGTTGCGCTATAAAGACCGTTCAAGATCTTTTCAGTTTTCACATTAAGACTACATGGGGAATCCGAAGTAACAAGGGAATTTCTGCTTTAAAATAATAAGCGACTTTATTCTTCCGTTCGCTGACTGAGGAAACAGAAAATTCAGGGCAAAGCCTACCAGAGATGAGAAACAACAGTAACAATACGTGTAGACTTTGAAGAATCTTTTCAGTTTTCACATTAAGACTACATGGGGAATCCGAAGTAACAAGGGAATTTCTGCCTAGGATAATCAAAATCCCCCAAAATATGGAATATGCAGAAGACAATTATTTCATGAATAGGGAAAATATCACCAATAATGTCATCAAAGTGAAGAGTACGACCAAAGTAATGGCGTGTTAAATGAGCTAAAATGACCTGTAAATAACTAATCATCATTAATATCAACTGAAGACCTTGCTCGTAGGCTAAAAATGCCTGTGGTGCTTACAGTGGTGTTTGTTTAAGATGTGTGCCCCAAAGAAGAGAAGAAATATATAAATACAAAAGATCGAAAATCCTTGATTAAGAATGAAAAAATGGAGTGACAAAATAAATATGGCTGTTCATCGTGACAACAGGTGATTTCACAGTATATAATGGAATTAAAACTACCAAAGAAAAACATAGGATCTGAAAAGATATAAAAAAAACAGCTAAAGATATTTAAGAAGATACAAAATATTTCTACTCCTCTCCCACCCATGAAGTGAAAAGGAAGCCTCTGAAAACAAGACAAAGAAAAAAAGGAAAATTGTGTAGCTACAATAAAATCTTTTATTATGTAACAGATCACGAACATTTCTGAACTATCAAATAATGAAACAAAACCCATTTGATATGACAGTAAAACAATACTAGACCCAGATTATGTGCACTTAAAGTTTATTGTTTATCTTAAGAGAACAGTTAAGAAATTGTGCACCATAAGCCAGACCTTTTAATAAACTGATTTTGTTTTTTGTGTTTTCTACATCGGCACGGGACCAGATAGAATTCCTGCAATCTTGAAAATGTGAAGCAGGGAGGAAATCCTTAGATATGAGAATTATCCCAAATACACCGAAGGAAAGAATGTGATGAATGTGAGAGAATGTATGGGGATGTGCACATTCCCATACATGAAGGCCAGTACAAACACTACAGGTCAGTTCATTACTGGATTTTTTTCTGGTAAATCGACTGTGGAAAGTAGTGTCACAAGGTTTTTTTTGTTGTTGTTGTTGTTCCTAGTTATAATTGGGTACTCCCAACACTCCTCTGCAAAGGATACAAGGGAATACCCACTATTAACCCAATGATACAGGATGGCAAAACTATTGTTTTTTTTATGTTTTTTACACAAATGGCTTTGCAATTACACAGAGAAAAAACATAGAAGACATAGACATGTTTATAATTAATAAAATGAGCTTCAGGCGATCAACAAATGGCGAGTTATGAGTGACTGGATTAGGGGGACGTTTTTAACAAAAGATGAGGCCCAGACTCCCTCATTCCCAGAAATGGATATTATTGGCAATTATGAAATCCTTATGTGAGTGTCCACGCGAAAATTATACGTGGTAGGTCTTATCCACTAAAAAGAAAAAGAAAAAAAGGAAAAATGTGGCTATTCTCTTTACAAAGAGAAAGGAAGATATATCCCATTATATTCTGTATAGATCGGTGAAATTTTAACACCATATCCAAATGGAAAGACGAGGATAGGGTCAAAATAAGATATCCAAGCCATGGAAGAACGTGCTGTTGTAGTGAGATCCTTTTTGAGAAAGATGCAAGATCAAAGGTTCAGAATTGTTCAATGGCGAACCAGAGAGAAGCTTAATCTACTGCTGTGTTTACTGGAAAATTGGATGGCTGGTTAAAAATACCAGTGGATGAATTATCAGTCCCTGGCAACAGCTAAAGCCGGCAGGATATTTCAGGTATTAACAAGTAACATGGTTCTTTTCTAAGCTCAGATTAGATAATCAAGAAAGTATATACATGTATGTATGTAAGATGATAACATGTGCACATGTACACTTTCGGCCGGTTTGTTAAAATTGTGCCAGGCCCGACCCAATGAATTTTCATAAATCCAGACGCAGAAATAAAGGCATATCTATCTATATATCTGATAGATATACATATAACTATCTATTTGCCAGGTTGATATGCATGTCTAGACTGATAAATATGCATCTATTTCTTTATTTATGCATGTCAAGTATACGAATATTCTGTGGGTCGGGCCTCGCACAATTCTAACAAACCGGCAGTTATACATCTAGCTGCATGGAGGGATTGTAAGCCAGAACTCTAAATGGGTTAATCTTAGTTCTTAAGAATTAAAAAGTAATATTTTTTCATGCTTGATATCTTTTTATTAGATTTTTTCTTTTTTAATAGCCATATATTCAATGGAAAACTGATTTTCCTTATGAATTTTCTGAGGTGTATGATTATACGTGAAACATTTTTGTCAGTGAACAAAACTTCCAATGAACATGTTTGGTATTATGCAAAGGCACATCAAAGTCTAAGTCTTTATTCCTTATTTCCTGTCATTTCGGTCACACGACAGTAAGTATGAATCCAATCGCATGAATGAAAAAAAAACAAAAACAAAATCATCTCGGAGACCGGATTCAAATCGTGCGTTCGTGTGGCTGCAGCTGGACTAGGCGTTCGCTTATTTCCCACAGCTTCTTGGCGAGTCCCTCATCCTGGGAGAGTGGCGATGGCTTGGATTCCTAAAAAAAATGTGATCATAACGAACATTAATTCCTTTTGTAATGCTCATTCGATGACTACATTTGCATATCATATTAGAAATATAAATAACGGTAAGGGTTCGAGCAGGTAAGTACTGACTTTGCAATCCTCGAAGTATTTCCCTGAGACATCTTTGAGGTCCTCTGAAGCAGCTACGAGAATACTCGTCTGGGCGCCTTCGGATTTCGTCTGTTGACCAAAAATGGTGATTTTTAGTGGCAATAATAATATCTAAATTACTGCAATAAAAGTATACAAAATGGTACTTCGTATCGAGAAGATTCTGCATAAACATTTTTCGAGTAAAACATTATCTACAGTGAAGATTATTGTGTAAATAGCAACAAAGCATTGTTCATAACTGCAAAGCGCAACAAATGAACAAACAAATAAATAAATAAATATACAGCGTTTAGCTTCAACTGTAGCGTTAACATCATGCACTCTGTTCCCCATAGATCGGTCTGCTGAATCCAGTCAGCCACTCACCTTGGCGTATGCCCACACGTAGAGCCGGATGAAGATGCCATACCAGACGTGGGAAACCATAGGGTCGAAGATATCTGTATTGACTACTCCGGGGTGAAGGCAGTTGGTCGTCACCCCTGTGCCAACATCGAGAAAAACAGGAAATATAAACGTTTGCATTCGTGTATCAGGCAGAAACACGTTCACAGTCATTTTCTCGGCTTATTTCTCAATGCAGTTAAATTTCAAAGCCGTTCACTATTATATATTCATTTCCCCCTGATGCCAAATACCTTCTGGAATACAGCTGATAAACCAACCTCAACCCCCTCGATCATTTCATCGTCCCTCTTGTGAAAAAACAGCTTACCAGTTCCCCTTAGCTTCCGATGAAGTTCCATGGTGAAAATAACGTTCATGAGCTTGGTGACGACGTAGATCTCGAGCGTGCGCAAAGGACGCGGAAACTCGAACTTCATGTCTCCTTCGAGGTCAAGTTCGGAGGCTTTCTTGATCCAGTGATGACCTGTGGAGGCGACGTTGATGACCCGACCCCCTGCCTTAATGAGACCCGCTGGAATGAAAGGGAACAGGCGATCAGTGTGTTGGCCAATGACTCTCTGTTCCAAAATGGAATGGTATTTCTTTACAGCGTAATTCGATAAAGACAATACGAATACACTAAATCACGTAAACTATTTAACTGAACTATTTAACTGTGTTCCAGAGGAATATATCTAGAATATAACGAAGAACGAATTTTCCATAAAGATGGCCTTTCAGAAAACGACTGGTTAAGCCGATGCAAGAAAAGTTGATTAAGATGCCCTAGAGATACAAATCCATTTAGAAACTTTCAAATACGATTTTGTAAGGGCAGAAGCGTGTTATCGGAAAATACAATAAATCGTGAGAAAACCTGACATCAAAACCCGATAAACATACATATCTACAGAAAACAGAATTATAAGGATCTAGTAAATATAAATAAATAAAACATTAAAAATAATGATAAAAAAACAGAATCTTAAGGATCTAGTAAAAAAAACGGACTTGAAGGCACGTACAAGAGCCGACACAATGGACTCCATCGAGAAGGACTTACGCATGAGGAGGTGCGTCAGAAGGAAGGGTCCGAGGTGGTTTGTGGCAACCGTCAGTTCGAGACCCTCATCAGTCAGCTGCTGAGGCAAATCAGCAACTGCAGCGTTGTTGATAAGTACATCGATCTGTTGATGATTTCGAAACAGTAGAAAGAAATAACCATAAAAAGGGAAAATGACATGACCAGAAAACGCAATGACACTGATTGCATATGCATATTGTTAGGGGTGTAGCAGTTACCTCTGATTACAGATTGAAAGCTATTACGTGCCGATGAATAAAACTTAAGCTATGTTAATAAAGTGAACATAACTGAATAAGGAGACCTAAAAGATTAAATGTAGCCAAACCTTGCGACCCTGGAAGGCAGCGGCGAACTTCCTGACGGAGGCCATGCAGGAGACGTCAAGGTACGCCAATTCGACAGCCCCGCCGCTCACATTGCCTTTCAGCCCCTTCAGGATATCATCTGTAAGGACAAGATATAAATGTCGACAATTTCTACATACACTCAGTTATCCAGTATATGCTTTTTGCTACATTTTCTACATAAATGGCTCAATATTTTCCGATTTTTTGCATTGACGTACGTCTTTATTGACGTACCTTTAGCGACGTTTCCTCTGACCATGCTCCTGCAGGCGATGACGACGGTGGCGCCTCGAGTCACCAGCTCTCGAGCCGTTTCTAGCCCGATTCCTTAGATGACAAAGCAAAGAATATATACCAATCACATCAAACTTCATTTTGGTTTGTGTTATTTTATTTATCTTCATAAAATATATACGATTTCTAGATTATAATAAACTCTTTAGGGTTTATACTAATATGTAACAGAAACAAAATCGTATGAATAGCAGTCTTGTGCATTCGCATCTCATATTTCTATCAATAAGTGTTAAAGGCATCAACATAGACTGCACTTCCAAGCAACACAAACACATCAAAGTGCAAGTCCTCATATAATCCTAACCTCCCCACAACTCAAATTCTCACCATCACCAGGGGCCAAAAAAATCCTAATCATCACAAGTAAACCAACCCGAACTCCTAATCATCACAAATAAACCAAACCAAATAAACAGCTCCCAAAAATCCAAACTCGAATCTCACCTTTGTTGGCGCCGGTGATGATGACCGTCTTGCCGAGCATCTTGGACGGGTCTCGGCACCAAGGATATCTTACACGATTAACGACCCACACCACGACCCCGAGCACCGCGGACCACACGAAACTCCAGGGGGGAACCACAAGCAACGTCACAGGCCAGAAGACGCTCTCCGAGAGATAGTCAATCGCAACCTGCATTGTATTTCACTCTACCTTCTCTGCTTCGGTTCTGTCGTGGGAGGAAAAAATGAACGCTTATTTTGATATGAATATTCACCGTTATATGATTTTTTTTTTTTAATATTCCTTTATATTTACTTGTACTACTTCTCTCTTTCGTATAACTTTCACAAAAGCGAAAAATTAACGTCTACTTCATCCACTCCTAGGAAAGCCCACGACGACCACGAGAAGGGTTCGAGTTGCGTGGATCCCGACGAACCACTAAACGCATAGCTCGGAGGAGGGCGAAGAGAACCGAGACTCTGGGTCATGGTAATCACCTCGTCTTCGCTGTAGGCACGGATCATGATGGCCAGTTTTCGTTTAGGCTCTTCGTCGGAGGATGTTGGCGTGACGGTGATAGTGTGAGTTGGAAAGCTGGGGGGGCGGGGGGGGGACGATCTTGCGGCGGAGGTGGGGTGGCAATAAATACGAAGCAATCTATACATGAGGTCCGTTATGCTGCTGCTCAGAACTAACCTAGTTGCAGGATTGATAGATCGTAAGCATGCGAGGCGCCGTCTATTAATCAACATTAATTGACCAGTACGATAGCTCCGGCCAGCTATAATGTCTAATAATATTACTGATGATTATTTGTTGCACCTAAGAAATATGACTTGAAAAAACCAGATATATACCTTACTAATGTTAACATTTATCTGTACTGGATCGCAGACAAAGTCATTTTTTAAATATGTTACAGTGGCACTTGACATTTCACATCTTATACGATCAGTGTGGAATAGTTCGATCTCACTTTGATTATTATAATACTTAGTAACATATCAGGAATTCAAATGCTTCGTTTAAACTGTTTGTCTCTGCAATCTAATCTACTTTCCCGTAACACAGCTCTCCCTCTCTATAAGATTTACATCTAATATATAACTACACTATTCACGGAGTCGTTTCCAATTTTTGATATCACGTACAAAATGATGTTTATGTAATATAGCGGAGCAAATAGTTTATGGTTGACCTTTTTCACATTGTCATTACTACATTATATGATATAGTGATGTTATCTACTTTTTTCTAGTTAGAACTTTCTAACTGCCTTACCGCCATTTTGTGCGTTTATATTTTCATCGCAGCGTTGTTGCGCTTCGAGTTAATAATGTCTGTTAATTCAGTCGGCAATGATTTCACCTAACCTTCTTTTCTTTAGATGACTTGTAATCTTCTTTTTTAAACAGTTCCCTAATTGGAAGTAAAAGGTTACTTTATCTGTATAGCTCACCTTGTTACTTAGGAAATTGCTGTCACTATGATATTAAGCGGGATCTCACATGGCAGGAAATATCCTCATCATGACCGATTTTTTAATTTTATTTTTATGTTCCTATTAAACTTTTTATAATTAAGTTTTTTAGTGCTAATCAGTGAAGTTATATTCGCGATTGGTGACGATTCTGCTTTGTCTGTCTCTTAGTATGGCCTCTTTCACGTCATTACTCTCACCCCTTCCCTCTTTTCTCCATATATCTTTCATGGTGCGTCTTTCTTCTCATGCTCACCTCCGCTCTGCCCGGTCTGCTCTCAATCACTCATCTCTCTTTTACCTCTCTTTAGGCCACATCTTTTCACCCCCACCTCAGACTGGCTCCACTTTCTCACCCACTGCTTCTGTCCCCTTCCTCCTCTGTCTTCTTCTCTCTCTCTCTCTCTTTCATGCCATCGTCATCATACTCTCTCTGACTACTCTCTTTCTCATTTTCTCCTCCTCTCTCCTCTCTCTCTTCTAACTTTTACTTTCTCTCTTTCTCTCTCTCTCTTATCTCTCTTCTCATCTTTCTCGTTCTTTCTCCCTCCCCTGCTTTCTTACTCTGTCTCTCTCTCATCCTCTCTCTTTCGGTTCTCTGAATCTCTCTCTCTCTCTCATCTCTCTTTCCTCTCGTCTCTCATACTCTACACCATCTGCCTTCTACTACTGTGGACTTAACTCATTCTTCTATCCTCGTTCGTATATAGCCTTCCTCAGGGTGACAGTCATCATTATCCACTCGTGCAATCATCTCTAACTACTAACTTCTGCAGACATACGTACTCATTTGTGCTTAATTTTATCTCTCCTCTACTACTTTTCGCTTCTTTTCACATCTCTTTTCATCGGGTCATGCTCGTCTAATTCTTTCGTAGACTCGAAATCCCTAAAGTGCGATCTAAACTTACCCCCCACCAGTCATCTCATCTTAATTGTCTCGATTTAGAAGTCGCCGCAGACGGCGCCGAAACTCCGTGGACTCTAGCAGTCTCTTGTTCAATATACCGCCCGGCTCGCGCGCGATCGCTCCGACTGTTCTCTCTCTCCTCTCTCTCTTCTCTCTCTCTCTTCTCTTTCTGCATCGTCATCTCTCTCTCTCTCTCTCTCTCTCTCTCTCTCTCTCTCTCTCTCTCTCCTCTCTCTCTTCTCTCTCTCTCTTCTCTCTCTCTCTCTCTCTCTCTTCTCTCTCTCTCTCTCTCTCTCTCTCTCTCTCTCTCTCTCTCTCTCTCTCTCTCTCTCTCTCTCTCTCTCTCTCTCTTTCTCTCTCTCTCTCTCTCTACTTCTCTCTCTCTTTCTCTATCCCTCAATCTCTAACTTACCCCCCCCCTCTCTCTCTCAATTTCTCGTTCTCTC
>NW_020869550.1:214059-239059 GCF_003789085.1 Penaeus vannamei | reverse complement strand
AAAGAAGATAATGAAGTCAAGATTATTGACTGTATATGAATGATTATAAGATGACCGTAGATAAGAGCACGCACAGAAGTAAAGGAGGAAGAGAGGTAGCAATAATATCATGATAGAAGAAGAAAGATAAATGAGATATCTGAGAAGCATAGGAATAGACAGGAAGAGAGAGAGCATGTCTGAGATCAATAGACGTGAATCTAATTATAATGTACCGAATGCTATTATGACCAGTAAGTGAGTCATACATGAAGAGATCGTGAGTAAACCCAGAGAAGAGCATAGAAGTCACATTTCGAGGACATCTCTGCCTCTATGCAGTCCACATCCAAAGCAAAGCTATATCATTCTGTGATATAAAACCCAAGATTTATCTTATGAACAGACACAAAAAGCACTCTTTTCCTCTATGAACGTATTTTATCTTATAAAGTTCAAGCCCTGTATATATGAATACCTTATCTCGACTTAGATTTATATTAGATCTACAGCTTAATATCACTTTTGTTGTTCATATCTAATATTTTAACACTAGCAGCTTAAACCAGTAATTAAATGTTATACGTCTCACTTTATCGAAACAGAAAATCGAAGATAATAATAAAACAAATGATTAAAGAGTTTGCAACAACAATTGATTATTTGTTCAATTAACTCTACTGCATAATCTAATACAATGCATTCGTGAACCAATACTATAAAATTTATGTCGTTTAATATGTTATGAAAAACGCAGTCTTCCCTGTAATATAATAAACATAATATTATTATTTACGAATACAGCAAACAACAACAGCACCCACAAACACTTAAGGTAACAACAATGGATATGGTAGAGATCTATATATACGCTATTGATTCCCTAAAAGCTTGATAATGTGATAATAACAATAATGACACATAGAATGTATTTATCATGATAACATGTATCGTTTACCACCATATCTTATCATATTCTCTCATCATAATCATCAGTTTATCACTCTCCTGGTTGAAACATAGCTACTCTTATCTTATACGTGAACCCTGAGCTTGATATATAATTCACTACGATATTTCTAAAATTATTCATTATTTATTTAATTGATTCAATACTTATGATATTGTGTTCCTTCAACTGATCTATATGTACTATCTAATCGTCTATTTATCATCAGAAGACGAAAAGCTTTTCCTATCTAAGATGATATATACAAACAAGACTCCGTTAAGTATTTTAATACTTACCCTAACAAACTAGCCATAGTAACATGAAAATATTCGATCAATCATCCAAATTTTTGGATGACGCACGCACACTCTCCCGCTCCGTGACGCCGCCTCTGATTGGCTGATCTTGTCTGAGAAAAGTTGTTTTGGTGAACAATGGCGGCCAAGCGGCTCTCCTAGGATCGATCTTGTCGTTTTAAAACCCGGTTATTTTCCTTTTTTGAAGTCCTTAGGTGAGTATTTTTGTGTTGGTGTTGTGAATTAAGGATAGAGGATGAGGAATATAGGTGTACTGGCGAATTAGGGAGGATTTTAGGTGAAAAATTAGAGGTGTGGACAGAGGGAAGCCAAGCTCTCGTCAGCCTCCATTAACAAAACCTGTTTTTATTTTTTTTGTCTTTTTATTTTTTTGGCTCATAGGCACGGTCACAGTTATCCAGGAAACTGAGCTTAGTTTTCGTGTTCTATCCGGATTTGGAACATCCTGGTGGAGAGAAAATGGCGAAGGTGATATAGAGGAGGTCTGGGAGGGAGCGAAGGCACGGGCTTCTGGGGGAGGAATTTTCGTTCATTTCTCATCACGAAGGTTTCTCTGAGGTAAGTAGGCCAGAGCAAAGGTTGGAGGTGCTTGCTGTTTGCTGGGAGAGATCGCAGTTGCTTGTGTGCTTTGTGGGTGGCAAAGCTTTTTGAGGCTCTGCTCCGGGGTCTGTTTTTGACATCTCTCGGCATTTCGTGCCTTTATGGTGATCAGTTGTTGCTTATTCAGTGACCTGTAAGTAGTAGGGTCGTCAGTGTACATTTATAAGTAGATTTTGAATAAGAATGATATGAATTGGGCGTATGTGACTGGCAAAACAAAAGTGCTGTATTGGGGTTAGTGTGCACCACAAAAACTCTTGCTATCAGGGAAGAAAGGAAAGACTTTATTATTTTGTGCAGGATGCTGCATTAGTGAGGCAGGGGGGAGTTATGAAATGCCTAAATCACCTGAAGGAAGGTTAGAATGGAATCATCTCTGATAAATCCAATCCTATTGCAAATGTCAAAGGAGGAGCACATCATAGATCTACTTATTGTGAGGACTTGAGAAGATTGGCTGATTAGTGTCAAGTTGAATCTGCTGAATTGGTAATGTTTGATGTTGCTGAGTGTATTGCAGCATCTGTGAGGTGTATTTTTGGCCTGGCTGTAAATCTGTTTTTTATAATCCTTTAATTTAGTGTTTCTTAGACAGCATGCCTGGTTATTTATATTTTTTATGAGAAAAAATCAATTATACCAGGAATACTCAGTTGTAGAATCATGCGTTACATTATTTAAAGGAATATTGGAATAAGATACAAATAATATTTACTAATGTATAAAAAAATGGAATTGTCTATTAAGTAGGGAGGATTATATATTGATCATTAATTTTATTTACAGATATATGCTACATCATGCCTCGGCTGGGCCTTGGCTATGATATGGACCAGTTCCTGGACCATTGTCGTATGACAAAACCTCCATATGAATGCCCGCATGCATCATGTGGCAAAATTTACCGCAGTCTAGCAGGTATTCAGCACCACATGAACACATATGACCATGAGAATCCCCCTCCAAATGTGGTCACTCCAAAATCAGGTGAGGAAAGCCTTAGAAGGTCCTGTGGATAATATTGAAAGATAAGGGTGAAAACATAGATTGGATATCTAACTGTACTTTTTATTATGTTCACCTTTCAGCCCGGAAGAAAAACATGAAGCGACCCCCATCCCCTGTAGCAAGCCAGGATCCAGAGCCACCTTCAATACCATACTCACATGACATGAAAACTGTTGAGTTTGAGGTTGATGGAAAATTGACTCGATTATCTGTCTATGACCCAATAGAAATTTTATCAAAGGTGGGAATAGAATCTAGGTCTTTACAATTGATAATAAAGACTTGTTGCTGATACATACTTGTACTTTGTTTCATGATGAATAAAATTTTACTGATATTCACAGTGGTATTATAAAGTTTTAAGAATTATGTGTTACAGATGTGATATTTATTTGCATTTTGTGTTTTGTATAACCTCTCTAATTTTAGAAAATCATGTGTGTTAAGCACGATTTTCCATTTTGTGATCAGGAGGATTATGAAGCCTCAATGCCTCCAGTCGTAGAGGAGCCCCCACCTCAGGAGCAAGCACGCACACCGACTATCAAGCCCTTGCCCAAGACACCAACATCTAAATCGTCTCTATCAAAAACTCCAGTGCAGAAAACTCCTCTCCAGAAACCACCAAAAGTGAGAATTGTAAAGATGATCTGTATAACTGAATATATGCAAACTATTTTAAAGGAAACTTAGGGAAACCATCTCCTCTTGTTTTATATATTTTAACACTTTGTTTAACACAGGCTCGTACAGGTGATAAAGATCGAGGTGTAGATGTTCAACGGTACACAATAGAAGAGAAGAAGAGCAATAAACTCCCAGAAGCATCATTTTCAGTCATAGAGGATTATTACAAAAATCTTCCTGATGCTCCTCCACAACCATCCAACTATCATAGGTATGTATGCCCAATATGTGTAGTACCAAATGTTTAGGTTTGTGTGTTTATATACTGTTAGACTGATATTGATAAAAAACAAACAGTTTAATACAATTTCAAGATTTTATATTTTAGTTAAAACTTCTGAACTTATCTTAGTACCAATTGGAAGTAACTACAGAAATTTGGGTAACTTTGTAATTTTCAGATTTATAGAGAAAAGTCTTGAAGAATTAGATGAAGAAGTGGAGTATGACATGGATGAGGAAGACAGAGCATGGTTGCAGAAAATGAATGAGAAGCGAGCTGTTGATGAACTGCCACCAGTGGAAATGGAAACCTTTGAATTACTTATGGATCGTTTAGAAAAGGAATCTTTCTTCCAGGTAGAGCCAAGGGATTTAGTGACATTGGTCTTACATGGAGAAAATATAGGGAATGTGATGTGTAAAATAATAATATGATATCGTATTTGAATTATCTTTTAGATGTGCTTTAAAGTTCCTTATATTTCATCAGCAGTGCATGGTATATAGAATTATGTAACAGTAATGATATTGGTGATATGGAAATGAGTTTGTAGTTATTTGTATATGTATATTTTTTTCTTGAAATTTATATCTATTCTAAACCAATGCTTAGTTACATGTTTTCTTATATGTTATATTATATTATTCTAGGCTCAGTCAACTGGCAGAGATTCTGGTGTGCCAATAGATGAGGATGCTGTATGCTGTATTTGTATGGATGGAGAGTGTCAGAACAGTAATGTTATCCTATTCTGTGATATGTGCAACTTAGCTGTGCATCAGGTTAGTATTTTTTATTAAGGAACTAGATTTGAAATCAAATACCAGAGAGGAATAATGTGAAACGTTGGTAAAAGAGTTGTTAATATTTAGGTCTTTTAAATGTCTTGTTGATTTCTCAGGAGTGCTATGGAGTTCCTTACATCCCAGAGGGACAATGGCTGTGCAGGCGGTGCTTACAATCTCCATCAAGGGCTGTGGACTGTGCCCTTTGTCCTAACAAGGGTGGAGCATTTAAGCAGACAGATGATGCTCGCTGGGCTCATGTTGTTTGTGCCATGTGGATTCCTGAAGTTTGTTTTGCCAATACTGTAAGTATGAGAGTTTCTGATTTTTATATATAGGTATTATTAAGGTTATATGTATTACAAAGCTTCCTTTTCTATACTGACGGCAAAGATTAATCCCAGTATGTGTGTTGCAGGTTTTCCTTGAGCCAATAGACAGTATTGGTAATATACCTCCTGCTCGCTGGAAACTCACATGCTATATATGCAAGCAGAGAGGAGTGGGTGCTTGTATCCAGTGTAATAAAGTAAACTGCTATACAGGTATATTTTTTTTGGATATTTTGTTGCATTCTCTTGAAATATTTGCATATGAATTGGGACCTACTACTTTTTTCATCTTTCATATAATTCTCTGATTCTTTCTCCAAACCACCTTGTTTGTCTCTCAATCTCTTATCCCCATGTTTATCAATTTTGTACTGTTATTTATGCTTTTTGCTTTTATATTTTCTTTCATTATTTTTGTTTTATCATTAGGCACATGAAGGCAATTGACTTCATCAGATACTGTCATCACAGAATGCATTTTTTTGTTATTAATATTTGATACTTTTCACAGCTTTCCATGTGACCTGTGCTCAACAAGCAGGACTGCATATGAAGATTGATGCAGTGAGAGAGACAAGTGTGAATGGCACTTCAGTTACTGTGCGTAAAGCAGCTTACTGTGATATGCACACCCCAGCTGACTCAGATGCGGTATGTTATGTTTATTTTGATTGTCTACTTAACATACATGGCAAATTTGACTATTGATTGTTATTTCATAATTATATAAATAGAAATGATCAACTATATTTATTCAAAAACAAAGACTTGCCTGAAGTTTGTGGAAAAACAAATTAACTTTTCTTTATATAATAGGACTCCTGCTAGTCATGCCATATCAATATTAGCAAGAGATGAAGAAGTAAAAGAGAGAGCAAGGAAAATAGTTGATATAGATGTGTTGCTTACTTCACCATTTTGTTTTTGCTTTGCTCAAGCTCTTGCACCACCCTTTGTGCTTCCTAATATTCTGCTCTCTCAGCACTTTCCTGCTAACAAGCTTGAACCTGGAAGCTAGAAGGAAGTTAATTTTTTTCTGGAATTCAGTAGATATTCATAATAAAGGTGCAGTGCAGAAGGAGAACTAAAATGTGACTTCTGACTCCTTTCTGACAATCAGCATTATATAAGCAAGTGTAAGACCACAAGAAGAGAAGCAAGTAAAGTTTATGTATATTTTGATTAGTTGAAAGACGGAAAAGTCCCCCTATAGATTTATCATTTTTATGTGAAACGTAATAAGAATTATGCTAGAAAGTGGTTGACATGTCGTCAGAAGATAGAAGACTGAAGATAGAAACAGACCATAAGATAAACGATAAAGCAGAATTAAAGACTCAATTATGATGTGATACTCAAAGTTCTGGTAAATGATACATGAGATTGTAATGATACATTGGAAGGAAAACTCTATACTGGCAATGCTATGTGGACTTGTGTCCTTGTAAAACTTTTGTTCTTATAGCTGAGAAAATCTTAGGATATGCTTGCCAAAGATTACAGTAGACACCATTGTGTGTGTGAGTTTGTTTATACTGCCATGAAACTCTGAGAGTTTACCCTATTTTAACTTTATTTTTTATTAATTAGCTTTTATGGATAAATATATTCCTAATTTCTAAAAGCAACAAAATACAGTAGCTGTAAGGCAATGCGACATCATATAATTTCTCATACCATCAATATTGTTTGCTGATTAACAGGTCATGAGAGTCTTCCATCTCTATTGTTATAAGTGTGGGATGCCTACTATGGTCAGATTTTACTTGTTTGATGTCTTGTGAAACTTGCATCCCCCTATAATCTTGCCTGCTTTACTTTCATATGCTAAAAATTGCTTCACTAAGCACTAAACATATTTCAGTGAAATGTATCAAACATCTACTCTGTTTCTGAGCTCAAACATGATGAATCTGGCAGGTCTGGACTTTTGCTGATATAAGTAGGTGGTTAGAAATCCCATGGCAAGCAAGGAAATACTCACTAAAGTCGCATAGAATATACTTTATTAATCTGGTTCCGTATGTGTTAGGGCAATTATTAATATTTTGATGGAGCATCAACATCATCAAATGAAGAAGAAAAACAAAAAACAACTCTAGGATCAGTTCATATTCACTGGATAGTTGTTTTGAAAGTAGAACAAGAACAACATCCATAATATGAAGACCAAGAAAGTAATGAAAGGTCAATTTCTTTTGTAACATGGTAAGATTTATTTGAATTAGCTTGAAGTTCCTTTGTTATGTTATACTTAGGTAGTTTGAAATATTGAGATTGAAAACTGTTACTTCTATCTTTTTTGTTTATATGATCATATGAAATGTTGATACATCTTTTGAATGGAATATTGATCCACAAATTTATTAGTCTTAGTAAAACTATGAAGAATTCACTCAAAAATAAGTTTGAAAAAGTTCACAGCTCAATTTTTGTGTAAACATGCCTTATTCTAGTACTAAAAATATTGTGTGTTGAAATAGAAGGTTTTAGAGATATTAATATATTCAAATGCTGGTTTGTGGCAGATACACTCTTGAATGCATATATGTTTTTGTTCTGCAACTAATCCCTTTATTTGCACCTTAGTGAGCAGAATTATGCAATCAGTGCTTGTTTGCTGATCAAGCATAACTATGTATACTGATATTGAAAGTGCCAAACTGAATATGTAAGTTAGGAATTGGTAGAATTGAAACTGGAGTCAGTAGTTGGATTCAGGGAAGGAGTGTAGCCATGGCCATTCATATTCATCTTTATACCAAAATTTATTAATAAATCTGACAAAATTT
Organism: Penaeus vannamei; assembly: GCF_003789085.1. NCBI lineage: Eukaryota > Metazoa > Arthropoda > Malacostraca > Decapoda > Penaeidae > Penaeus > Penaeus vannamei. Next base: position 231,384 of record NW_020869550.1, on the reverse strand, counting down.
TTGGTTAAAAATTGGAAAGTTTGTTTATGATGAGATAATGGTACAATACCTTTTTTCCAAATTTCTTTAGATATAGTATTAAGAACAGAAAGAGGACTAGCATGTACAGTCTGGCACAAATTTCTAGATATAATTAAAAGAGGAGCAGTCTGGCATACCTGGGTGACGGTCGTGCTGCCTCCTCTGCTTTTATGAACATTTGTGGTAAGGGCCAACTTTTCAAGCTCGATGAGATTATGGACTCGGCCAAGAAAGCAGCGGCAAAAGCGGCATCCCGACAGAAAATGAAGAAAGCTCGTAAAATTTTGGCTGAGAAACGTTCTGCTGCTCCAATTGTTTCAGTTCCCACAATACCAGCTGATCGGTAAGAAAGGAAACTTTTTTTTTTCATTTTGTCATTATTGTATTTTTCTTTTTGAATGTTAAAGCCCAGTACTTCATTAAACATTTTGTTATGATGTTTTTTTTATATATATGGGAAATTGGTGAATTCTTAGTTGATGTGTTTGAAGCCAGGAGTTTGGTTTAATTTCTTTTTTGATCATGAGTTGAACTGTATTTTAAATATTAATTGTTTCTTGGGAGGAAGACTATGAATTCAGGGTCAGTTACATGTTTATACTTTTTCACGTAAAAAAAATAAGGCTCATCCCATGTGTCAGCTGTTACTAATATTGAATCTGAGAGAGACAGATTATGTTACTGAATTTATAGTGAATTCAGAACATCTTATTCTTTAATATATATAAAAAAAACTTTATCCTCCGCAAATAACTGAAATAATCATAATCATGTTTCTTGACTGTTATACCTGATAGATAAAATATTATGGTAAGCTGATGTATTGGCTTCTAGTTAAAAGATAATACTTTTAAGGTTCATGGTAAGATTTGCAGATCATAAGAGGTGAGTGATACTTGCAATGGCTTTAATTTAGTGTAATGGAGTTCACAAATGATTTGAAATGTGTCAGATATGCTTTATGTACAAACAGCTTCAACTGTTAAGATTTTGTCATGATCCATTTTAATGCTTTGAGTTTTGAGAACTCCATTATGTTAGTTTAGATGCTGTAGGCCGTGTTACAGATTGAACTGTAAATTCAACTTATGCCGGGTGCATTACTGTTTCTGATTGTGCCAGAATGATACAAACAGTTTATATGATTTCATCTTTAATTATATTGTTAAATATTAAGCATTAAGAAAATGAGTGTATTTTTTTTATAGTAAGATTAAGTCAAACCATTGAGAGCATAAAAAGGAAAAGAGCAGTGTACCCATATTTCCTATGTCCTATCTGGATCCATATGTAAATGTCCCCTCTAACCTATTCACTGTATATAGTTATTCAGGTCTTTGGCATTTGGTTTGTTGGATTGCTTGCTTTTTCATTCCAATTAGATTGCAGCTGTTGATAAGTCAGGAGGTTGAAATGCAACTTCAGATTTTTTTCAATGTCTGTCATTCATCTCCTTGCCCTTTCATCTTACCTGTGTTGTCTGTCACCTAAATGTTGAGATTATAACCATTTAAAGTTAATGGAAAAGTATTTGGTCCATTACTATAATAGTAAAGTAACATAAATAAACACAGGTTTAGGATGAAAAAATTGCATAATATTTTGCTTGAATAATCCAAGAATGAACAATAAATGCCTAAAGATAGGTGCAGTGATGACAATGCTTGCACAGCCTGATCACTAAGCATGTATGTGTGTTAACCCAATCACATGCATGAGGTACGGCTTGCTACACGGGTTTTATGTTCTCTGGTTTTCTCGTTACCATTATATACATTCTGTTTTGCACATATTGTAAATAATCCCTTAAGCCTTTTTTATGTTTTATAAGCTACATTTCCTTATTTATTCTTATTTGGTATCCTTTTTGGGTAAGAGATAGAAATGTCCTGCATTAACCAGCTTATTTTGTTTCCCCGGCACCCCCTTCTGCCCTGTGTTGGGTCTCATAGTCCCATACTCCCTACCTATTGTGGTGTTGTCAACTCTGTGCCCATCCTACCCAGTGAAAAGTAAGTGTGTGGTAACCTTGTCCACCATGGAGGGTAACTTGTCTTGCCAGTGGGAGTGACCCTGCATACTCGCAAACTATGACAAGTACTGTGATACCCATGCTCCTTAGTAATCACACTTTTAGTTTTTAAACAAGAGGTTGAGATGTAACTCTTAGTAATGAGTTTTAAGTAATCTGCATAAGTTCAGTTTTGTCTGAATGAAATGTTCAGGTATGGCATCACAGTACCTGTCAGGCATGTATAGAATTGGTGAAGTAAGTAAGATGGGTTTTTCATTCAAGTGATCTTTGCAGTGGTGGTCCCTTTTAAGCTTGTAATTGCTGTAGTTTTCATTAACTTGTGTTCTCCATGTATGCAGCTTAGTTGTCCATAGAATTGCTGTTCTTATCCCTGCTGAGTATATGTAAAAGCAAACCTGTATACAATGTGGCTGATAATTATACTTTGTCCTATTGAAGCAGAATGTGGTTTTTGTCTTTATTTCTAACTGTGTCAAGCCAGATTATTTGTATGCTTTTAGGTAATAAGACCATAGATTTACAACTGACTGTATTGCATGCTGATTGTGTAATTCAAGGAGGAGCCTGACTTTTAGAATTGTCCACTAAACCTAAATTGTAATTGTGTGACTAGCATGGGGGCATGAAATAATAATTCGTTTTTTGTGGGGTTGATTATAAGGCAAATAGATTTTTAAGTATTTTCTGATTTGTTTTACAAGTAAAGATTGATTACTCAGATTACAGTCCTATAGAGATTATGATGGAAAGATGGGAAAAAACTTTTTTTCCAGTTGATATGTATATAGGTAATGCTGGTTTAAGAAGGCACTTGTAGTGACACTGATTTGTAGAATGACAGTAAGTTGAAAATATGATTATGATGTTCCCATTATTTTTGCAAAAGAATTTAGTTTCTGACAGTAAGAGAAATGATAGTTGTGTAGTGATATTGACTAAAGACAGTGAAGACATACAGGTACAGCATTTATAATGTAGACTGATGTCAAGGATGATAATCCCAAGACCTATCTTGGTGCATTCAGGTAATGATTTGTACGGAAGTATATAATCCAAAGTATCAGACCCTTGTTATTCAGTTACCTTGAACAAGTAGTTTATATGTAGAGTAGTGTAAGCTTATAATTTGAGTGGTCTTTTTGTAGCACTGTTTCAAGATTTGAACATAAAAAGATCACTTAGAATTTCAGTTGTCTTATCTTAATGCAGAGCTCCTTTTAATCTCCCATTCTTTCTCTTTTAGCTATGTGTACCGATTGACCATATTTGTGCCAGATAGGCTGTTTGGTATCACACATGAGACACTTAATGCGTTTCACTTTGATTTACTTTTTCAGCATATGCTAAACCAATTTTAATTTTGAAAGTAATTGTGTAGAAATTAAAGTTGTTTATTAAGAAATGTAAGTGAATGTGTTAGAAAAAGAGAAGATCTATTTTTTTGTCTGACAGTGATTATGTTATTTTTTATGATATTTTATATTTTCTTTTCATTATTTGCATACTTCAAATTAGAGTACCCTTGATTTTATATGTTCAGTGACAGAGCAAAACATTTCAGGTCTGAGAATTGCAAATATTAGGATCAGTCATTTCACCTTTGTCCTTCTTCCTCAGTATTCAGAAATTGGCATCCTTGGTCAGTATGCCCAAAAGGTCACAGTTCATGCACCGCCTCTTAGCCTTCTGGACATTGAAGCGGCAGTCGAGAAATGGTGTTCCGCTGCTGAGACGGCTCACGACCTCGCATTCCCGACGTAGCAATCGCTCTCCTGAGGAGAAGAGCACAGAGTACAAGGATAAGGAGAAAATTCTCAGTGTAAGTTATTTTTTGTTTTTGGATTATGCCAGTGGTGAGTATTGTGCTAATACTGCAGGACATGCTTTCCTAATGTAAGTGAAAGTTTGTTACTTTATTTTCTTATCACATATTTCTAGTAATTGAATAATCCACATGGAATGTTACCAGTTTTGTTTCATTCATTGTTTTATTTATCAGGAGAGCATTTATTCCTCAAGCAAATACACATTTGAAATATTCTTACATAGGAGGCAGAGAGGCGCAGAGAAGAAATCAAGTATTGGCAGAGGTTACGTCAGGATCTGGAAAAAGCAAGGCTGCTATGTGAACTAATTAGAAAGAGGGAAAAAACCAAGAGAGAGCTAGTCAAGGCGTAAGTACACTGTCTCTGTTTTTTAAAAACAATCATTGATATATTTTGATAATGTTATGGGGAAGATCATTGTAAATATTATGTTTATAAAGATTTTTCGGTAATCAACGAAAACTATTTAGTCTATAAGAAAAGTAAACATTACCGGGTGTCCCGCCAGTTTGATGCTAGATCAGAACTTGCGCTCTGATTTTGTTGCCCGGAAAATGTTATTTTCGGCTTGAAAATGTATCGTCATTTAAGTGAGAGAAAAAAATCATATCATTCCCATTCTTACATAAAAATAGAATGTAACAAAATAGAATTCTGATAACTACAGAAAAGCTGAGGAGAAGCAGGTGCAGTTGGCTCCTCTAGTGCATCTGCTACTACAGACCATTGATATAATTCAAGAGAAAGATCAACAAATGATATTTGCTGAACCAGTTGACTTTGATGAGGTTTGTTTTCTACTTAGTTGGAAAACATGAATGTATATATGGAGATGTGTGCATGAGTTGTATGTATATGTGGTAGGTTCAGGTGTGATATGATTGGAAAAGTATTTTTATTTATTAATTTCTGTCTAATAATAATTGCAAATCTTTCAGGTTCTTGATTATCTTGATGTAGTAAAACATCCCATGGATCTTTCCACCATGAGACAGAAGGCTGAGACGCATCAATACCGCACAATTGATCAATTTGCAAGTGACTTTGAGCTGATGATTGACAACTGTCTCACCTATAATGCAAAAGAAACCATTTTCTATAGAACAGCTGTTAAGCTGCGAGACCAGGTAAGTGGAGTATATACAAAGTTTTTACTGTGTAGATTTTTTCATGAAAACTCACTTATTTTAGGTGGTATATTTTTTGGGTGTAATTGCTTTTTCTATGTAGGAAGAAATAAATTTAAGCAGTGACTATTGCTTTTGTTTAACAGTATTTTATTGTATCATTCTCATTTAGGGTGGTGCTATCATACGTCAACTCCGAAGAAATGTTGAGAACATTGGATTTGATATGGAAACTGGGTTGTTACTACCACACCGACCCAAACCTTTGCCAGAGTACTCAGATAATAAGATTATCAAGGAAGGTAAAAAAGAATGATTATGTTGATTGATTGATTGTTGATTATGAAAAGTTTGTGATGAAATATATCATTTTTCTTATGAGGTGAACTATATAGAATACATGGCATTAAACAGTTAGAGTAAAGTAAGATGTGTATGTATATAAATCTCATTTCAGTCGATGATGCCCTGGTTGCTGATGGTGATGATTCAGCAAGTCTAGAAGATCGAGAGAAAGCACTTCTTGAGCTCCTAGATAAAGCAAACATGATTCGACATCATGTAGCACGTATTAAGCGTGTAAAACTCATCAGGTATTTTGAAATTTGTTTGTTTAACAGGACTGATAATTTATTGGCTAGAATTTTTGAAAGTTACAAATATGATTTACGTAGATCTGCAATTTGACTTGACAGCAATTAGTCTGATAATTTTCAGTTGCATTTGTGCAAATGATTGCCACTTGTAAACATAATCTTACCGCAATTATTATTCTTATTATTTTTTTATTAGTTTTACTATTATTATTGTTGTTGTTGATTATATAATTAATATTATTTTTGTTGTTTATTATTCTTTTTTTTTTATCATTTTTTATTTATTTATTTATTGTTATTTGTTATTATTCTTATTATTCATATTATTATTGTTATTGTTATTATTATTATTATTATTGTTGTTATTGTTATTGTAATTATTATTATCATCATCATCAATATTATTATTAATATTGATATTGTTATTGTTTTTATTTTGATTATTATTATATTATCATTTATTGTTTTTTTCTATGTATATTTATTATTATTATTATTATTATTATTATTATTATAATTATTGTTGTTATTACTATTATTATTTTTTACAGACGAGAGATTGGGATAGTGCGCAGGAAACTGGCAATGAATCATTCAGGAAATAGTCATTACAAAGCTAGTGTAACATACTATGACAGCGATGACGACAGTGATAAGGATGATTCCGGTAAACTTCTTGTTTGTTTCTTTTGTATTTTCACAAGATGAGGTGAATTTTCCAAAAACTGATATATATTTGATAATATTTGCTTATGTAATCATTAAGCTTACTAACATTTCCCAGATATAGATAATAGCTCAGTCATTGATGATGAGGCCGAACCTGGTGAGCCAAGCAGACCAAGCACACCACCTCCACTCTCATCAAAAATGGTTAGTGTCCACCTGTCCCACACCCCTAAGACACCATTGAGCGGGAGAAAGTTGTCTCTGTCGTCACCTATGACCACTCCTGTGCAGCGAGGTCGTCAGCGCAAGACAGGGTTCAGAGGCACGCCAAAGGTAAGGCATTGGGTCTGTTAAGTATTTATATGCATGTTGAATTTGATTTGCCATTTATGTAATTTGCGTATAAGTTATTTTTTAAGTGCATGCACTTGATGTATTGTGCTAATATATCACTTCTCCAAAAGGATGACAACAAACAGAAGCGCATTGACTCCTTCTTTGAGCGAATCAATAAGACCTCTCAGAGAGAATCAGATCATCCTGATCATGCAGCCACACTTGCAGATGAGAGTAAAGCAACAAAACCAGAGAAAGAAGGTATGAGGCTAGTGTCTAGCATAATTTAATGTATAATGATATGTGCATTATTTTATTGATGATGGTATTGATAGAGAAATATTTTTTGGAAGAACTAACTCTTCCATTCATTTTCTTTGTCTGGAGTTCAACATGAATATTAAAAGCAGGAAAGAGAAATTAGGGGCATCTGTTGGAATGATAACTAATTCTCTTTACTACTGGATCTTGTAAATGCAGCTTTTTACTTATTATTTATTTTTTATTTCTAGATTCTGCTCAGGAGACTCCCAAGAAGCGTGGTCCTGGACGCCCTCCTAAGCGTCTCAGAACTCTGTCAGGTCCATCTGCAAGTCCCCCAGCCAAAAAGCGTTAGTATTTTTATGAATCATTGGTTTGGGTAAGGTGGGAAATTTCCTAAATAGAAAATAAGGATAAGACAATATTTTACTGAGAATGTTTTGACAGTTGATATGATATGTTTTCTGCCATGATAGATAAAAAAGATTGGCTGAAGTGAGAACATTCAACTCAGTATGGTTTTATATGAAACTGATTATTGGAAAATTCACATTTTATACCTTAAGTAAAGTAGGAAATGATAAAAAGAAAATTCAGTGGAAGTAATGTATGACCAAAAATTATGTCAAAGAATTGAAGATAAAGGAGGTGGTTTGTATTATGACTGTGAATTGTTTATGTATGCTTTTCAAGAAGTAGAGAGTGACTCAACAGAGCCTGTGACGCCAACCAAAGAAAGCAGTGAAGATGGACCAGAGGAAGAACCCCCTTCGGTACCTAGCTCTCCATCTGGTGTGAATCGTCGTACGTCAGTACTCTTCACGAAGAAAGCTGGGGCACTGTTTAAGGTTTGCACAAGAAATACACTTTTATGTTCATGTTCTGTGTGATAGCTGAAAGTAAATAAAAGATGTTTACTTTTTATTATATTATATTATTTATACTTCTTTGGTCTTTTTGTTTATCTCAAGCTTTGAGAGTTGCCAAATATTTTGTAATTTATATATTTGAATGTTTATTTCATTGTTTTTATTTGCTCCAGAAGCCAGACAGTTCATCTCCCCAAAAGCGCATATCACGCCAGCGACGAGCATCAGAGAGCACACAGGGCACCAATAGTGATGTTGACATTCAATCACCAGAAAAGACACCCAAGTCAGCAAACAAGAAAAAGGGACATCTAATGGTTAGTGGATATAAATATTCTGTAATTTTTCACCTTTTCACAAAAATAGGTTAAGAGATTACCCACTTGTCTTCACTATACTTTAGTGACAACTGAAAGTTATACCATCATTTTTTACTTATATGGAAGGTTTTGGCTTGTATTTTATTGCAAATAAGCTGAAGAATCATTCTTACTATATTTGAGTAAATTACCTGAAGTGTGACAAATTCTTTAGTGTCTTTTTCTATTTCTTTTATATTTCAACTTTTGGTAGGATCCAGTGATACAAAGTGTACGAAAGTGAATGAAATTTACGCATTCAGATAATTCAGATATGCCTACATTTTGAAATCTATCTGATATTACAGAGAAAAGAAAAGCAGTGTAGTCTAGGTAGATAGGAGGGTAGATGCTAGAAATGCAAGAGTGATATGGAAGTTTAAGATATGAAAATGCCTATTTTTTATTATTGTTTATTCATTTTTATTCAGCTCTTGTTGTTTATTTAATGGAGTAAGTATTAACAACAACCTTGTTTACCATCAGAACACAGGGTTGACTAATGGAGTAAGTGTTGACTCCGGTGTTATTTGCCATCAGAACACAAAGTCGGGCTCCTCCCTGTCCTTCCCTGAAAACATCTCAATCTTAGATCTCTCAGACAGTGGGACACCTCCATCCAAGGATTCCTTCAAGATGTATCGACAGGGAGGAGGTTTGTTTGCTTCCTGTTGTATATTTACTTTTCTTTTATTTTTATTTTTTTTCTTTTTTTGCACAATTCGGTAGGGGTGGTTTGTCAGCTTTTTAGTTCTAGGTATTATATTAGGCTTGGTTATGTCACTTGCTGTTAATGGTCTGTAAAGCAATGGCTGTTTTTTTTTTTATCTTATTTTTCAGCTTCTAGGGTTTAGTTGGAAGTAGAGGGTTATAAGCAGGATGAAGAAACAAAAATGCATGATCTTTGTTCATGATTCTTTTCTCTCTGTGGAATAGTATGCAAATGTCAAAGAAATTAAGTAATCCTGTTTATCATTTCTAAACATGTTTACTAAAAGTATTTTGCATGTCATAAAAAGTTGGTCTTAAGGTTTGTATTTACTTAAAAAGACAAACATGAAAATTATCTAAACTCAGAAGTATGTATCACTCAGTAGAGATTCTTCTTTTAGTGACTTTTCATATATACATTTCATATGCATGATAGTAGTTAAATTAGAAAATTGCACATAGTTAAGCTTCTTAATTTTTATTTGTATATTAGCATTTATAGGTGAGGAAAGTAAATGATTGTGGAGGAGTTAGAGGAATTATTGATGTTTCCATTAATTTATATGGTTCAGTATGAAAGATCTATAGACCTCTGCTCCTACAGTTTTTTTTTTTTCTTCTTCTTCTTTTTCTCTCCTTTTCAAGCAGGGAAGAAGAAAATAGTCCCTTCTATATTGTGAGGCATAATATTTCTTCCAGTTCCCTACTCAGTAATGGAAGACTTGTTTTCCACCTTCTGTTTTACTCCCTTGATATATATAACTATGGGTGTATGCGTGCATGCTTGTCTGCCTGTGCCTGTATGTTTTTTTGTTTTTTTTTGTTGTTAAAGAAGAGTCTGGGGTTCAGATTATAGATATGGGAACTAATTATGGATTTATGTTTGACTTGCTCATATCCTGAAATCTTGTGCATTTCAAATTATTGATAAACGATAGGAGACCTATGGAATTTTAACATCTTTTGATATAATTATCAATATAACTATGTAGCAGAAAAATTGTTACTCAGGTAAGTGGAATAAAGCTTAAAGAGCAAAGATATCTGGAGAATTGGATATAAGTATTCATAGATAATTTGTTTGTGATTGTAGTGTAGCATAGTGAGGCTAAATGACTTATGCTGGTCAAGTAGAACTTATTTTCTCAGTTATTTGCACTTTAATTTTCTAGAAAAATATGTTACACTTCTTCTTCTTCACAATGTATAGAAGTATTTCCTAGGGTTCATTCGTTTTGTTTTATCAACTTGTTTGTTAGTTGATACCTGTTAGTTGTGAGATAGCTGTGTAATTAATCTTCTATATCCTCTTGATCATTAAAGTGTTTTTGAATGAAAGATTTTATGTAATCAAATGGCATACTCTGATTTCCTCTGACAGAGATACCCCCAGAGACTGATGAGGATACCCACTCTGAATCTAACTCCAGCCTGACAGACACAGAGGATGACACTGCCTCAGACTCGGATTCAGAAGGTGTTGGTAGCGAGTCTGACTCAAGTGTGGCAGTTGATTCACCTGGGTCAGGTCACACTGGAGACCAGATTCCTCTAGAACCTCTTGACCTTGTGTGGGCTAAGTGTCGGGGTTACCCTTGGTATCCTGCTCTGGTAAGTATGTTACTTTTTCTTTCTTTACTTTCCCTGTAAACCATAAGCAGTCCAAAAATAGGTGCATATCTGGTGATATATATGCGGTAGGATGGTTTTATGTATAAAGGGATATTTTCTTTTTCTGCCAAGACAAAAAATTTTGTTCCATTATGCTAGAAAATCCACATTATGATTTTTTTCCCCAGATCATCAATCCCAAGATGCCTAAAACAGGATACTTCCACAATGGTGTTCCAATTCCAGTACCTCCAGATGATGTTTTAGCATTGGCTAATAATTACCCCTCACCAATGTACTTAGTGTTGTTCTTTGATAATAAACGCACCTGGTAAGTATTTCAGATTCCATGGAAGCCATCTAACTATAACTGTATCAAAAAGCTGCGATATCAGGACAGATTTTTTTTAAATGTAATAATACCTTCTGTAATATGATTTTATTCTACAGGCAATGGCTGCCTCGTAACAAGTTAGAGCCCCTAGGAGTGGACTCAACTTTGGATAAAGCCAAACTTGTGGAATCACGTAAACCGGCTGAAAGGAAAGCTGTGAAGAAGGCATATGAAAAGGCTATCTTACATCGATGCAGGGTGACAGGAGAAAACACAGGACTCAGTGGGGAATCAGAGAATGAGGAAGCAAGTTGAAGCAAGATGGCTGTAATTGTATGATGATATGAGTGTGTTTGGCTATATGCCTATGGTATGACTGTCTATCTGCAAGTTTGTTGTGCACATGTGCTTGTCATTGTCTGCTGTATGTATCTGAGATAAGGAGACAATTTGTAAATAACAGTTATTGAAGAAAGGAAAATCTTATATTTGAATTTAAACTGGTCTTGTTCTTCTAGATAAATTGGTGGGTAGGAAGTGCAGGATTAGGATATGGAGAGTGACGTGTATTTAAAGAAAAATTGCACACATTTGCATTCTTCTTCCAAATAAAAGATAGATGTTTATAGAGTAGACTTAGTGCCATTATACAGTTTTTTTTTTATATATAATTATTTATTTTTAATTCAATTAGATCTTGATATCTCGGATTACTATAAATCAGCAATCAAAGGACATTGTGACCAATAAAAGAAAGTTTCTCTAAACTTATTTGTTAGTACTGTGTGAAAATGGAAACACGTGGGTTACCATTCCAGGACAATAGCAGGTTTAGCAGAGAAAAATATATTCAGTGTATTGTTGAATATTGAGATTGGTTAGTTATATTTCCAATAAAGGTGTGTATTATAGTTCATAGTTTTAAATCACAGTAATCACTAGTCATTTAGATTACGGTAACAGAAGAATCATGTTTAACATTTTATTTTTGTGTGTGGAAAAATTGATCAATTCCTTAAGTAGGGAACAAGAATGGTTAAGGAACCACAGCTTTATTTTAAAGACAGTATCTTAATAAACAAAGAGGGCGTATCTATCATTATGTAAATTATTATTATTGTAGGAATATCCTTTTAACCTACAGTAGTGATGACAGTACTGGAACAGTTGACATGCCATTCTATATTTGATTTATTTTTAGATAATGTCTCGAGGAGAGGCAACAGTAGATTAAGCTCATTTTAGTAGCACCAATAATTTAGTCATTTAATGTGAAGAAGTAACAGTTTGTTATAGACATGGTATGGATTTATGATACTGCCTTAGACGTGGTGTTGAGGAACCTGTAGCTAGGATAAACCAGTTATGGAGTAATTCATTCATTCCATTAGATAATTATGGCTATGGCTTCCAAGAAAAAGTGGAAAATAAGAAAGGCAACTCTTAGCTGTTACTGTCAATCTGTGGATAGATTTTCTCTTGCGGTGTACTTCACTTTTGAATCACTCATTCCAATTTCGACGCTTATTTTTATTCCTGATTTTTGCCTTTCAACAGCTACTGGAGGATCTCGATATTTGTATATTTTTTATGATGTATCATTTCATTTTTAGCTGCTTTTTGGTTATGGATGTTAAGGGTATTTTTTTGTACATAATGAATGAGTCTGAATAAATGAGAAATTATTTAGTCTATAATTCAGAAAAATTGTTTTATGATGACTCATACAAATGAAATTTTGGATATGATTTGTTGGGAATCACTGCATCATACTTTCAGCATTAGAACATTATTGTCTTTATGTAAAAATGTTATTGAAATGCTGTATTATCTAAGAACTTCAATGGTTTATTTGTCATTATGGAAAAAATCATGGTAATTGCATAACATTTTACTAGTACAAAGGCAATTATTGAATTGTTCATCTTCATTACAAACATATACATTAAATTGTTACCTAGTCACACCTCATGCTGGGCGCTGTTTATGGTAGGAGTTCCATCTTGATTCCTACCTTTGTTACTTGTGATTTTAATTAATCTGAAAAATACACATTAAAGGTACGTATTGGAGTATTTTCATGAGTTGTGCCTTTTCAAGACTTGCCATCATCATATAAATCTGCCACAGGAGAGTTCTAGTTGGCATTTTTCCTGATGTCTCCCTTGTCATTTTTTTGAAAAAGTAATAACAGTGGGTTCGATCAAACCCAGATCATTTATTTTTGTCATTGATATAATTAATAGCTAGGATTTTAGGAGAAGGAATAAACAACAACAAAGGGTGTTTGAATTCTGTTTATTATTTTATTTTGTCATCGATCAATTGATATTGATATTTCAGAGGAATAATAATTATTTAAATGTTTACTAACAGTAATGTGCATTTTATTAGTAATATTGTTCAATTTAGGTGCTGACACACAAGCAAAATGCATACCATACTGTGCATGTTTATAGACATCTAAGTTGGTGTGTACCTTGTTTGTTTATTCTGAGGTGAATTGTTTATGTAAAGCTCAGGTTATGGATTGATTTTTAGTCAAATCTGTAAATTTGAAGATGTGAAAGTATATAACATTTAAAAAGAAAGAATCTTTAAATTTTAAAAACATTGATAGTCTTGCATTATTAGTAGCATAGTTCAGGAATTTGAAGAAAGTTTTAAAAATTGTGATAGTATTTATATTTGCTGTTTTTGTCTCATTTTTTGTATACTTTGTGGTTTATTTTTTACTCAAAATTAACTGCTTCATGGTATAATTAATCAGTCTCTTGGTTTGCCTTCTTTAGATTAGTAATGCTCAAATATTATTACATAGCACAAAGTACAGATATTTCACTGCCTAACATTGTTTAAAATATAAAAGGTTAAGCATATACTGCTATTATGGGATGGAGTATTTTAAATGTGTTCATTACAATACAAATTAAATACCTCTTTAGGCTCTTTCTCGGGTGAACCTACCTAGGTGTCAGTACAAGATCAAGATTTTTCATTATATAAGAAGGATCTTAAACATTACCATGCGTTTGATGGGGAAATGTTCATTAACTAGTTTTTACCTTGATTTTAGTACACCAGCCTTGTATGTATTATGAACCTTGCAATAATTATTTTTTATTCATGGGGAAAGGTTAATTTGAAACAGCCATTATTTGAAATTATTTTCAAATGAAATTATTAGTTTAATAATTATGAAAGCATCAACACTGCCAAAGCCCTTGTAATATTGATCATTTCAGTTGTACATTTGCTGTTATGTAATATAAAATATTTAACATGTCAAAAAGAATATACTAATGATGACAAAAATTAAGAAGTTATCAACATGCTTATGGAAAAAATCACATGCAAAGTTATATTTTGGTTATTTTTTGTAAGATGAAGTCATGAGAACTCCCAAACACCATAACTCAAAGGGATTGCAGTGTTTTGTAGTAGCTATCGATATTATAATGCGAACCTTATTAGGAAAGGCTGAAATATCCTTCCAGATTCTTAATATTGGGGAACCATTTCTTTTTTATTCTAGACATCCAGGTACATAGTTGTATCAACAAAGGTGATCCAGCTTTTGCAAATGTCATTGATGTGTTCGGCTTTCAATATTTTATCTTTTTTAGGAACCATTTCAGTAAATATGCCTTATGATGTATACGATATACATGCAAGAATACTGCTTCCAAAATTAAGTTAATGGTATGATAATCAGATTAATTCTCAGAGTGATTATAAATTGGTCAGTTGTATTAGTGTAAGCAAATGAATATTTTTGTAAGTTGGTAATGACTTAGGTTGTATGGTGTTATTTTACACACAAGTGATTTTTTTGCCTTTTCTTTTACTTGTTTGGATGTCAAGAACTCGATACCGTTTTTTTATTTTTTATTTAATGGAGTCTGATTTTAGAGATTTGGTTTATTTTGATATTCAGCATAAGTATATTTATCCTTGCTTCTTAGACTGACCGCATATTTATAAGGTGCTTTTTGAGAATATATGTCCATGAAAATCAAATATGTTTATTTATCCTTTCAATTCCCCCCTCCCCCAATCCCTTGCTCGTTGTCGTGTGTGGGGGGGGGGGGATTAGGAGACGAAGACTGAGACCCAATACAGGGATCTCCCCTGCCTAGAGCCTCAGCCCTCGACTCAACTAATTTTGTATGGCCTTTTCTCCCTCCAGCTTTCTGTTTCCGTCCCTTCTCCAACTCCTCCTCCTATCTACTTCCTAAGGTGTGCTGAAAGGATGAAAGGCTGACCTTGTGCCAGTCCTGAACGGCCTGCGGGAACCATGGGCACAGTATTACCCTGATCTAGTTGTCTGGCCCTTACCCCTTAAGGGACACTACGGGGTGGACTGTTTATCTCCTACATAATCAAGGCTTCCCCTGGCCAGTAATGAAGATGTAATACCCTTATTAGGGTCAATGAGGGTTGCCCCTTCATCAAATAGCCCCACCAATTCAAACTCTCCCGGCTCTCCGACCCCAAGCTTTTCTTTGACCACGACTCCGAACACAAACTACTACCCACTCCTCAATGTCTACTAATGCATTACCCACCCAAGCCGAGACTCAATCTCCAGAAGACATTCCTACTCTCCCAACTTCCTCAACTTCATCACCTCTACCCTTATAACTTTCTTCATCAAACACCCCAACCTCCCTTATTACTACCTTACAGCCTTATTCTCCAACTCTTCGTAAAACTACCCGCCTCTACAACACTCCCTCTTCCACACGTCCCCGTCCTTCTACCACCACCAAACCTACAAATGTCTTAAATACTCTATTAAGCTAAATGAGACCGATTTTCGTGGTCTCCCCTACAGCTCCTTACTCAGGCAACACACTTCTCTTTCAACAATGCCTCCAAAAACGTGGGCAGTATCCCTTTCCGTACCCGACGCGATCGCTCCCGTCTCGTAACAGTCACATGTGAAACTGAAACTATAGCATTATCAAATCTAACATCTCTCTGGCAACCCCATTCCTGTGGAATCTCACCCAACTCTTAATACTTGTACCAGAACTGTCTCTACCTCCCCAGAAAACTGCCCAGTCGGTACCAAAGATTGGTTAGATTGTGGAGAAGACTTACTCGCCTGCCTCAAAGACCGTGATGTGATACCAGTACAGTGCTACTCCATTCCTCCCAGAGGTCATCGAAAGAAACCCACCAAAATACCCAAAATTACTTACAGTACGCATGACCTTCCCGTCCGTATATGCATTAGTGGACAATCCTCTCTGTTCGACCATATCAACCTCCTCCCCGTCAATGTCTAAACTGTTGGCGATTTGGACATCCTGCCAAACACTGCCGCTCCACAGACCGATGCCCCCTGTGCCCATAACCGATCAAACTGCCCTGCACAAACACGCACATGTGCTAACTGCGGCGGCCCCCATAATGTATTTTATTGAGCCTATCCCACTTACAAGTTTGAGTCTGAGGTAGCAACTCTCAGATACAAAAATGATTTCACTCTACGTGAAGCCAGACAGGAAGCACGTCAAGGTTTCTCTTATACTCCCTACTCTAGTAATGTCGCTCGCTCTGCCCCTCCCCCTCCACCTCAAGATGTTCCTACACCCTCCCCTACACCTACTTACTTCCCCACTTCCACTTCTACATTCTACCTTCCCTCAGTCAAATCTTTTGCTACTCTAAACCCAGACACTCCAATCTCAACTACAGCCCCAACACTGTCCCATCTCCCTCCCCGCAGCACATAGACTAAACGCCCCCCCCTTCTCCCCCTACAGCACACACCACCTACCTTTACCTTTATTCCTCAGATATCAGTCTCCTCTTCCCCCTCATAAGAAAACCTTTGGCTCACAAAACTCTCCAACCAACTCCACTGCAGAAACTATGGAAGACATTCAAAGCTATATGCTTGAGACACAAAATTC
The DNA here is from genome assembly GCF_003789085.1 of Penaeus vannamei. Taxonomy (NCBI): domain Eukaryota; kingdom Metazoa; phylum Arthropoda; class Malacostraca; order Decapoda; family Penaeidae; genus Penaeus; species Penaeus vannamei. The sequence goes on along the minus strand of NW_020869550.1, from coordinate 214,705 downwards.
CACAACTCATGCTCCCTCCACACTCGAAGTGACTGCCGATATCAATCCCCCTCCTGTTTATTCCCCCTACACCACTCCCTCCTACTCCCTCTCAACCTAACCTAACCCCCTCAATTCCGCCTACTACTGATATCCATCCTGCTGATACTACCGATATCCATCCTCCCGACACCCATCCTCCTACTCATATTCCCTAACACCACTTCCTCCTACTCTCTCCCAACACAACCCGACCCCCTCAACTCCAACTATACGTACATTCTCCCTCCCTCCATCCCCTCTACCATTTCCACTCCCTCCTGGATACACACGTGAAACACATGTAATTCCCTCACCTAAACCCACCACAGCCCATTCACATGGCAACTTCTTTAGCCATCTTTAACCTTCCAAGATCACTCTAGATTGTTGAGGCATAGCAGCTATCACCCTTCACCCCTCCTTTAGTATACTTTCCTATAGTACTATATGACCTTAGATGTTTAGCACAGTTATTTTTGCTTTTTAACCATTAACCATTATCCTTTCAGTTCTGATCCAGTATTTTATCGGTGATGGAGGCTCGCTGTGTGTGTGTGTGTGTGTGTGTGTGTGTGTGTGTGTGTGTGTGTGTGTGTGTGTGTGTGTGTGTGTGTGTGTGTGTGTG
>NW_020869550.1:201559-209059 GCF_003789085.1 Penaeus vannamei | reverse complement strand
AGATATAGAGTTAAGAAACGCTCGAGATGTATGTGAGAGCAAGTTGGGTAGAGAGACGCGACAGAGGAGGGCGAAGACAGTCCTGCACGCTGAGCAAAAAGGGAGAAAAGTGAGCGACTGAGTGAATGTGGAATTACATTAGTGCAGAATGGATTGAGAGAGAGCGCCGAGAAGACAGCTAAGATGTGTGGCGTATAGATTAGCATTATGTTTGTGGCTGACCTCGAGAGTCCGGTCTTGCAGGACTGGCTCGAGTCCAACATGTCTGAATAGTTAATTGCAATTAAACCGGCAGGACAAATGTACAGAACAACTGCTTATAATTTAAAACTACATATTAATGTAAAAAAATTCTGATGATTGTGAGGATGGTGATAGTAGTCCCGGGGATGAAGATACTAATATGATAATGAGGAGACAGAAGAGGCGACGAGTTTAAAAGGGCAGAGGGGGGGGGGGGTGGAAGAAAGAGAAGGGGAGACAGATAGATAGACATAAACACAGAAAATGCCCACATATTTCTTTCCTTGCAATACCTATTCCCAGCCTGCCTCTCCTCACCCCAGGCGAGCATCCGCGAATGGGGGCGCTGGATGTGTGTCCGTTCATCCCAGTCCGGGGCGTGAGCGTGGAAGAGTGCGTGGGCGTCGCCAAAGTGTTCGGGCAGCGCCTAGCAGAGGAGGTGGGCGTCCCGGTGTTCCTCTACGGCGCCGCCTCCACCCGGGACTACCGCAGGACGATGCCGCAGATCCGCGCGGGAGAGTATGAAGGCCTCAAGGAAAAAGTAAAAGAGCAAATCTTGCATATTGCTGTTGTTGTTTTTTTTTTTTGAGTTCTTATGTAATTAAAACATCTCATAAGTTGTGTACATGTACATACGTACTTAACCTACGTCAAACTATTAAAGGTAGTGCTGTTGCCGCACAATTTCCTAACACCATACCTCTTCTGTTATTAACAAACCAATAGATTCCTCATTTTTCTAAATTTTACCTCATCTTCCAGCTGACAAAGGAAGAGTGGGGTCCTGATTACGGAACGCGTGATTTCGTTCCCAGTTGGGGCGCTACCGTGACTGGCGTCAGGAAGTTCCTCATCGCTTACAATGTCAACATGATTGCCACCAAAGAGCAGGCACATCGGTAAGTTTTTTTTCCCGTGATGGGGTAACAGAAAGAAAGTATGTATAGCAAGTATATCATGATTAATAAGGCCGAGGAAAAGAGTACTAATTGCTTCGAAGAGGAAGCGAAGGGCGCATTCACGAGAAATTAAAACAAATTAGTCACTTCACGAAATATCTTTCCACGATATCATACATCCCTAAAAAGCAAGTCTCATAAGGTCTAAAACTCCCAGAAAAAACACCAATCTTAATCACCATTGCCTTCCCTTAACTTCCCAAGGATTGCCCTGAACCTCCGAGAGCAAGGCCGCAGCCCCGACCAGCCAGGACGTCTGAAGTGCTGCCAGGCCATCGGGTGGTACCTGCAGGAGCAGAACATCGCGCAGATTAGCATAAATCTCACGGACTTCGAAGTCACCCCTGTGCACATTGCGTATGAAGAGGTCAGTCAGTTTGGACGGTTGTACAGGGAAATGTTTTGGGTAAGATTGGCAGAACAGAAAATAGGGTAATATGTAAACATTTGCATTTTTGTTTATCTTATTATTATTCTAATTATCGTGGCCGTTATCATTACCATCTTCATCATTATTGTTATTCTTTTATTATTATATCATTATCATTTATTATTATATTATTATTATTATTATATTAGTATTATATTATATTTTATTATCATTATTAATAACAGCAATAACAATTATAATAATGATGATACTACTACTACTACTACTACTATCAATAAATGATTTTACGATTATAACTAGAAGCACTCAGAGAGCCCATACCTCCGTCAAGGCAATAGGGTCACTGATGCAATAAAAATATTCACACTTGAAGAATGACATTAAGATCACCTTTCTCAAGCACACAGGTGACGTCCATAACCATAACCTACTTAGCGGAGGTGATAATGGTAATGGTGATAATGATCATTAAAAAAATCCTGGATCCGAATCATGATCCGGATTAACATCAAAATCTAATGAAATCAAGTCAGGCTAAGACACACGGGAGGTAAAAATAAATCATAAAAATCTGTTCATAACATTTTAACGTTTAATTTGCAATTGGGGTGACTCGTACAGTCGTTAAAACGAGATGAATCCAAAATTTAATGGAATCCAAGTTACGCCCATACATATCCCTTGAAAAAAATAATGAAATTAGTTCATACCTTCTTGATCTATCCTTCTAACCAAAGAACAAACTAAATAACCAACGCGACCAAAAACATAACCTCCTTGGCGGAGGTAATGATAAGCATTGGCATGATCATTTGTAGTAATATCAGTTGTAATGACTTAAATGAATAGCAGTGGCAGTAGTAGTGAGAAGAACAATAGCAATACGTCTTAAAGAGGTCGATGTCAAAATGTTTTCCTGACGCAGGCCAAGAAGGACGCCGAGGACCTGAACCTGGCCGTCACGGGCTCGGAGATCGTGGGCCTGGTTCCTCTGGCGGCGATCCTGCAGGCTGCGGACTACTACATCGAAAAGGAGAAGCTGTTCATCCTCGACGAGGAACAGAAGGTCCATCTCGCCATCAACCGCCTTGGCTTGACTACCATATCCTCCTTCAATCCAAAGTAGGGAGCCTGGAGACATTTTTGTATTCATGGAATCGAACAGTAACTATTTCATAATCACATGAAATTATGTATTTTATTGGAGCATTCTGCCTGTTAGCGAAATTCCTTCACTCTTCATTCATCCTCCGCCTTTCCCTTAACTCGTAAAAATTCCCTTTCTATTATCTTATCATGAGGATTACTCTTACACAACAGCCAACTACCAGTACTTTGTCTGCCATCAGACACCAAGGAAAATTAATTTCATTTCACGAAAGTCTTTCTTTTCCACTTCAGGGAGAGGATCATTGAGTACTGCCTCGAGAACCAAAACTCGAATGCTCTGGCCAACAACACCGTGTCTCAGTTCATCAGAAGTGTGGCAGCGCGCACGCCTGCCCCGGGAGGCGGCTCCGTGGCCGCTACAGTTGCTGCCTTGGTAAGTCTACCCTCTGACGTGGCTTTCCCTACGCTCTATTGACTTTTGGCCGACCTGAAACCTGAGGCGGAATACACTCGCGGATTTGTTTCGTCTGAATGGTGAAATTAAACGGAAGTGGTATCCATAACCATTCGCACAAGAAATAACAGGAAATCATTCCTCCCCAATCCAGGGTTCAGCACTAGGCGCCATGGTGGGCCAGATGACGTACGGCAAGCGGCAGTGGGAGGCCCTGGACGCCACCATGCGGCGCCTCCTCCCGCCCCTCCACAACACGGCCGTCGACCTCATACCCGCCATCGACGCTGACACCGCCGCCTTCAACGACTACATGGTAACTCGTAGTTTTATAATTAATATGGATTTTGTCCAAATCTCATGCAGTTATTTTCAAGCTATTTTAATCACTTGGACACATGAAAAATGACATGTAAAACAACATGAAAGACACAAGATATATACGAACACATCCATGCAACAACGCTCCTAAGAGTAATACTCCTCCCACTACCTACCACACGCACAGGCCGCTCTCAAGCTGCCGCAGAAGACGGAGGCGGAGAAGGCGAAGCGGGAGGCGGCGGTGAAGGCGGCGACGGAGGCGACCATCCGCGTGCCACTCTCCCTCATGAGCACAATTAACGGCACTTGGGACGCCCTTGCGGAGATGGCGGGGGTCGGAAACATCAACTGCAGATCCGACCTTCAGGTAAAAAGCAGTCTTTCTCTTCATCTTTACTGTTGGCAGATATGATCATGAGCAGTGGTGGTTTGACTCAATATTCCATATACTGTAAATCTGATAACTGTCAATGGTATTCATTTTACGAAAGAACGCAAAGGACCACATTAGGTGGCTCTCCCCTTTGAAATTACCCATATTATCCCAAATAAAAATGTAGGAACATCTATATTTTCTGTCATTTTTCCACCTCTAGTTTATTTTCAGCTGTCTCATATCCAATTGGGTGGCTCTCCCCTTTGAAATTACCCATATTATCCCAAATAAAAATGTAGGAAGACTATAATTTGGTCTGCATTATCTAACCATATAATAGCATTTGTAATTCTTCGTTTTATATTTTTTAAAATTACAACTATTTCTAACACGAAAAACGTATTATATTGTTTAAAAATCGTGAAAAACACCTCATGTTCTACCAATTAATTTTTCCAATCTAGAGACCATAAAAATACAGAAACTGAACAAATATTCTTTTCGCACAACAAGACCTTAATCCTTCAACTCTTACTCCTCATTAAACACTCACAAAGGGGCGTCCTCCAAACCGAACCATCGAGCCTTAACCTTCCTTGCGCTCTTCTCCTACAGGTGGGTGCTCGGTGCCTAGAAGCTGGTTCCTGGGGCGCCTATTACAACGTACTCATCAACCTGGACAATATCACTGACCCATCCACCAAATCCACCTACTTGGCCGAAGCGGACGCCCTCTTGCAACGAGCCAAGCAAGGGTGCAGTGCCGTACTTCAGGCGGTAGAGAGGCGGCAGAAGTAAACAACGGGAAGGGAGAATAACTATAAAAGTTGATGAGGATTTGAGTCACTTTTGCTTGATCAATTTTTGTTCTTTGAGTTCGTTTGCGAATAATGTGAAAACACGAAACAAGAATGATTTCATTCTACTTTTGTAAACATTTCATTGTAGGATGTAATAGAATAAATAAACTATCCCTGAAAGATAAGTTTTCTTTCGTAGCAGAAGTGAATTACTGATTAAAATCGATGTAAGAAATTTATTTTGCATGTGGGGTAATCTACATAATAATCAGATGGATTATCATGTTGCTTTTAAATATGAACCGCCAATTCACGTTGCTCAATGATGTGTTGCTCAATAACAGCCATGAAAGATACATATCCTTGTAATGAGAAATAAATGTTGACCTCTGGAGATAATAGTCAATTATTTTCTTTCTGTGCGTGCTGTGGTTAACCTTATCAATTCAATCCTGATCAATTCAGTCTCGGATGTTAAGTTAACTTGCTATTTTCTTTGTTTCTTTACATTCTCTCTTTCTAGCACATTTATTTGTTTAAACCATCAACTATCCATTCTCTCTGTCTACCTCCCTCCCTCCCTCTCTCTCTCTCTCTCTCTCTCTCTCTCTCTCTCTCTCTCTCTCTCTCTCTCTCTCTCTCTCTCTCTCTCTCTTCCTCTCTCTCTTCTCTCTCTTCTCTCTCTCTCTCTCTCTCTCTCATCTATCTTCTATCTCCCTTCTCTCTCTCTCTCTCTCTCTCTCTCTCTCTCCTCTCTCTCCTCTCTCTCTTCTCTCTCTCTCTTCTCTCTCAGTCTCTCTCTCTCCTCTCTCTCTCTCTCTCTCTCTCTCTCTCTCTCTCTCTTCTCATCTCTCTCTCTCTCTCTCTCTCTCTACTCCTCTCTCTCTCTCTCTCTCTCTCTCTCTCTCTCTCTCTCTCTTCTCTCCTCTCTCTCTCTCTCTCTCTCTTCTTCTCTTCTCTCTCTCTCTCTCTCTCTCTCTCTGGAGTAATAGTCAATTTAGCGATAAAGACAAAACTAACTAAAAGTTTGTTTAATTTCTGACGCATTTTTGAGATTCAACTTGGCAATCCTTTACTGTTTTGCATCATCCCCACATCTAAATACATATCTATCTATCCATCTAATATATGTATCAACTCATCTATTTATCTGTCTACTTATATCTATCTATCTACCTACTCATTTATTTATTTATTTACCTACTCATCTATTTATCTGTATAACTGTCTATCCATCTATCTAATTATCTATTCGCGTATCTGATTATCTATTGATATCTAATCTGATTACCAATTCGCGTATCTAATTATCTATTCTTATCTATTCATCTATTACGTATCTATCGATTCATGGCTTTTGGGAAATATGATCTTTACTATCATGTTGCTTTCAAATTTGAACCGCAATTCACGTTGCTGATTTGCTTAATAACAGCCATGAAAAATATATATCTTTGTAATGAGAAATATATGTTGACCTCTGGAGTAATAATCTATTATTTTCTTTCTTACGTGCTGTGGTTAACTTAAGTTAATTTGCTATTTCTTGTTTCTTTACATTCTCTCTTTCTAGCACATTTATTTGTTTAAACCATCAACCATCCATTCTCTCTGTCTACCTCTCTCTCTGTCTCTCTCTCTTCTCTCTCTCTCTCTCTCTCTCTCTCTCTCTCTCTCTCTCTCTCTCTCTCTCTCTCTCTCTCTCTCTCTCTCTCTCTCTCTCCTCCCTCTCTCTCTTCTCTCTCTCTCTTCTCTCTCTTTTCTCTATCTCTCCTCCCCTCTCTTCTCTCTCCTCTCTCTCTCTCTCTCTCTCTCTCTCTCTCTCTCTCTCTCTCTCTCTCTCTCTCTCTCTCTCTTCTCTCTCTCTCTCTCTCTCTCTCTTCTCTCTCTCTCTCTCTCTCTCTCTCTCTCTCTCTCTCTCTCTCTCTCTCTCTCTCTCTCTCTCTCTCTCTCTCTCTCTCTCTCTCTCTCTCTCTCTCTCTCTCTCTCTCTCTCTCAGTCTAATCATTAGCGATAAAGACAAAACTAACTAAAAGTTTTGTTTAATTTCTGACGCATTTTTGAGATTCAAACTTGAGCAATCCTTTACTGTTTGTGCATCATCCCCACACTCCTAAATACATATCTATCTATCCATCTAATATATGTATCAACTCATCTATTTATCTGTCTACTTATATCTATCTATCTATCTACCTACTCATTTATTTATTTATTTACCTACTCATCTATTTATCTGTCTAATCGTCTATCCATCTATCTAATTATCTATTCGCGTATCTGATATCTATCGTATCTATTATTATTCGTATCCTATTCGCGTATCTAATTATCTATTCTAGTATCTATTCATCTATTCACGTATCTATCGATTCATGGCTTTTGGGAAAATATGAATCTTTACTATCATGTTGCTTTCAAATTTGAACCGCCAATTCACGTTGCTCAATGATATGTTGCTTAATAACAGCCATGAAAAATACATATCCTTGTAATGAGAAATATATGTTGACCTCTGGAGATAATAATCTATTATTTTCTTTCTGTACGTGCTGTGGTTAACCTTTAAGTTAATTTGCTATTTTCTTTGTTTCTTTACATTCTCTCTTTCTAGCACATTTATTTGTTTAAACCATCAACCATCCATTCTCTCTCTCTCTCAAACATCCTGTCAGTCTAATCATTAGCGATAAAGACAAAACTAACTAAAAGTTTTGTTTAATTTCTGGCGCATTTTTAAAATTCAAACTTAAGCAATCCTTTACTCTTTGTGCATCATCCCCACACTCTGAAATACATATCTATCTATCCATCTAATATAACTATCTATCAACTTCTCTATT
>NW_020869550.1:181559-199059 GCF_003789085.1 Penaeus vannamei | reverse complement strand
TGAACAAAGGAAACAGTTTCAGGGTAAATGGTTAGCCTGTTATCTTACTCAAGTTTTTTACAGTTTGTGTCACTGCAGATTCAACATTGACGATAATTATGAAAATGAACCACATACCGTTCGGAAGTGGTTCAGATTGTGCGAAATCTGTTGTCTTCAGTATATAATATGTACAAGCTATATAACAATGTCTTGAATAAGTGCACATATTCAAAGCTAGCATCAACGATGAGGTCTGAAGTGCTATCGCAGGCCCCTGTAATGTAAATTATATTGCAAACATCAAGTTAATCATGAGACGTTAAAACAGCGTTACGAGTGCCAGCGGTAAAAAAAAGAAAAAGAAAAAAGAAAAAAAAAAATCTAAGTTCTGGAGTAGGTTTCATATAATATGGGTTTCCCTAAAAATAACATTAGTGGCGTCGTTTTTAATGAGCTTGTTCAGTAAATCTAAACATGACAGTTGATAACATCACAACGCATATAAACTGATCCAACCTGTACAATTACAAATTAAGCGGTAGCCAATGGACCCATTTTGATAAAAGTCGTTTTTTGAACAGTGAGAGATGGACGTCTCGATTTTGTGTGTTCACTGTACGGTATCTATGATTGGATCATGTTACCACATATATCATTTTCTCACTATAGATGTAAAAGGGTTTTAGTAATTTTGGACGGAAGGATATATCGTTTTTCCTTTGGAATGGGCTACACACTTTATAATTATATAATGCTAGAAAGCTTTCACTGTAAAAACTATCAGATAATTTCCTTATGTGAATGTTCATTACACATCGAATCATTCACGGAAGTGTGGAAAATAATGCTCATAAATGCGATCAGAACTGCATCACATGTACCACAGTTCTGTATCACACGACAAAAGCTGCTTTTATTCTTGTTGTAAGTAAGATATTAAAATAATTAATTACTATCATAGTATAGTTTCTTATATCTAACATTTCACGTCAACACAATTCACATGACAAAATCACCGGACCAGATATAACATATTTGTATATATATATAAACAATAAGAACTTCTTATACAATAAGAACTTTATAAACTCTTACTATAAAATAATGTCATCTCACTAACAATGAGAAATCTCATCTTTTCCTCTTTAAAAAAAAGTCTGGCGGGGAAAAATGGCACACAGATAATCCATCGAATGCATTTTCCACTCACACTTTCACGCTTGAATATGGATTTCACCGTCATGAGAATCCCCTGATCCATGACGCCAACAGCTGAGCGATCACAGGCAGTTCTCTCCGTTTCCTTACAGCACCACGACTCTAGCAGTACAAGAGCACTCGTACAGTAATAATAATAATAATACCACCAGTTAACGTTGATCTACAATTAGAATGGTTACTACAGCTAAAATATTTTTTATATTGTAAATCACTAGAGGTCCTCAAGGCTACATCTTAGTGTCCTGGGTGCCGCCGTCGGGGTCCATTTCGATGACGTGGTCGCGCCTCGCGTCCTCCTCGGTGATGGTCGTGTTCAGGAGGGAGTTGTCGCCCGTCGACGACCGCCGACGCACCGCCTGCTGGACGTCCTGTTGCGGGGGAAGGGCGACGGGTCAGGGGTCGGCGTTTAGGATATTGGAGAACGCTTGGTAGCAACGGTTGGGGGATTATAACATTTTTCATCGCAAGGGAGGTTGGAGAGGTTGGATTATGTCATTGACGTATATCAAAAGTATATCAAAAGTTGATAAATGTGCGTTTGAACTGTAAATAATAAATAATTCCAGGAAGCCATTTATTACGGAAATCCTTTTTAAAAGTGAATTATGAGATGACGAATATCTTTGTTTAAAGTATTATTTATTTAACGTGTACGATCGAACTTTATTACTGTGTCACTAAGCAGTTTCAGTATTTCCGCATTTTATTACTGAAATCCATATCAGATGTAATTTTACCTAGCCACATAATACTGTCTAGGAGGAAAATCCCATTTTGATTTACAACATGTATCCATTAACTATTCACAACACTTTTTTAATTCATGACAAATGATTTTTTTTTTTTTTTTTTTTACTGAATTGATAATGTTAACCCATCACCTATTAATTCCATTAGTCATCTGACCTCCCAATAGACTTTATAACACACACAAAAAAACAAAAATCCTTCGAAAATCTTCCTCCGAACACCCAATCTTCCTAACGATCTCCCCAACCAAGGGTCTTACCGGCTGGTGAGTTGGGGTGGCCAAGGGGGAGGGAGTCTCCTTGACGGAACCGCGGCGCGAACCGAGGGAGGTGCTGCTGCTGCGTCTGCCAAAGATGTCCCGGATGTTGGGGCGGTGGTCCTTGATTCCGATTCCGCCTGCGGGGGAAGGGGGGGGGGGTTATGTTTCGGTTATGCAAGTACAGGGTGAACTGAATGCTGTTCCAAAATAATTGTACTTGTGCAAGTGCTGGCGTTAACACACACACACACACACACACACACACACACACACACACACACACACACACACACACACACACACACACACACACACACACACATATATATATATATATATATATATATATATATATATATATATATATATATATATACACACACATATATATGAATATATATACACACACATGTCATAATAATCATCCCGTGTTTTGGGTGCTGTTCGCCGTTACCTGGAATAAAACAAGAGAAAACGAAACCAAAAGATAAACCAACGCACCCAGGAAAGTATTGGAAGGCGAATAGTAACCGACGTATTCCTTGTTGGAGGCCCAGGCGGGGAACTCAGACTGGCGCAGGGGCTTGTCGCACATCACCTCGTCTTCTGGTCGTTTCCAGGGCAGCAGGACCTCGGCCATGGCTGGTGTGCTGCTGTCTTCTGTGAGAGAGAAAAAAAAATGGCTTTGAGAAAATTGTTTGATGTGGCGTCGGGGATTTCAGATCGTTCGTTACGGTATTAGAAATCTTTATGCTTCAGTGATATTGTTTTAAAATGTATATGTAATATTTGGGTTTTCTGCTGTAATAACATATCTCATCTGAAGTCATGATAAGCACGCGTTCAAAAATGACTCGGCTGTTTCCTAACATTTGGAACTTGACCGAGAATGTCAATACCAAGACTTATTGATGCTAATTTCTGAGAAAAGATATGTCTATGTTTAATATTTAGATTTTAATTTAATGTCATGACACTTGAGCACAGCACACGCTCGTAGGTACGTAAGGCCGGTAAAGTTTATTGCAATCTATAACGTCTAACAAACCATACAGAAAAAAATAATTTACCTTCTTCTGGCTTGAGGCTAACAGTTCGCTGAAGCTTTCTGGCGCTTGTTGGTGCGTCCTCTGTTGGCGAAAAATGTCGACGTTATTTGTGTTCTCGTAAATGACTTAGTAATCGAAGATTTTAACGTCTCATTTCCTAACCTTTGTCATTCTGATCCAGGCAAATACGACAATCCACAATGCATTAGATAAGAAAGCGTGTAAGATAGATAGATAGATAGATAGATAGATAGATAGATAGATAGATAGATAGATAGAGATAGAGATAGAGAGAGAGAGAGAGAGAGAGAGAGAGAGAGAGAGAGAGAGAGAGAGAGAGAGAGAGAGAGAGAGAGAGAGAGAGAGAGAGAGAGAGAGAGAGAGAGAGAGAGAGAGAGAGAGAGAGAGAAAGGAAGAGATAAATATATCCTTGGAAGACCTGAAGGCCACCGAAGTCAAACAAATAATAAACACCCATAAATCTAAAAATAAACAAGTCTTTCAAGCCGAATAAAAGACGAACTCACCATCCGTGTATCGCTTCCAAGGGAGGGCGGTTTCGGCGACGGTTGGACCGCTTGTTGACACTCGCTTCCTGGGGCTCGGTTCTCCTGCGAGGAAGAAAATTGAGTTAAGGAGAGTTCAAGTAAAGGGTACAGTTAAAGAAATGTCAAGTATACAATTAAAGAAAGTCTAAGGTATACAGCTAAAGAAAGTTAAAGTAAACAGTTGAAGAAAGCCTAAGTTAAAGAAAGTTAAAGTTAAAGTATACAGTTCAAGAAAGGTAAGTTAAAGTATACATTTAAGGAAAGCTATAGTTAAATAAACACTTAAAGAAAGATGCCTTTGTTTCGAATTGGTTTATGCTCTGAGGGGTGTAAATACTTCTGGCACATCAGCCAATTTAACTAAGGCTGGAATAAAACCATCAATAGGCTATTAAAATGATTTGAAAATTTCGGTTGATATAGACAGCGACGGTGGTATTTCTCATATTTACGAAAAGGGATCGATATTTATGATATATTTATAATTATAAACTATCTGATAACTATACTGATAAAGGAATGAACATCTAGTGGGAGTTATCAAACAGAAAACACATCATTTGAAAGATGCTTTTCTTTTTACAAGACATTGTTTTCCCTTGCACTATTACCGAGCTACAATCAACAAGAAGTGACCAATGTATCTAATCAAATCTCAAAATATACATACATACATCTGTGCCTTGTATAAAAAGGACAAAAAACAAATTAAAAAGTGATCAACCAATATAATGCCATTCTATATACAGACTACATTCTCGGTGGAAGATGCAGGTACAGTGATCGAGGAGGAAAAGGTTACCTTGTCTGTAGCCGAAAGACCCATCCATCTCAGTGTCCTCATACGCTGGGTTGTCTCGGAGAACCTCGCCTATGTAGTCTGACAAGGCAATACATCTCCATTTAGCTATACAATCATGCAAGCACACTCAAACTTGGACACAATGATAACACGCGATGCTAATAATACAAACAAACAAACGCACAATAATAACAACAACGCAAGAAACTCATGTTGAAAATTATGTGCTCTAAATTCTCTACTTTCTTCATACAGGGCCGGTTTGGAGCTGGGAACAGCTGTAGAAGCTTGTACTGGTTGGCAAAAAAGTATATGTATGCGTGTATACAAATATAAATATAAATAATAAATAAATAATATACAATATATATATGTATATATATATATTATATATATATATATATATATATATATATATATATATATATATATATATATATATATATATATATATATATATATATATATATATATATATATAACTATATATATATATATATATATGTGTGTGTGTGTGTGTGTGTGTGTGTGTGTGTGTGTGTGTGTGTGTGTGTGTGTGTGTGTGTACATGTATATAATATAATATTATTATATATATATATATATATATATATATATATTATATGTATATATATGTATATATTATGTATATATATATATTATATATATATATATATATATATATATATATATGTATGTATATATATATGTATATATATATATATATATAATATATATATATATAATATATATATATTATATATATATATAATATATATATATATATATATGTATTTGTATACACACATACATATAAAAAACAACAGGACAACGGCATTAACAACAGACGTAACTGTATCTTAATCTTAAATGCCAACAACTAGAATAATAATGGTGTTGATGTCCCCCTTAGGCTTACTGGGACCGTGACCCGCCTTTCGACCAGCTTCTGCCCAAATCCGACCCTGATTTCACAGGAGTGTTGTATGACCTTTTGGAGGGTTAGATGATGCAGTATGAAAGAGTTTTCCTTATTTTACAATGGGATTCTAAGTGCATGATGGGTGCAAAAGGCGACGGTGGAAAGATATGGAATAATAATGATTTCCTAACGACATCCAGTTAGATATCAAACCATTTCTTTAGTGTGGACTAAAGAAAGAAAATCATTCCGTCAGACTGACAACTACAGTTAAGCTCGTGGTTTCTCATTAACGCAAACAAATATATATGAATAAAAAAAGAGAGAAGAAAAGAAAAAAAATAAATAAATGCCTACAAACATGCTCATCAAACTGCCAATCAACTGGATCATAAAATCAAAATGTCAAAGAAATACACCAAAATGAAACCAATCCTGGAGACCGCCTTACCATTTTTCAGCTTGATGGCGGACCCGTTCTGCTGGTAGGCGGCCCGCGTCTCCTCCACCGTCTTCGGGGTCTTCACCACGCCGTTCTGCTGCTGTTAGAGAGAAAAAAAATGGTTCTTCGTTAGTTTCTTATTTCCATTCTTACTCGCGTTTTGTTTCCTTCCCTTTAATTTACGTATGTATCGGCATGACCACGAATATGATCGGAAACATTATTCTGCTTGGATACATACATTTTTTCCTCTGTTGCTTTTTAGGTTAGGGATTTTAGATTTAGAAAAAATATTTATTCATCCTTTTTACAGCCGATATTTACAGAAAAGAATAATTTACTTGAGGTAGTGAAAAGAGAAACAGTGAAAGGACAGACAACAGTACCAGTGCAATGACTTGAACAAATTATGAATCAAAGAATAAGATAGAATAAATTATTAAATTGAAATAAAAGAAAAATATAGGAATGGTCCAACACCGTGTTAGTTTATCACAACACTACTTAACTACGTCTATAATGAACAAAACACAACACAAAACGAAGCACATTTAACTAATTAACCAGCTGACGATCCCTGCAATAGAGTTATAACACTGGGTTACACTGCCACCAGTAACCTGTGTATAATACCCACCATCGATTCTACAAGCATGCAGGGTAATGTTAGCCATCTCTTGACACATAAATACATATTCTTTCATGCTCTTCATTAATTCTATCAACAGGTTTCTATATCACGCTCAAATTTCAACTACTCAGCATCATGCCTAAAAGTCTTCCGGAAACAGAATACCAACTCATGCTGGCAATTATGTATCACATAAAAAAATACAATGTTACATTTCCTTTTCCTTGTGTTTTGTATTCGGTTAAAGTATGCCGCCATTAAGATATCTCATAACCTGTTCATCCCAACTAAATCTCCTGTAATTTCCATCTGTAAAATAAACACTGAGGACAGAACGGTCGGAACAAAAGCAAGAAGGAAAGTCGGAGGCTGATACACGCAACAGACTCATCATGCAGAACGTCAAGCCGCCAGAAATCTTTCTTGCATCTACATTTATGATGCGAGGATCTACACGGCTTCAGTTGTCATTCAAGAAACCGAGTTGAAATCTCGTTCTCTATTTGTGTTTTTTTTTCTCTTACGCAAGCTTGAGACGATGGTGTGGTGTGGGTGGGGGGGTGGGGACAGATGGGGAGAAGGAGATGGATATTTTTAAGTAATTCATTCAGTAGGGAGTGGCGTGGGAGAACATATGGGGGATGGGGAGAGGAAGAGGATTGTATCTGAACTAGGAGGGGAGCACATGGGGAGAGGGGGAGGGGGGAGGAGCTGATTCAAGTAGAATGATACATGTATTGAGAAAAGGGAACAGGTACTGAACACAGAAAAAAACATGGAGAAGAAAGCAGATTAAAGAAAACAGTGAATGAAGAGTTCATGTAGATTGGAAAGAAAGAAACTGATGATGTAAAAGACAGGATGAGACATTTGATAACGAGGAAAATTAGTTTGAAGGATTAACGATGAAAGAAAGAAAGAATGAAATGTCAAAAATGATAAATCGTGGAAGGAGGGGGTCTACGGGTCTACGTCTTGCATGTAAACACCAACACACGTCTCATTGCATAGTTAGGAGAGAGGGGAAGGACCAGCTCGGTGCCAGGAGGCTTTGGACTGTGACACATCCTTAGAGAGAGAGAGAGGGACAGAGAGAGGCAGGTCTACGGAGAGCGCGCGGGGAGAGAAAGCCTTCTCTATCTCACGGGGCGGGGGTGCCACAGTACAAAGGACAAGAGCAGGTCTGGCACCGGCGAGCTGTCCTGGTTACCTGCGCGAAGGCCTCCATAGCCATAGAGTCAATAAACTGAACGATCTGAGAGAAGTGGAATGCCGACAGGTGCCTGGGGCTGACGGGAGCACCGGGACAGTCCTAGATCACCACCAATCTCAGTTAGGTTCTTAAACCCTATAGGAGCATGGGTTAAACTCCTTACTATGTTCATTATTCCACAGATATTCATGGATCATGATTCACTCATGGAATTCCTTCTCTTTATACAAAGTGCTTATATACAAGTGAAAATGTGAAGAATGCCTAGAGAAAATAATAATTCTTGATACAAGAGTAAATGAAAGATTGAACAAAAGAAATCAATAAATCACCAGGGAGAGAGAGAAAAGGAGAAATCATGAAATAACATTACTTATTTCTTTAAATTTTACCATAAAACGTATAGATAAAAAAAGAAAAAACGTAATTTCAACTTACTGGCTTCCTTGGCTTCCTGGTCGCCCTGTTGATGGTGCTGACGAACTGCCTCGTGTGGAGGTACATGTTGTGGTGGTTCACGTCCGTCTGCGTTCTCACGTCGTCGTCCTTCACTGCGTGTCTCTTGTAGGTGCTTCCGCGGTGCTGGGGCGGAAGGGAGGCGCGTGTTAGGATTGCATTTAGGGATCTCTATTTCGCCTTGAGGTCTTGCAGGGTATTTTTTTAAAATCAAAATATCCTTATCATAACAGTTGGCAGTGGATTACATTGCGTATTACTTGCGTCAGATGAAGACTAAATCATTTAAGGATATTCGTGGAACAAAATATCGGATGTTTTTCAAAACGACACATAAAACGTGACCTTTCTCATTCTTATGATTTTCGGACAAATCGTAAACATTGTGAAGAGAGAGAGAGAGAGAGAGAGAGAGAGAGAGAGAGAAGAGAGAGAGAGAGAGAGAGGAGAGAGAGAGAGAGAGAGAGAGAGAGAGAGAGAGAGAGAGAGAGAGAGAGAGAGAGAGAGAGAGAGAGAGAGAGAGAGAGAGAGAGAGAGAGAGAGAGAGAGAGAGAGAGAGAGAGAGAGAGAGAGAGAAGAGAAGAGAGGGAGAAGGAGAGGGGAAGGGAAAGGGAAAGGGAAAGGGAAAGGGAAGGAAGGGAAAGGGAAGAGGAGAGAGGGAGAGAGAGGGAGAGGGAGAGAGGAGAGAGAGAGAGAGAGGAGAGGAGAGAGAGAGAGAGAGAGAGAGAGAGAGAGAGAGAGAGAGAGAGAGAGAGAGAGAGAGAGAGAGAGAGAGAGAGAGAGAGAGAGAGAGAGAGAGAGAGAGAGAGAGAGAGAGATCCAGGGAATCCATGCAGCTTGACTCACTCTCTTGATCGGCTTGTATTCTTCGGACAGAACGTGGTGGAACTTGGCTTCGTTGAGGTCCCTGATGTTGGGGTTGTAGTCGAGCTCAGCCACGTCCAGGTTCCATTCTCCGGCGTTCTTCACGTGGAACCTAGAAGGGAAAGAGGGATTATCGACTTCATCTCAAAGTCTCCGTTTTGTTTTATTTTCTACTCTCGGGTAAAACCGTATTTAAGATTTACTTTGTCTTAATTACTTGTATTAAAATCATAAGACTTTTTTGTAGTTAAATCATCTTATCCTTACTGGCACGGTTATTTTCATGCTCGCCATCAACCTCAAAGACAATATCCTTTTCCCCCTTGGTGTCTTCATCCTTATAGTCACCATTACCTCGAATCACTACCGAAACAGGACGCATTAACCAAGAGAAGTCTTACTGTTGGCTGGCAACTGCATTCCTGAGAAGAGCAGTGAAAGATTCGATGTTGTTCGTGGAGTTGCTGTTCGACATGTTTTCCATGGCCTCCTGCATCTTGATCTGGCTGTAAGTCTCCAGGATCTTGGGCTCGAAGATGTTCTGTTCGCGAACCAGGAAGGGCGTGATGTACTTGTTGTTGAACCGCTTGAACCTGGCAAAGGGAGGAAGGCGTTGGAAAATGAAGTGATGAACGCAGTTCTTTTTTTCTCGTATCTACATTGTTTTTTCTGACGTTAATGATGCATCTTATCGTTACATGTTGCTCTTCTTACATTTTTGTCTCGATCAACTCACTTGTCTCTCAACATGAAGTTTCCGTGCTTGCCCATCAGGTCCTCGATGCCCGCCATGATGTAATCCATCGACTGTTGTTGAGAAAAAAAAGAAAAGAAAAATATATAAACTGCAACGTCAAGACTTCAGGAAAGAGAAGAAAAAAATGATAATCACAGCGTCAAGGTTTCTGATACGTCAATGATAAACATCGATATATAAAGAAAAAGAAAAATGTCCTGACATTTCCATCGTGTTTAGTTTCCAACTATTAAAAACGTAAATCACAGTCTGTTTTCGTAATTATTAACTATATTTATTTCCTCTCGGAGGACGATAAAATGACCTTTTAAATCAAAATCTTTCAAGAAATCTGGCGTTTTTGTTTTTCATTCCCCACTCGTCACTGGGACACGCATGCACACTGATCCGTGAGCCTGAACAGTCCGTGAGTGAGATGTACCAAGTCATCGTGACAGCATTTCGCCGCCAGATACCTTGGTTCCGTTTCCTCCTGCTTATCTCGCATGCAAACCAAACGCTGTACTTCGCCAAAATAAGAACAGTTACTCTAGCCTCGCCACAGTATTTCATTTCCCTGAGTTACCGAGTGAGATGCGAAGTGCGGAAGGGTTTTCGAGAGTCCCTGAAAAATCTCGAAGGACTTGGTGGGGTCCTTATCTTTTACTCATGACTCGTGACTCACCCTCTCGTGGAGTCTCTCGTTCATGGTGAGGGTTCGCTTCTCTGCTCTCTTGACGCCCAGCATCTGCACGAGCGGCTTGATGGTGATGCCCTAAAGAGAAGAGTCAGCAAATAAAATCAAGGCTTAGAATCAACGTGAAATAAAAAAAAGTGGGGAGGTAATTCAGTAAAGGGGAAATAATAAATATCAAAGTAAATGTACATCTATCTACTCATTTATTAATTTCTATCTATGATTTTATATATATATGTATATATATTTTATAAATATAATAATAAATAATATATATATATATATATATATATATATTATATATATATATATAATATATACATATATATCTATATCTATAATCTATCTATCTATCTATCTATATGTGTGTGTGTGTGTGTGTGTGTGTGTGGGTGTGTGTGTGTGTTGTGTGTGTGTGTTGTGTGTGTGTGTGTGTGTGTGTGTGAGTGTGTAAATATGTGTATGCAGCATATGACAGTCAACCCCCTACCCAAACCCCCGAGAGAAGACCCCGAGTCCACCTGCAACAAACACGGTGAAGTAGAACCATGGCGATGGTGGCCGTGAGGAACATGGGCTGGAAGGGGATGTGGTGCGAGTTGATGGTGAGGACGAGGGCGAAGGCCACGGCTCCTCGCAGGCCGCCGTACGAGATGACGAACTTGTCGGTGAAGGAGATCTTCTTGACACGGAAGCGGTTGCATATCGAGGAGAAGATCAAGGTTCCTGGAGAGGGAAGGCGGAAGGAAGGATTCGCTTTAGATCGGGTGCCGGCGCTTCATTTGCATACGGCGGTGCGGTGAGTGAGAGTGGAGTGAGGATGAGAGTGAGAGGGAGAAAGGAGAGAGAAAGTGAGAGAGAGAGAGAGGAGAAAGAGACAGACAGAAGAGAGAGAAATATTATATATATATATATATATATATATATATATATATATTATTATATAGGAGAAGAAGAGAGAGAGAGAGAGAGAGAGAGAGAGAGAGAGAGAGAGAGAGAGAGAGAGAGAGAGAGAGAGAGAGAGAGAGAGAGAGAGAGGAGAGAGAAGAAGGAGGAAGAGAGGAGAAAAGAAAGACAGACACACACACAGACAAAGACAGAGAGACAGAGATAGAGAGAGAAACGAAAAGGGAAGGAACAGATATACAAAAAGAGAAAAAGAGCAGAAGGGACGAACGAGAGGTGCTTACCAAGTGTCCTGTAGACGCTGCAGAAGAGGATGGTCATAACAACAAACCACGTATTCCAGTCGTGGTGGTACTGGACGGTCGACACGCCAAGGAACATGAAGATGATGGTCTCGGAAGATGACGCCAACATCTTCATGGCGTATTTGATGGTCGTGTGGGACTTGGTCGAAATGTTCTGCTCGACGTAATTTTTCATCGTGATACCGCAGAACGTGATGCTGTGAAAAGGAAAGAACGGAAAATAAGGGAAATGCGTAACATTGCTCTTTGGGAAACTGGACGTTTCAGTGTCACACACACACACACAGACACACACACACACACACACACACAACACAACACACACACACACACACACAACACACACACACAACACACACACACACACACACACACACACACACACACACTTACTCACTCACTCTCACTCTTAGTCTCAATCTCCCTTTCACTCTCCCCCCACCCCACACACAAACTCACTCACTCTCACACACAATACTTACGCCAAAATTCCAGACAAGTGGAAGATCTCAGCGTTGAGGTAGGCCAAGTACGACATGACGAACACGAAGATGGGTTCAATCACGCGGACTTGGTTCGTGAACCTGGGGGAAAAGACAAGATTTTTAGGGGAAAATACAAGAATTAAGGGGGAAAGAAGAAAATTTAGGGGGAAATACAAGAATTTAGGGGAAAAGACAAGAATTTAGGGGAAAATACAAGAATTTAGGGGAAAAGACAAGAATTTAGGGGAAAAGACAAGGATCTAGGGGAAGTAGGACACAACATGGCGAGGGGAAAATGAAGATGAAAAGGGGAAATGGGGTAGAGGATAAGGTGGAATGATACTTATATAAGCGACTGAGAGAGAGAGAAAGAAAGTGAAGGATGGAGAGAGGAAATAGGGCAGAGGATGAGAAGAAGAGGAATATGGGGATGAGAGAGAAGAAGGGCAGTAGGAGGAGGAGGAAGAGAAACTGACAGTAAAAGAGGGAGATGAGGAAGGAAAGGGGGATAAGGAAGCAGTAAAAATGCCGATATAGGGAAAGGAAAAGTAAGGTCTGAGACGGGGAAATGAGAATGAAATTGAGGATGAGGAAGAAAAGAGGAAGGAGGAAAGAGCACAACACAAGGAAGTTTAAAGTTTAGGAAGAAGTAATAAGAGGAAGAAGAAGGCGAGGAGGAAGGCAAGGACAAAAACAAAGGGGATAGAAGAAAGCAGATAAATGATGAAAAGTATCAGAATAAAAACAAAAACCAAACAAAGGACACAAAATATGAAAATATAACGACAAAAACAAACAAAGAAACTGAGAGAAAAGAAAAAAAAAACGCTCTCACAGCATCTCTCTAAAGGCCAGACTCCAGATAAAGTCTCCCAAAAAATCAAACAAAGAAAAGAAAAGAAAGTAAGAAAAAGTAAGAAAGAAAGAAAAACAAAAATGGCAAAAAGAAAGAAAAATGGAAAAAACACACTCGCAGAACCTCAGATAAATCTAAACAACGGGAAGAAAAGACAGAAGGAAGAAAAAAGAAAGTAAAAGAAAGAAAACAGAAAATATAGAACATAAAGAGAAAGACGAGAAAAAAATCCTAGAACCTCCAAAAAAAATTCCACACACACCATACTAAAAAAGAAAAAAAAAAGAAGAAAAAAAAATCCTACGACGACATCCCACCCACCTGGTGACGAAGGCCGTGAGGAATCCCCAGATAATCCCTATGGCGACGCCCCCGAGACACACCAGGAGGAAGGACGCGATGCCACTCAGGATGTCCACCACCTGCACGTTTTCTTCGCCGATCTCTCCAAAGGCCTCGAACATGTGGTAGAGCACCTGCGGGAGGGAGGAACGGGGAGTGAGGGGGTGGGAGAGAGAGGGGAGGATGGGCGATTGCTGATGCTGGCGTGAAGGGGGGGGGGCGTGGATGTTGGGGAGAGTGGCGGTGGTTGTGGTGGTGGTGATATGAAGATTAATAATAATGATGATAGTAATAACAATAATAATGATGATTATAACAATAATAATGAAAATGGTGATGATGATATGATGATGATGATGATGATGATGATATGATGATGATGATGATGATGATAATGATAACAATAATAATAATAATAATAATAATAATAATGATAATAATAATAATAACAACAACAAAACAACAATAATAATAATAACAATAAGTGATAATAAACGATAATAAAACCAACGATAATACTAGTGATAACAACAATGCAAGCAATAAAAAACAACAGTAATGATAATGATAATAAAACAAACAATAACAAAATGACAACTAAAAACAACATCACCAACAAAACATCACTAAAGGTGCTGTCACACTAGCACTTTTTCCGTCATTTTTTGACAATTTTATTTAACATAAATACAAACATTCTCGAATATAGCTCTTGATTTGACTATGCTTGGCTGAAAAAAAGTTGACGGAAAAGTTTTCAGACGGAAACGATCATAATCGTCTGACTTGAAAATCGACAATTCGCTCAAAAATGGACAAAATCTCAGAAAATTGTCAAAAAAAAAAAAAAAAAAAAAAAAAAAAAAAAAAAAAAAAAGACGGAAAAAGGGCTAGCGTGACAGCACCTTAACACCCGCAGACCAAACCCCAACACCTACCACAGTCACACCGTCGTTGAGCAAGGACTCGCCAAACACGAGGATGTAGAGCACTTCCTCGACGTGGATTTCCTCGAACACGGCCAGCACGGCGACGGGGTCCACGGCCGATATGAGGGCGGCGAAGAGGAACATGTGCAGCATGGGCACGTCGACGCCGAAGAGGCCTGTGAGGTTCACTGCGTACATGGAAATACCTGGAGGAGGAGGAGAAGGGGGAGGAGGCGTTAAGGAATATCTTTGTTTATTTATCTGTCTACTAGGAAATCTTTGTTTTATTTATCTGTCCACTTAGGAATATCTTTGTTTATTTATCTGTCTACTTATTTATCTGTTTATTCGTCTATTTATTCACTTATTAGTATTTTTTCTAAATAGGGGTTTCATTTGTGTATTTTTTGTTTGTTTTATGTCTGTCGTTGTTTTGGAAGTATGTTTCAGGTGTGTATGTTTTGGAATTTTTGTCTTTATGGTATTTTGTCTATATGTCTGTTGAGAAACAGACGTAATCGTAATCTATGGATCAATTAATTTGTTTTATCTGTCAGCTTATTTAGATATCTATACATCTAAACATATCGATAAACACATTTAGTCATCTATCAATCTTTGTATTTGTATAATCTTCATGTACAAATCTATTCACACACACACACAGACACACACACACACACACACACAACACAGACACACACACACACACACACACACACACGCACACGCACACGCACACGCACACGCACACGCACACACACACACACACCACACACACACACACACATATATATATATATATATATATATATATATATATATATATATATATATATATACATACAAATATATATTTATTTATGCAGTTTACACAATATCATTCCCAATACAAAACCCACTTTCGCTTTTCTTTCCATCTTAACCCCGGTTGACACTTTTCGTCCCCGCCCTTCCCCCTAACCCCCTCCCCACCCCCCCCCTTCGATTCGGCGACCCTGTGGGCTTTAGATAACCAACCCCATTTCGACCCTTTTTTGCATCACTTTTACTTGTCACACTTTGCTGTCTTATTTGTTTTGCCTCCTTTCCTAACCTGATGTCATCCACCCTGCGTGACAAGAAGTATAATCGGTTAAAAATGATATTGAAAGAAAAATCGCGTTTTTTTATTGGTATCGAGTGGCATTCGCAAAAGCAAGAAAATGCAGGTCATATTATTTTCCTTCGCTTACGTATCATGAATATTTGACAGATTTAAATATATGTTATCCAACATATAACTGAATGATGATCTTCTCTCTCCATTCTTTACTTCAGTTTGTTTTCTCCAGTAATAGATTTTCAGATTTCTTTGTCTGTGTGCATTCGAGTGTGCATATTCGGTGTGTGGGCATGTATGTGGATTCATACGAACGCATTCTGTACCCTTGTTCCCTTCTTAAAAGCGGTGCAATTGATCTGTCAACTTTCAGATACAGACGTTTCAAATTTCACTCAGCGCATTGTCACGGCTGCAAGCATTATTGCAATCACTCGGCGGTAACAGGACACCCTCAGTTTCGCGCGCTGGACAGGGTCGCGGCGGTTGTAAATCCCAGATTAGTGGTATTAACTAAAAGGTTTCGCATGTTCCGTTCGATTTTTCTATTCTCTTATTTTTCTTTCTTTCTTTTTGTTCTTATTTGGACCAGCATGCAAAGCAAAGGATTTAAAATTCGGAATTTCGCTCATGCATTAACGTCACATCAGATTACTCAACAAACCGGACTTTTAAATTCTTCCCAGAGCTGCCTCATCGAAAATTCATCTGACCTGGCCACGTACTATAACCTGCTCCCACTGTACCATTCTTTTCCATATAAATTTAAGCATATATTCCAAGCATGGTCAATATAAGCGACCTAATCTCGAAGGGCTGTGCAATAAAACCTTTATGGCACCTCGACATTTCGGTGACGTTTTCCCTTGTCTAACCTACGGATAAGAACGACGCTTTATCTCCTCTTTCTACGATTGCTTTATATTTTGATGTCTTGGGCACGTTCGTACTGCCTTGTATTTCACTTGATTTTGTTTTATTTGTTTTTTATTCTAGTAAATTAAGCTTGATTATTATGAGTTTTGATTACGAATTTTTGGGAGACTAGTTATACACAGGTCACTAATGCAATGCAATGACATCGAAAATGTATACAATACTAAAAATATTTTTCCTAAGTACATATTTTTTCTTTGTGCTTTTTTTACGTGAAATGCATAACATTAAACAGTTCATTTCATCTGTGTTACTTGTACTTTTCCACATTTACGTACAGACCTTCTGGTTCGTTCTTTTTATTTCTTTTTATGTTCGTGATCAAGTTTTTGTTTGGCTGAGAATATATAGGATGCCGATGATGCCTTTTTGTGTTGTCCTCTGTCTGTCTGTTTCTTTCTTTCTCTCTCTTCTCTCTGTCTCTCTCTTTCTCTCTTCTCTCTCCGATCATTTTCCCTCTCTCCCTTCAATCTTTTCTCTCTCATTCCACTCTTTTTTCTCTCTCGTTTCAATCTTTTCTCTCTCATTCCACTTTTTTTCTCTCTCCCTTCAATCTTTTCTCTCTCTTATCACCCTCTCTTTTCACTCTGCTTCCCTCTTCGTCTCGCTCTCTCTCCCCAATCATTACGACACATCTCACCTAAACTTGACCTTTCATCCTTATCATTCCAGTGTTTCCATTGACCAAAACCTGTAACTGACTTTTCTTAATTCTTATCAATGTTTCCTTTTTTTCTTCTTTTTTTTTCTTAAATACAATTCATCAGAACCTCCCAGGGTCCCCCCTACCCCCTACCCCCCGCCTTCGCTTGGTAGACAACCGTGATATTAACGTAATTGGATTTAGAAGAAATCTTTGGATCTCCATGCTGCGCAATATTTTATGATCATTGATGGATTACGCTCATTAGCATAATGTGGTCGCTGGTTCTCTTGCTGTTTTTTTTCTATTTTCATTTTTGATGTTTTTTTAGTCTTTTTTTCCCTTTCCTCTTTTACTTTTTTTTTTTTTTTTTTTTTTTTTTTTACTCTTGGGCACTTTTTCGTTCTGTTTCGTTTTCTTTTCA
>NW_020869550.1:151559-174059 GCF_003789085.1 Penaeus vannamei | reverse complement strand
TCGACATACACAAACGCCATCGTTCTCACGCTCTCCGTCGCGGGTTCGGCTGATTCACCCATACACACCCGCACCCTACGCTACGCCGACCTTCGGACTTGGACCCTCCCTCTCCAGCCCTTTCCTCTTCCTTCTTGTTTTTTACCCTCCTCCTCCTCCTCTTCTTTTTCTCACTCCGTTATCTGCTGACTCGTATCACCCATCGTAAACTCGTTCCGGTGCGTAGACGCGACGACCGCTCAGATTTTCCGAAACCCGAGTCGAATACATTATGAACCGATCCGGACACATTGGCATTTCGAGGCTTTTTCCCCTGAGAATTCCCTGGTAGGACGGGATTAGCGGTCTTTAGGATGCAGAAGAGGATACCGATAGATACATAAACCTACAGAGAAAACAATGAAGACGCGGAAGGCAACTTGCTAGACTGGAGTTTGTATGTGTGGGGGGGGGGGGTGTATATATACTCGGCATATAGTGAGGATTAATCACCGCCCATTTATCAACGTCCTTGTCCATTCTGCTCCTTCACCTTTGTGTACATTTCCTCATTTGCAGGTTGGAGCTTCTTTGTTTATCACACACAATTAACAAGGCGAAAAATAGACGACCCTCTGAACTGTGCTTGCCCTTAGTGTTTTCTTGAGAAACACATTATTCTTTTGAGTGGCGCAATTATTTTTTTTTTCTTATCTGTGAAACATTACTCTTTTGAATGGCGCATTTTTTTCTTATCGTGTAAACCCGGTATTACAAGAATTCTGAATCAAAATAAAAATAAACCATAGGGTGGTTCTTCGCATTCTTTAGATTTTATCAATTCAAATAAAACAAACAATATTGTCCAATTATTAAGTTTTGCCTATACAACAAAATCATTGCCAGCTAATCCCCTAAAAGATCATTTTTCTTTCCGATTTCTCCCCCGTTTCAGTATTCGTTTCAGAAGGGAAGACGTGAGAATATCGCGTAGACGGCAGGTAGCTCTCACGTGGACAAAGGCTGAGGTTGCGTGTTGGTCAGTTTTATTTTTAGCTTCAGTGCAATTTCAGAAGCGTAATGACAGCGCCGGTATAATAGTTTCGAAATTATATAAATTGAATATATGATATATCTGATATGCGGCACATGATACGATCAGAACATAGTGGGACTTTGACAGAAAGACAAATGACTTGATATATTGATGAACAGAAAGATAGTTGGATATATTGTGTACCACTCTCTACATATAGAGAGCGGTACACAGATGATGCATATATTATATATATATATATATATATATATATATAGTATATTATATATTATATAACTGGTTAAGTCGAGAGAGAGCAGGAAGCCATCCTTCACAGGGGGGACATCGAGACGAGGAAAAAGTTGCATAGCAGGGGGTGACGCGCACAATACTCCGGGGGGGGGGGGCAAGCAGGGTGAATGTGTGCTTGAAATTGATTCGATAGGAGGATGCTGATACTTATAATACTGAAAAGTGCGTGTATTTGAATATATGTTACGATGTGTGTGAATATATATATATTATATATATATTATATATTATATATATAATAATATATATATATATATATATATATATATATATATATATATATATATATATATATATATCTGTGTGCATGTGCGTGTGTGAGAGTGGAAATAAGAATAAGAGTGAGTGAGAGTAAAAATAGGAGTAGGAGCTAGAATGGTAGTAATTGTGAGAGTGACAGGAGAGCGAGTGAGCGAGAAAGAAAGAGTGCGAGAAAGCGAGATAGATAGATAGAGAGGAGAGGGAAGGAGAGGGAGAGAGAGAGAGGAGAGAGAGAGAGAGAGAGAGAGAGAGAGAGAGAGAGAGAGAGAGAGAGAGAGAGAGAGAGAGAGAGAGAGAGAGAGAGAGAGAGAGAGAGAAAAGAAAATTGAATGGGGAAACAGACAGACAAACAGACAGACAACAAAAACAAACATGGACAGAAGAATGAAAGACACAAGACAACAGAGGAGCATAAAACAAGGTGCTTCCCCGGTAAACCCAGCTTCCTGACGCAAGTGAAGAAAACCGCTTCCCCAGAACAGCTTCACATTCTCCAGTATTTATTTAAGGAAGTCCATAAACGCGGATCTTCACTGCCTGAACACCACGTAAATTGAGAGAGACAGACAGCTTACCCCATTCATTTTTATTGCATTTTTGATATCTATTTTTTTTCATTTATCGTAATTTTTTATATCTATTATCTTATCTATATTTTCAAATCAAACGTCGCGGAAAACGAGACTCATTTGACCCTTTTCAATTGCATTTATTTTTTTATGATTTTATTTCTATTATTTCATTGAATTCCACGTGAAATGAGAAACAGACGGGTTGCCCATTTCATTTTTTTTGTCCTTTTTCTTAACTTAATCATCTTATTTATATTTTCATCACTGAACACCGCGTTAGATGAGAGACACTGACAGGTTGCTCGTTTTAGCTTTGTGAATCGTATATTTTCCTTTTGATTATTTTATTTCTTTCTATTCTTTCATTGCACTCCCTGTAAAATTTGAGAAATAGCCAGGTTCCCCATTCTATGATTTTTAATTAATGTCTTATTTCTATAATTTTAACTAATTAAAATAAAGACGTAAGAGCAAAGAACCTTATGACAGAACACATTTAGTATTGTCTTATCGTCTTTCCTCATTCTGAAGTTAGCATTATCTTCACTCTTTCGTCTATGGAGACCCGAATATAATACAGATCACTTTGCCCTTTTGTGATTCGTGATCGCAGGATTATCTCTTTACAAAATGGATAAAAAGTCAATAAAAAAAATACACGAAAGACTACGCCCTCTGACCCCTCTCCCTCTCCCTTACCCCCTCCCACCTCTTCCCCGTATCTTCTTTCTCTCTTTCTTCCTCGTTCACGTTCTTTTACCCCCTCCACCCCTTCCCCATATCGGCCTTCATGCGCCAGCTGACCCATGACCTTTGACCCGAGCTGGTGTCTTCCTTACTCTCGTTTCGTTATCTTCTTCAATTGTGTTTTATTTCTGAAAATTGATCTTCTTTTTGGTTTTTTGAAAGACTTTTTTTGCCTTATTATTACGAATATTGATTGTTTTTTCCTTATCTCCTCGTTTGTTTCTCTCTCTCTTTCTTTCTCCCCCCCCTTTGCTTCTTTTTCTTCTCTTTCTCCCTCCTCCTTCTTCTCCTCCTCCACGTCTCCGTTTTTCTTCCATCTTTATCTCTCTCTTTCCCTTCCTATTCCTCCTTTCGCCCTCCTCCTTGCATCCGTGTAAGGAAATCCAGATCTTGGGATTGGTACGATTGGGCAACAGACTTTGTTCGTCAGTTTTCAAGGAAGTGTCCGCTCTTGCTCACGAAAATTACGCGCGCCAGTCAGCACATCCTGAATGTGTGTGTGTGTGCGTGTGTGTGTGTGTGTGTGTGTGTGTGTGTGTGTGTGTGTGTGTGTGTGTGTGTGTGTGTGTGTGTGTGTGTGTGTGCTAGTGTGTGAAGTCGAGTGATGTGAAAGTGAATGAGTGAGTCAGGGGGTGAATGAGTGAATGCAGGAATGTGTTAACAGTTCAATGCTCGTTCTACTACATTCTGCTCTACCCAAATAGTACCCCCCCCCCCTCCGTGTTAACTGGACATGCAAAATCAATAAAAAAAATACTCTGACGCAAGTGTGAGGGTCCGTTTGGATTTGGAGCATCCGTATTCACGTATTTTTCTCTTTCTTTATTTTTTGTACAGTTTATCACATAATATCGCAGTTCACGGCCATCTCCTTTTGCTCTCAGTGGCCTGCCTAGCACTTCGTTCTTAAGTATATGATAAAAGGATAAAAAAAGTATTTTTTTATATTTGAAAAATGTAACATCCCGGACAATCTTAGAGACATTTTCCAGCGCCAGTTTCTTAGATTTATTAAAGAATCGGTTATTTTAAGACAAAAATTACGACTATTATCGCAGAGGAGCTAAAAATAGCAACTCGAAACGTTGCTCCAGGAACGACCACGAGACCCAAGGCGAGTGGCTTTTACC
Organism: Penaeus vannamei; assembly: GCF_003789085.1. Classification (NCBI taxonomy): domain Eukaryota; kingdom Metazoa; phylum Arthropoda; class Malacostraca; order Decapoda; family Penaeidae; genus Penaeus; species Penaeus vannamei. Next base: position 170,022 of record NW_020869550.1, on the reverse strand, counting down.
TCCACACTCTGGTCATCAATGTCTCATAAAAGTTGTAATTAAAACTCTTCTATATATCTTTTCTTTCTCTCTCTTTCACGTTTTTTAAATTCTTTTTCGTCTCCCTTTTTCAAAACCGAATTCTTGCCATCGTGCCTCCACCCACGACAACGAAAACGGAGGAGGAAATGGCGGAAGGCGTGACTCAAACACTCGAGCGTCCAAAAAACGCAGAACTCCCCCCCCCCCCCCAAATCCAAGGACGTCTGCGATGGCCTCACGAGAGATCACTCCCGGTCGTCGACGCACCCCATCGTCTCTTGCGGCAACTGGCTAACGAGGTTGTTTCGTCGGGTAACGAGGTTGTCCTCAGTGTGAGTGTGTTCGGTGGTCGTTGAACACGGTTCGGAGGCGTTCGAGAGGTATCAATTTCGAAGGATGTGAAGGACGCAGAAATAGTCACGTGATCATACATCATCCCCTAGCCCGGTCCGCCCGCGCATCAGGAGGGAGTCGACGAGGTTGGCCGACCACGGCTCTTTTTGCGCCCCACAAGTACGGGCTGCTCGCAAAAACGGAAAGATATTGCATGCGTACACACAAACATTATATGCATGTTGTGTATCTCTCTCTCTATATATATACATATATACACTCAAGTATACATACACATAAGTTACACACAAACGCGCTCGCGCATATATATATATATATATATATATATATATATATATATATATATATATATATATATATATATATATATATACACATATATATAGACAGACAGAGAGAGGCGGAGATTAGATGTAAAGATAATAATAAGCTGAAAAATAAAAAAATGAACAAAAAGAACACGAGAGAGTAACACAAAGCACACAGACACCTACGCCCAAAACACTTCCACATAAAAACCATATCCAAGACCCATCCTACACACGCCCGCCTCTTCCCGGTTCCCTAGAGAAGGTGGAGGAGAGGGAGGGGGGGGAGGAGGGGCAGGGGAGATGAGACGGAGATAAAGAAGGAGATAAGGGAGGAGAAGAGGAAGGAGGGGTAAAGAAGAAGAAGAAAAGAGGCAGAAAAAAAGAAGAAAAAAGAGGAATAATAATAAAAAATAGTAAAATAATCCGAAAAAGTAGAACAAAAGGAGGAGAGGGAAGAAAGGGGGAATAAAGGGGGGGAGGGAGACCAAAAACTCCTGGTGTGCCAACAGGAGGTTTCCTGCTCTCCCGACCTTGGCATCGTGTTGTACCGTAAGATTCCCTCGCTACAACGACGACTCAGTCTGGCGTTGCTTTTAGGTTAGGTGAGGGGGAGAGGGGAGAGGGGTCTTTTAGGGGGAGGGGGGGGAGGGGGAGGTGAGGGGTCTTTTTAAGTTCTTTTTAGGTGAGGGTCTTTTAGAGGAGGGGGTCTTTTAGGTGAGGGTGAGGGTGCTGTTCTAGGTGGTAGCGGGCCAAGGGTTGGGGTTACTTAGGTTATAAGACAAGAAGGGCTATCTAAGGTAGATAAGGAGGGGGTTTGGGTTAGAGGGAAAAAAGGATGCCATGTTCATTAGGTTTGAGGGGTGGTTGTGTAGAAGTGAGTTGAGAAGTTTCCTAGTACGGAGAGAGGAAATCTAGGGTATGTGAGAAGGGGGGTTTAGGTAGGTGGGAAAAAAAGACTGGGGTTATTTTAGTGCTGAGTATAGTGAAGTATAGATAGAAGTACCGTGAGTGAGTGGTAGGATTGTCTAGGTAGGGGAAGGGGCTGTCTAGGTGAGGGGGGAAGGACTGTCTATGTAAGGGGGAGGAGTTTGTCTAGGTAGGGGAGAAAGTGTTGTCTGTTGTCTAGATAAAGGTAGGTGAAGTAAAATTATTCATGTTGGACAGTAGATATTCGCTACCCTGGACTATGGAATGAGGGTACGGGGAAGAAAGGGTAGGAGCGGGGGGATGAGGGGTGTTACTCGCAGAAACGCTGAATTATGTCCGTGTCTGATGAGAAGGTGACATGCCGCCGGAGCCTGAGGAGGTGGGCTGCACCGGTAGGTTGTGAGCGGTGGGGAGTGAAAGGGACATCATCACCACGAAAAAAGTTTGGTTCATCGCCGATGGGTTAGGCGAGGCCGATAAAGTGGTGGGAGGGGGAGAGGTAAGTTTTCCAGAAGGCGTGGAGAATGAATGGTGGGAAAGGTAGGTGAAGGGCTAATATAGATAATAAGAAAATTCCAAATAGATAGTATAGAGGGAAGGCGGAGGGGGGAGAAAGCGGGAGAGAGTAGAGAGATGAGAAGGCGCGGAGACGGAGACAGAGAAGAGCGTAGGTCGTGCCGATGAGTGGAAAGGAGAGGAGGAGAGAGAGAGATGAGAGAGAGAGAGTGAGAGAGAGAGAGGATGAGAGGAGAGAGAGATCGGAGGGATGAGAAAGTGAGAGAAGAGAATTTAGAACTGGAGAGGAGCGATGGGTGGGGCGAGGTGGTCGAGAGGATGGAGGTGAGGAGGGACGAAGGTTGAGAGAGAAGTGAGAGATGAGGGAGGAGAGAGAGAGACAATGAAGAGTGGAGAAAGTACGGAAGGGAGGCGGGGAAGGGCTGAGAAGAGTATGGACGAAGAGAGGTGAAGGAGGGTACGCGACAGTGACAGAGCGGAGCAAAGAGGGAGGGTGAAAGAGAAGTGCTGAGGCAAGGGAAGAATGAGCGGAGGTAGGAAGGAGAGAGGTGAGGAGGCGGAGGGACGTATCGACTAGGGAGTGAGAGCAAGACGGCGAAGAGAGAGAAGGAGAGAGAGAAGAGAGAGAGAGATTATTCCAGAACGTATTTCAAATTAAGAACAAACAACAACAATAACTCCAAAAACAAACAAATGCAACTACGCAAAGTTCGACACCAACCACGCGATCCTGCAAAGGTTAGAATGATATACCGGAAATCCTGAAATTTCTTTTTTCTATCACTTCTTTTCGATTTCTTTCGTGAAGTCATTAACTATAACGTCAAAATCACTAGAGCGGATCCGGGACTTGGCTTTCCTGTGTGCATTTTTATTATTTTTCTCTCTCTATATATTTCTTTCTTTCTCGCTCTATCTCTCTTTCTTTCTATCTCTCTCTCTCTCTCTCTCTCTCTCTCTTCCTTTCTTTCTTGCATATGTTTGTGACTTGTTTCATTTTAAATATGTTTTTATTATTTCTCTTATCCCTATTTTTTTACTCATATGTCAAGTGTCGAATTGCACAAGTAACGCACGGACAAACAAACAAACTTCAGAACAAAACAATTGCGTAACCAACAACAATGGCTGAACGACAAGGTGAAACGACAGACATAATGAATGTGTCTGCACGGCATAGTGCTCGAATCGCTCTCTCTCTCTCTATTTCTATGTCTCTGTCTCTGTCTCTGCCTATGTCTGTGTCTGCTCTGTCCTCTTTCTGTCTGTCTGTCTCTTGTCTCTCTCGCCCCTCTCTCCCATTTGTGTATCTGTCTTTCTCGCTCTCTATCTTCACCTCTCTCTCTCTCTCTCTCTCTCCATTAACCCTTTCCATCTCCCTCTTACTCTCCATTCTCCCTCTCTTTCTCTCCTTTTATCGTCTTCCTTTTCTCCCCGCTTTCTCCTCCCTCTAAAGTTCTCAGCATCGCTCCTTGTAACTCTCCCGCCGAAAATTGTGTCACATAACGGGAGAAAGTTACGCTATCGCCAACGGAAACTTAACTTCCCCCGACATTCGCTTATTAAAATAATGCATCAATGTTCTGTCATCCGTGGACATAAAGCTTATTCCCCTCTTGACCCACTCATCCATTCATCCATCTCCCCATCACCCCCTCCCTTTCTATTGACCCTTCCTCCCCCTATATCGCACCCTTCCCCTTATCCCACCCCCTTCCCCTATATCCACACCCCTCGTTCCTTTATGCGTCCACTGAATGGACATCAACCCCCCCCCCCCGGTCCTTACTTCCTTGCCAAAACATCCCGTTATCTCTTCTTACCCCCCCCCCCCCCTTTCTACTTCTTCCTCTCGCTCCCTGCCACCCTCCCTTTTCGATCGATCCCTCCCTTTCGAACCCTCCTGTTCCCCCTCTTCCCCCATCCCCCCTCCCTGTAACCCTCTCTTCCCCCTTCACCCCCTCCCTGTAGACCCTCTTCCTCCCCCGCTCCTGTTAACCCTCTCTTCCCCCTACGCCCCCCCCCCCTCCCACCAATCGAGTTTTTGGACGACGGGGTGAACCGCGACGCCTGAAACTTGACCTTCCTGGCTAAACCGCACGACCTTCGGCAATGGCGCACGGCTTCGTGCTTGATTGTTCGTGATTGAGAAGAACTTTAAGGCAGTCGGCGATTTGTAAGGTTAGGCAAGGATTAGCGTGGGCGTGGGTGGGGTTGGTTGGGAGCGGAGTGGAGCCGGAGGAGCGAGGAGTTGAGCCCTCGTTCTAGAAAATGACTTGTAATGTAACTGCCGAATTTGAATCGATTTCCCGCGCGAACGAAACTAACCTTAAACTTTCCTGCTTCTTTCTCTCCTTGTGTTTGCGTTGCTTTCAAGACATCCTCGCGCCCATCATCACCTCTCTGTATGGTGATGATGGGCCTTGTATTTCACGTTCGTCCCATGAGAGGTCATGACACAGGCAAAAGCGATGGACACTAAAGGAAAGCGGCGCCAATGCGTTTTCTCTCTTCCTTTGTTCTCCCGTTGTCGTTTTCTCTCGCGGTCTAAGTGGAACGAAACTTTAATTCAAGTGCGAATGCAAATTGCACCAAATGAAGATGTAGAAAATAATAAAGCGTTAATAAAATTGCGAGAGCTAAGATATTAAAAAATTAAAATTAATACTAGAAAGTCCTATGACGATACTGGCTGTATATTCCGAGTGCATTTCAAAGTCTCATCGTACCTCAGGCATCAGACACACCTCGTGCAATATCCGTAAGATTGATTATCCGTTTTGCTTTAGGCTGCATCACGACACTCCGCTAAGAGTCATATCACTTATTCATTGTTTTGAAAACTTACCCTAAATTTGGATCTCGCTAGCTTTACCTGCGGAATGGAATATCTGTATCCTGTATTTCCCAATATTCAAAAGCTTCCGATTTCGAACGGATGTGTCTGAAAAGCATATGAGTCCCCTAATTACCTAGCAATTGCACACCTGAGGCCGTATCCGCTATATCTTTTCGCACAATGAGATTTACAACCCCTATCCTAAAATGAGGAAATTATCATGTACTATACTGCCGCACGTGACGTCACAACACGTGATTCGCCTGAAATGTAAACAAACACATTTCGATTCCCGGATGGAAGTCGGTCTATGTTAATAGCTATGCTATTTGACTTACCCCCAGGCTGTCCTTCACGTGTCCTTGGCTATATATTTTTCTATATTCCCTTTTTTCTATACTTTGCGTGATGTTTGATGGGATATTTTTTATTTCCCATGACAGTCAGATGTTTTTTTGTCCATTAAATGTGAAGGATTTGTTTCTGTGATATGTTTTTTTTTTCTTTTCAATTTTGTGCCTGTCAGATATGAAGACGGTGTTTTCGTTCACATACGCTGAAGACTATTTCTGAGTATTTTTTCTCTCTTTTACATACGGATCTGAAATAAATAATACACAAAGGCAGAATTCACCGACTTCAAATCCAAGTGTCATTTTAGAAGAAGAAGAAGAAGAAGACGACGAAGGAAAAGAAGGAGAAAGAAAAAAAGGAAAAAAGGGAAGGAATTACATTTATATATATATATATATATATATATATATATATGTACATATGTATATGTATATATATACATATATATTATATATATATATATATACATATATATTGGTATATGTATATATTATCTATATAATATATATATATATATATGTACACACACACACAACCACTGACACACACACACAACACACAACACACAGCACACCACAGTATATATAACACACACCACAAACACACAACACACACACACACACACACACACACACACACACACACACACACACACACACACAACACATATATATATATATATATATATATATATATATATATATATATATATATATATATATATATATATATACGTTGCATAACCATTGTACTCTATGTGAGTACCACTACCTATTTTTTGACGTGTTAAGCATGACTTTCCGAAATCCAAGAGCTTTTTTTCTCAAAACCTTCAAGCTAACTTGCTCTACGTCGAAAGCCAATTTTCCCCCATAATTTGTTTACCTGTATCCATAGTATCCATATAAATCATTCCCTATATATGCACATTCTTCTTTCTGCAGAACTTATGATCGTCACACAACTTCAGTTCAACTTCAAAACTACGTCTTTTCTGTCAAACACACCTTTATCGCACGATATTTGAGGAACAGGAAGGTAAACAACGCAGGTAAACTCCAAACAATACCTAATCGGCGAGCGTGGTAGAGGAGGCGGGTTTCAAATATTTAGTCATCAGGAATCGCCCCAGACAAAAAGTTGTATGAAATTACGTAATAAAGGTTTTACGTTTGTTTTAAAGGTGTGGGTTATCGAACTTTATTGCCTTGGCACTCTGCCGGGAAGCAGCTATTGATCACTCGCTGTCCAAACTCACGTGTTGCCCATGCATGTGCATAGCAACAGCCCGTCTAAAAATGGCGCAGAATCAACTAAGGTTACATGAATACTTACACAAAAATACAAACACTCCTAAATATGTATTAATGTACACATACATTAAAATACAGACACTCATAAATATGTTTTAACGTACACATAGACAAACATGTACAACTACACATATACATATCGAAATACAACTAATTATACAAACATACACAAACGACCTAAAATCCTCTACACTTACCTCAACAACCCCCCCCCCCCCCCCAGGAACCACACACAGGGCCTTCGGTAAATATTTGATCACTGCAGTTGCAAAGCCTCACACGAGCAATATTCCCATGTGTCGTTGTCTTTTTCCCACGCGCGTACCGGAGGGTGGAACGACCTGCAATTGCTCTGTTGCTGTGTTATCACCCCTTCTTCCTTTGAATATGAATTGCAGGGAGAGAGGAAGCGAAAGTCATTCTCGTTGTAGCTCTGCATTTGAAAGCATGTCCATGAGTACATGCATTTGCGGTGTTCAGTCCTTAAGCGGCGGGCGAGGAGAGACAGACGGCCAAATATGGACTAATGTTTAGCGTTTAGCTGCATCTAATAACTACACCCATTAGCTTCTAATAAACAAGAGGATATCACACACACTCACACACATACACATACACACATACACAGACAGACAGACACACACACACATAAACACAACATATAGACACATCCACAATCGCACGTAGAAAAAATAAAAGAACAATGCAGAGTTTAAATAACACGCGAGGAGAGTCATCCTATCAGCACAACAAAGGCGCTCGTATTAGCATAAAGTGATTGCGAAATTAAGACGAAAAAAAAGAAGGCAGGAGTAAGTAGTCCCGTCGCCGCTGTCAGCAAACACCTCTTTTGCTAATCATGGGTACACCGAGCAAGAGCGGCTTTTCAGGTCACCTTTGGGTCTCCCTCTTTTTATGTCCCTTGGCAAGCGATCCAGGTCAGGTCAGGTGAGAGGAAAGAAACCTAAAGGTGTCCTGTAGATCCAACAGTAGAAGGGGGGATGGGAAGGGGTGGGTAAAAGGTCATTGTGTCGCCATACGAGAACTGGAAAGAGGGGGCAGGGGGTGACCTTGTACCAAGCCCCCCCATAAACCCTTTCCAAAACAGAAAAAAACAAGGGGAGCGCATGATGGCTTTTCGATATTGCTGACGTAAAAAAAGATTCCTATGTATATGAAGCGGGATGTTGAGCAAAAAACACAAACAGGGTGAGGCCATTTCGTATGCGTTGGATGGGAAATTGGAAGATCATAAAATCCAGAGAGAGAGAATGAGAATAAATGGCAAATGAAGGGAAAGAATGATAATGGTGTATGAAAGGCTTAGAATAACAAAAGGTTACCTGCAAGTGGAATCGAGAAAGGTAACTTGAAAGTAGAACTGGATACATATAAACCGATATCGAGAAAAAAGAAGAAGAAGAAAAAAAAACTGGAAGGCATCCATGACATATTAACAATGGTCACAGAAATGATGTCAAATTCAGGGTTTAAGGAGACGGGCAAAGAGAATGAAAGAGTGACTGTCAAGGGTGAAGATAGTGACAATAACGTTAGGAATGTTGTTACCCTCAAAGCCATACTTGGAAATGGAGAACACCAGAAAAGAGAGAGAGAGAGAGGGGAAGGAGAGGAAAGGGAAAGGCTGGAACTCGTTAAACAAGAGCAAAAACTAAATCACACAAAGGCAGAAACGAACGAAATACACTCAGCTAATTAGATCGAGATATATATATATATGACAAAGAGCTTAATTCTGCCGCTCTCCACAAAAGAAAAAAGAAAAGAAAAGGAAAAGAAAAAAAAAGAAGGCAATCCCAATGAGAGGAAAGGTCAAAGGTCATCGGAAGAGGGAAAGTATCGAGCAAGTGGCAAATCCAAGGGGGTCGGAATCAACAAACAGACCCCTGGGAAGCGCGGTCGGGGAGGCGGGCGAGAAGCTCCTCCGACAAAGGGCTTCCAGGAGGTCGCTTTTGTGAGGAAATGCCTTGGCTGGTCCTCTACTTCTCCCTCCTTCTCCTCTTCTCTCCGTGCTCTTTTTTTTCTCCCTCATTCCCTCTCCGTCCTTTTTTATCTGTCTCTCTCTCTCCCTACCCTTCCTCCTTTCCTTCTCATCTTTTTATCCTTCTCTAACCCCTTCTCTCTATTTTCTTCCTCCTCGTCTTCTCTCTGTTCTTTACTTCTCCATCCCTCTTCCTCCTCTTCATCTTTCTCTTTGTATCGAATCGTTTCCCGCGTTAAGGATTCTATTAACAAACCATAAGGATCAATTTACCAAACGCTAAATATGTCCTTATTCTCCCTCTCAAACCTTCGTCTTATTTTGGCATCACATCTTTCCCTCTCGATAAATTCTGTTTAAAAAAATGAAATGAAATATGAACACGACGTTACCTCAAGTCCAACCGTCTATAATGAAATTCAAAATTTAAGTTCGAGCCCATCACACACAGCACGAGCTCACACGTACACACGCGGCTACGCTAAAGGTTAACTCGTAAAGAAAGTACGGTTTCCTTCATTCATTAGATAACGAGTTGAGAAAGATCGTTTTCCCAGTATCACACCTCGCCTCCCTTTCCCTCGCATAAGTACCATATACAGTGAAGGTAATTATAAGAATCCGTCAGTTTAATGGCAGTGTCTTATAATTCATGTTTACTGGCGCGGTATCGCATCGCCTCTCCCGGGTAATGGCTGACCTCGCGCTCGCAACCATTATAAAAACCGAGGATACCGCTACAGCCTAAGATTACGGGGCGCAGGCAATTACCCACCACACCCGGGAATATATATATATATATATATATATATTATATATATATATTATATTATATATATATATATACTTATATACATACATACATACACACACACACATACATATACGTATATATATTATATAAGTATATATATATATATATATATATATATATATATATATATATATATATATATATATACATATTAGTCACAGGAATGCACATTTGCATCTGCCCTGCGTGCATTTTGTTCAGACTTCTCAGCGACGCGACGCCCGGAATTATGCATGTACGTCGTGTCAACTCCCCGTTATAACATGCTCGTACGGCATACCTTACGGAACACACACAAGCTCATTTATTCCTTTCAAGTAACAACTCCGCCCAACACCTGCTTGTGATTTGGCCGATTCATGCACACTCTACATCACACTGTTATATAAGCTTTACAATAAATTTTCTGTCAGTTTCGCGATGTTTTTCTAAGATTTTCGAAGGTAAAAAGGCACATGAACTTTTGCGGTTTATTCCATATTCCATCGATTGGATAAAGTTGTTTATATCATCTACCTCTCAGCTCAGCTCTTGGGAGAAAAGGAAAGGGCAAGAGAAGGCAAGACTAGTTTTTAGTAGAGCTTCCAAATTTCGCACAAGTTATTATACAGCGCCTTCACAATTATGCTAACCTTACTTGTTTCTTTTTTGTGATGCATGGATATTTGAGTGCTGAAAATGTGTTTTTGGTTGTGAAAGGCACGTGATATAAATACAAACTAATTATAATAACCCTAAAATAACCAAAATGTACAGTAAACAACAACCACAGAAAAATAACGGTGCAAATACAATAGTCAAAAGCTAATAACAATTATCGCATCGTTAGCGGTGGAGTGTTAGTTCGTGACGTCACAAATTACAGCCATTTTGCAAACACTTAAACCATTGTCGTCTTTATGTACACTGAATACCTCGTAAATGGCATATACATGTGTAAATAACATCAGCACTTATACATACACGTTTTTTTTCATACCGCGAGGAAATGGACTTGCACGCCACTTTACAAGAGGAGATAGTACACCACTCTATTACCATAAAACCTAAAAGTACGAAACAAAATAATAAACAGAAGAAGGAAAGGTATCGCATATTACACAAACTAACCGGTTGGAAAAGAAATCGAGAAATTGTACAGATGAACATACCTCGGTTCGCCCGGGAAGAATTTTGAATGGAACTCCTGCACTTGCGCTCTTTCTTGTGCTCTCGATCGGTGAATTATGAACCCGAATCGAGTAAGAGGGAGGGAAAAAACGCTAAAGGGGCTGAGATAAGGATCGAGTAATTGCTCACAAGAGGGCATAAAGTAGAGTGATATCGGAACTGGAAACTTGTTCTGAGGAGGGAGAGGAGGAGGAGGAGGAGGAGGAGGAGGAGGAGAGAGGAGGAGAGGAGGAGGAGGAGGAGGAGGAGGAAGGGAGGAGGATGAAGAGGGAGGAGGAGGAGGAGGAGTATAGACGATAGAGAGAGAGAGAGAGAGAGAGAGAGAGAGAGAGAGAGAGAGAGAGACGAATTTGGCAAGGAGAAATAAAGGGAACGAAGATCAGCAGAGAGGGAGGGAGGGAGGGAGAAACACACGCTCACATACCCACGAAAAGGAAAGTGCAGGGGCTTTCCAACAGCTGATGACTTGTGAGCCCTTTAGAAAGCTCAACAGGGAAGATGTAAGTTTACGAAGAAATGGGGTAGTGGGTCGACTTCTCGATATGTGCAAATATGTTGTCTAAATGCTCATATGAAAGACATCAATAAAACACGCAAAATTACACACGCACTAACGCTAGCACGTGCGCGTGCGCACAGGCACATCCACACACATACACGCGCAAGTATACACATACACACTCCCATACGTACACACACACACACACAGATACATACACACACACGCACACAAACATTCACATACACACAAACATCCCGTTACAAAGTCGCTCCGAGATCCTTGATCCTTTAGTCACTCGGCAATAATAGTAAAGAAAAAAAAAGAAAGAAGAAAAGATATCCTTCAGCTCGGAGACGTCGTATCCTCTTCCTCCTGAAGGACTTTGCAAGGAAGATTTTTTTCCACTTCATCTCTAATGCCCTGAGGCGGGGGTATCAGATTTATGCAAATTAATGAATAAGAATAATAATAAGACTAATAATGATAAAAATATATATTATCAAATATATGTAAATTAATGAATAAGAATAATACGAAGACTAATAATGATAAAAAAGAAAAGAAAATGAGAACAAACGGTGAATTAGAAGCAAAGAAGACAAAAACGGAAGAACAAACGACGAAAGAGAAGAAAAAGAAGACGAAAGATATCCATCCGGGTAAAGCCTCAAGTGGGTGGTGTCAAGGCCAGGCTGTGGGAACATCGTGGAAAATATGAGGAAGGATAAACAAATTGCGATAATGTCTTCCTCTGAAATCTCATGACACAAAAATGCAGTACTATATATTTTTTTTAATAATGGCAATCTTGGCGACTTTATTTCCATTATTAAAACTCATGACACAAAAATGCAGTACTATATATTTTTTTTAATAATGGCAATCTTGGCGACTGTTATGTGTTGCCATTACAAAACGTTTCGTAATGGTAATAATGGTAAGGGTTGTTATATATATCACTCTTGTAACTAGTATTATTGTGTGGATATTAGTGACAATTGTGGAGAGGATTTCAAAATGGTAAAAAATATGGAAAGAATAATGATAATGATACATATTCTTTACATTATATCCTTTAGTATCCTAATCTTTATCATGATCATTATCAATAATAACGTAATTCTTATAACAACCATAATGAGCACTATCAGTATTATTGCAAATAATAGCAATAAAACAATATCGACTATGCTTCAAAATCAAAACTAAAACAAACGAACAAAAACATAATATCTGTAACACAACACCAGATACAAAAGCGAATCAATCTATGTAACACTTCGAAAATTCAACTGACACTCGTACACCAAATAATCCATATAAATTATTCACACACAACACATAAACGCCCCTGACAAGCAACCGCCCACCCACAACAAACTTTTAACCCGGCGCCCTCTGCCTGCCCCACCAACTTTGTAAACAACAACGTTAACCTGCTGGATTCCGCTTAACGAAGATAGATGGCGTCTGTCGGCATTCCAGAAGACGTCTGTTAGCGTTTCATTTTGTATCGTTACATCTGACCGAGCTGCTGAAATTGGATTCGGAAATGGGGTGTACGAAGCGGAGGAGAAATATTTGTGACTGTAGTCTCTTAACCTTGTCGTGTATAACGAGAGACAAGACGAAAGTACAGTTACTTTTGATTTTTTTTGTCTCCTTTCCTTGCTACTGTCTTTATGTCACTAGTACAAAGACCTAGATATGTAAATTTATTTTTTGCGATTGAAGAAAGGCTCGATGCAATGTAATTTCCTGCAAAATGACTTCCACAGCGAGACACAGCATTCCTGGGAGCCGTCATATCAGATTATGTTTTGTATAAATCTTAGTTATGTTTGTGAAAGATGTGCGGAATAAGTGGCAGAATTTTTAAATGATGTAAATAATGTCTACGACTTGAAAAAATCCATTTAATTCAGACAAAAACAAACTTTTCTTTGAAATCATCTAGACTGTATGGTAAATGCGGTTACTAAGGGCATTTTTTAAGTAATGGACATGCTCTTCATCCAAGATATTCAGATGATAAATATATAAAATACCTTCGATAAAAAAATATAACATTCCTAAAGAGTAAGCAGAGGAACAGAAGGATAAATAAAACATGGGAAAAGCTGATAAAAGAACAGGCAAGGGAAAGAGAATGAAAAAGAAACTGCTCAAGTCGAAGGGTGGGGCACGTTGACAGCGGAAAGGGTGGGGTGGGGGTGGGGGGGGGGCGGGGGAGAGGGTTACCTGACCCTTACCATCTAGTGCTGACCTAAATGTCACCTATTTTACATTCTCTCCTCCATCAAATCTTATCTAATCTTATTTTTTTTAAAATCGTTCCATCGCTGTCTTTCCTACGCTTCGTTCTCCGCATTATTGGTTCTTCCTCTAAATACGACTGTCACTATCAATAGTACCGCCCCCTAACCCCCCCCCCCTTTCCTCCCCCCTCCTCACTTCAACCCATTCTTAGTCTGAGTTGTCTATGTTCACTATTACTGCCTTCTCTCTTTCGGTTTTATCCCATTATCTCATTCATAACTCCAGATATATGATATTTCTAAGAGCTGCCTACTATTTATACGTATTTTACAGTTTTCTCTTTATTATTCTTCCATCAAAGCTTAAATAGTATTCAAATGAGTTTCTTCTACTGAAATTAAAGCGTCAATTATACTTTATATGCAAATATTATTCAAAAGCGGTTCTTTTGTTTCTTTTGCATATAATCATATTTCTTTTTTTCAGATGCCGTTTCTGAATAATTTCTCACATCCTTCTATTTCTTCTTCCGATCTGAGAAATTCTCTCTCCTTCCTTCCTTCGTTTTCTTTTTCTCCTTCGCCTCTTTCTTTTTACCTTACCTTCTTCTCCTTCTCCTCCTCCTCCTCCTCCACCGCATCAGACTCAGCTGCTCGCGCCTACAGTGCATTACCTGGAAGAGAAAAAAACATGCCATTAATATTCTCTAGCTAACAGACCTGCTTCTAAGCCGGGTCATGCCGGGTCGAGCTACTCCTTCTCATCCCGCCCACCATGCCTTCTACGCCCACCTAGTACCTGTCTTCATCACGCCCACTTCCAACCTACGTGGGGGAACCCTTCTGCCGCCCGCCTGCCACCCACTCGCACATGTACACACCTAACGCCTACATGCTTCCCACATCCACGCCACTCCTTGCCTGAGACACGTTCGCCTGCTCTCAACATGTATATAAAGCATGTATATAAACATGATCAAACGTAAACAAAGACAAATGCACATACGTATATATTCACCAACATATATATATTTTCTTATACTTATAAAGTGTACCTACGTTAGTCATCTGCTGTTGCATACGTTCACACATGTTCACACAAGTCCTGTAAACAGCTGCTCCACCCGTAAACATGTATTGCACACGTGAGATGCAACGTTAAATGCATATATTCATAATACTCTTAATTTCAGATATTTACATTCAAATCATAGTTCACCGTATTCGTTTTCAGAACTTAGTAATTGGCCCTGAACTTTCAAGCTCATAACAAGCATAATCTGATAACCCAATATAGGCCTATTCACAATGCAGATTAGGTAAATAATTATCATATCATCCTTTAACCTTTAAACCAACGCCCCCTCCACCCTCTATTTCACAAGACAGCATAAAAATCGTCAGTAATAACTTCCGTGCTTGTCGTTGCTAAAGGTTGGGACGTGAAACAATTGCGGGCGCCGCGATATGGCAACAAGATGGCAACAATCGCTTTTACCTAACAAGGAACCAGGAAGTTGTGTCTTTTAATACATGCCTTTGCGAACTGATATGGATGGAGGATTTGGAAAAAAAGTTTTTTTTCCGTTAATATGAAGTTACAGTGTTACTTTTAGATACAATAATGATAGGGAAAATTGATTGTTGGAAACTATGGAACAGAGGGAAAAATGACGGTAAAAATTCGCTTAAAAATGAAAATGCGGAAATTTACGACAGTAGGTTTTAGTTGCTGTTTAGTAAATAGTCAAAATAATTTTTTGGTTGCATATTTATATGTTTGGTATAAACAGAATGACATAAAATCATTGAATAAAAAAATCACAAAAAATCACATTTCTTTTCCTTTTTTGTATATATTTTGGGTGTTGGCAAAAAACTTTACAAGTAACGTATGATTTGCAAAAGTCATAAAGACAAAAAATTCATACCGAAGCAATGACATAACTAATACTTTGCACTTAAAATCATCCGCATTCCATAAGGCTCTCAAATAACAATAATAATGATAATAATAACACTGAATAACACTAAAAATTAAATCTTTAATGACATCTAGAAAGCGTTCTTTCAGAGAGGACTCATAACTAAAGGATAATAAATATAAAAATCCTCTTCTCATGGTCACCATATCCGCCAGACATGAGAAACCAGGCAACAAGTGAATTTGTAATGTCACTATATTTCACTGTGTACATTACATGAAAATAACACTTTGCGCATTACATATGAGATGCAGAGATAGTGTGTATAAAGTGTCTCGTAAAATCTCATCACCATTAAAGTTCACGTGACTGATAAACAGAACAGAACATCTGAACTTCCATTATAAATAAAAAACAAAACGCGTTTAAAAACATCACGCCCTCGAAAACTGAAATATATCTAAAAAAAAAAGAAAAGAAAGAGAAAAAAAAATATAAAGATGAGACCAGACTTACGCCATCTAAACATAAAAAAAATACACGGAACAGTCCAGGAAATGTTTCTCAACGGCCCCTCCCCCCCCCCACCTCCACCTCCCTACCCCCTTTTCACCTCGCTCGCTACGTTTTTATGGTTTAAACGTTTCTGTTGCTTCATCCAATCGATTGTCTGATTAGCCCTTCACTGCAGCTAAAGTCTTTAATTGCCTTTGTGCGTGTCTATGGCCTCTTTGTCTAGATGTCGAGTCTTCTATGCTAAAAAATGGTTTAAAATGAATCAGCTGGGAATAGTTTTATATTCAAGGATCTATCTTGTATGATATCGATTCCTTCAGTTACACACTGATGGATACACGTGGAAGCGGACTGGCGAAGAAAACACATAATAAGTTACAATTTTATTAAATGTACAAAAAGAAAAGAAGTTAACAGCGATATGTAGTTTGGTATTACTTTAACAAACCTTTCTTAACTCTTAACATTTTACTGATAAGATGTGGGCATAATCGTTCATATTTCTATGCAACATATCAAGCGAATTAATTTAGAAAAAAAATAATATAATATTAAGAAAAAAAAAGTCAAACCATGACGTGAAATCACGGCACCAAATTGATGTAAGTGGATGAAATAACAATACTGAGTGAAGAAATTAACGGATAATAAAAAGATGATAATCATATAATAAAAAGAACTTCTTGTGAGGTAATCCCAAATTGTTTCATCGCGCGGAAACTTCAACGCTGAAGCAAGAAGTAATCCGCGAAGTAAATCTCTCCTTCTTCGCCTTCACTCTCTCCTCGCAGACGACTGGCAGAAAGGAGGGGGGGGGCAGGGGGGGCACAAAGGAGTGAGTGAGAGAGAGAAGAGCGAGAGCAGAGAAGAGAGAGAGAGAGAGAGAGAGAGGAGAGAGAGAGAGAGAAGAGCGAGCGAGAGAGAGAGAGAGAAAGAGAGAAGAGAGGAGAGAGAGAGAGAGAGAGAGAGAGAGAGAGAGAGAGAGAGAGAGAGATGGAAGAAAGAGAGAAGAGAGAGAGAGAAGAGAGAGAGAGAGAGGAGAGAGAGAGAGAGAGAGAAGAGAGAGAGAGACAGAAGAGAAGAGAGAGAGAAGAGAGAGAGAGAGAAGAAGAGAGAGAGAGAGAGACAGAGAGAGAGAGCAGAGAAGAGAGAGAGAGAATTTTAACGGTAAGTTTCTTCTTCACTCGCTCCTCGCAGACGACTGGGAAGGCAGAAGGGGGGTGGGGGTCGGGAGAGTGGGAGGGGGAAGGAAGGCAGGTCATAGTAATTAGGGAGGAAGAGGCGAGAAAGGCGGGTGACGAAAGGGAAGGTAGGAAAACAGGAAAATTCTGTGAGGTTAATATATTCATAAGAAAGTTCTAAGTAAACACATATATATAAATGTATATACAGATATATTGGTAGGTAAATAGATAGATTGACAGATGGACAGACAGATAGAAAGACAGACATATAAAAAATCATCCATCCATATTCAGATTTATGTGTCAATCTATTCTGTCTATCTATCTACCTATATCATGTCCATATAACTGTTCTATAAATCTATTTAAACGAGAAGCCAAATATACATGGGGAAAAGAACAAATGAACAACGGACTAACAGCATTATTTGATATCCTTTGAAGTGTAAAGGACCGTTTTTGTAATTTGTAGATGAAAATATCTTTCCAAAGGTTAAATGTTCATAACAGCTGCAGTTGAAATAAGTACATCCTGCAATGTTATGTAAACATTTTTTTTTATTCTTTTTATTTTTCTTGTGTGAGTGCGTGTGTGTGTGCTTGTGGTTGTGTGTGTATGTGTGTGTAATGTGTATGATAGTATGTGTATGTGTGTGGTGTATTGTGTATTGGTGTAGGTGTTGTGTGTGTGGTGTGTGTGTGTGTGTTGTGGGGGTGTGGGTTTGTGTGGTGTGGTGTGCTGAGTAGAGGTGTGTGATGTGATGAATGGTGATGCTGTGGTGTGTGTGTGTGTGTGTGTGTAAGTGAGAGAATGAAAGAGAAAAGGAGAGAGAGAGATGAGAGAGAGAGAAGAGAGAGAGAGAGAAGTAGAGAGAGGAAATGAGAGAGAGACGAGAAGAGAAGAGAGAAGAGAGGAGAAGAGAGTGAAGTGAGTGAAGTGAGTGAGTGAGTGTGTGATGTGTGTGAGTGTGTAGGAGAGAGAAAGAGGAGAGGAGAGAGAGAGAGAGAGAGAGAGGAGAAGAGAGTGAAGAGAAGAGAAAAAGAAGAGAGAAGAGAGAGAGAGAGAGAAGAGAAGAGAGAGGAGAGAGAGAGAGTATAGAAGAGACAGAATAAGAGAGAGAGAATTAGAGAAAATGAAAGAGAATAGGAAAGAAAAACACAGTGAGAGTGAGCGCTTATGAAACAATGCATGTCATCTTCGAAATGATGACGACACATTTCCTCCTCAAACGTACTAATTACCTGTCGTTAATCAATAGAATTCTTGCGAAAATATTCATCAAACCCTTTTGTGTTAGAAGGAGCTGACGTCATCAGTCTAATACTCATAACCACTCATATGTTGAGTGAAAATTCTACAACTCGAACGAATCTTGAAAAGGATAATGATAATGCCAATAATGATGGTTATACTAATGTTAATGTCAATGCTAATAATAATAATAATGATAATAATC
>NW_020869550.1:134059-136559 GCF_003789085.1 Penaeus vannamei | reverse complement strand
TAAATAAATAAAATAAATAATTATAAAATAAAATAAGATGAAAAGATAAAAATAAGATAAATAAATAAATAAATAGCAACACGCTGACCACATCCAAACAGCCACACAAACAACCCCCCTCTCCCCCACCCCCCCCCACGCCCCCACCACACCAAACAGACACGCACAAGCAACCCGTCAACCGTCACCCCCAAACCTTGGACCCAACGCACAGCAAAAGCAAAGAAGCCATCACCTGAAAGCCATCGTGAACTATGCATTTTGACCTCCCTTTGCGTAACCGAACCGTGTCACGTGCGATTCGCTGAGGGAGAGGAACAGGGCGAAGGTCGAGGTCACCGCCGCATCGCCTCCCCTTCCTGTGATTGCGCGTGTGAAGGAGGTGAGAGATTGCTGCTTGGAAGAAGCGGAGCTCTTGGTGGGCGAGCCGCGTTTTTTTTTTTTTTTTTTTTTTTTTTTTTTTTTTTTTTTTTTTTTACACGGAGGTGAAGGTGGTTTTGGGAGGGAGGGAGAGGGGGTAGAGGGGAGGGAGGGAAGGAAAGAGAGAGAGAGGATAGAGGAGGGACGGAGGAAGGGAGAGAAAGAGAAAGAGAAAGAAGAGAGAGAAAGAGAGAGAGGGAGAGAGAGGGAGAGAGAGGGAGGGGAGAGGGAGAGAGAGAGAGAGAGAGAGAGAGAGAGAGAGAGAGAGAGAGAGAGAGAGAGAGAGAGAGAGAGAGAGAGAGAGAGAGAGAGAGAGAGAGAGAGAGAGAGCCGACACCAACATTATTTTTCCATTATCCTTTATCCTTTTCCTCTTATCCCCAGAAGCAATTCATTCTTACAGTCACACCAAGTATCCGTTATCAGTAGATCTCTCTAAATACAATGACAAAAAAGATAATTCGCCGACCAACAAAAATGCAACATCCCATTCCCACACACGCGCACATTGCAAGACACAAACACGATCTCTCTCTCTCTCTCTTTCCTTCTCTCCTCTCCCCTCCTCTCCCTCTCTCTCTCTCTCTCTCCTCTCCTCCGCCTCTCTCTCTCTCCTCTCGTCCCTCTCCCCCTCTCGCCCAATTGTTGCATTTTGCATATGCAACGCGCCGATTTCCAGTTCGTCGTCTTATTTTCTCTTTACAACAGGTAGCTCGGATTCGCAGAAGGTATCATTAGTTTTAATAGAAAAAAAATCCCAAACACAAAGCGTCTTTTGAATGAACAACGCCCTGAGGATATTGACTTTCGTTTCTTTAAAATCACATTTTCTTTTTTATTTTTTTTCTTCATCTTCGCGTGTTTCTTGACTTCCCTTCAAGGACTGACACTTAAGTTCTTTTTTTTTTTTTTTTGTTCTTTAAATAATACCTATCTTCCCGCAAAGAAGAAGTGACTTTTTAGGGGAGAGAAAGATACAAAAATGACAACCATAATTATAATATTTTCTTCCCTTTTTTCGCACGTTTCTTGAGTACACTTAAAAGAGTGAAGTTTGGAATTTTCTTTTAAGGAAGTGTTGTTATCATAATAAATAAGTTGCCTCCCCCCAAAAAAAATTCTTTCTGTTTGTCTGTCTCTCTCTCTCTCTCTCTCTCTCTCTCTCTCTCTCTCTCTCTCTCTCTCTCTCTCTCTGTCTCTCTCTCTCCTCTTCTGCTCTCTCTCTTCTCTCTCTCATCTACCTCTTCTCTCTTTCTTTCATTTTTCAGAAATCCATATCACAGAACTAACAAACAAACAACAAACGAACCAAACATGAAAAGACTACCCTATCCAAACCAAACGAGCGGGTTCAGCTTATCCGCTGCGAAAGGGAATAATTCCTATAAGCTTTACGGCGCTTTAAGGATTAACCGGCGGGCAAGACTTTCTAAAACGGAGATAAAAGGCTTTTAAAATTCGGATGAAGTGGTCATATCCCAAAACGCAAAAATAAATAGGAATAATAGATGATAATGTATGATGACAAATGGAGAAGAAAGAGGACAAAAGACAAAATAGATAGGACAGATAGATAGATATAGAGATTTAGGAGAGAGAGAGGAGAGAGATAGAGAGATGAGGAGATAGAGAGAGAGAGAGAGAGAGAGAGAGAGAGAGAGAGAGAGAAGGAGAGAGAGAGAGAGAAAAGCAAATGGACCCCTCTTACCAGAAACCCGATATAAAATGAAACCAAATAAGTATAAAAACACAAGAAAATTAACCTTAAATGGTAAAAGGCGCAGATTATCTATTTATCTACTTATCAATATACGTACTGCATATCTATTATGAATTTGCAGCAAGATTTACAACCCTACGTTATGACGCCTAAAATTACGTTACAAGTTACGCATTTTCATATATTATCGACAGACAACAGTTTCTTTGCATTTCTCTTTTTTTTCCTCGAAATTAAGATTGATAATCGTTCAAATAATCAATCATTATCAATGGCATTATCATCTTCACCTTGCTGTCTACGACGCATCCCTCATATCTTAATATCATCGTATTCTTCCCTGTACCACCTTTTCATAAC